>JADRCH010000125.1:3092191-3167400 GCA_019843965.1 Rhynchomys soricoides
TCTCTCTCTCTCTCTCTCTCTCTCTCTCTCTCTCTCTCTCTCTCTCTGTTTCTCTCACTGCCCCCTCCCTGCAGGCCCCCTATTTCCCTTCCCTTTCCTTCCCTCTCTGCCCCACAGGGATATAAGTTCCTTGAGGACAGAGACAAGACCATGCTTGTTTTGCTCTTTGATTCTTCTTTATTCACTACTGTAGTCCTGGTAACAAGGTATTTATTTAAATGAGCATATGCATAAGGGACATAGAGGATGAAATTTACCAGAGCACTCCACGCCTCTGTTCTTATGGGGATAAAAAATGTATTTCCAGTAAGTGTTCCTTTTTAAAAATTCCTTGTATTTTATTTTTAGTTAGATTTGTTCATTTTGTATGTAAATGTTTTGCCTGCATGTGTATACATGGACTACATGTGTGTTTATCTGCTTGGTGCCCATGGAGAATAGTAGAGCCCATTGTTTCCCCTGGAATATGGATGTTCTCAGACTTGTAAGCATTTGGGCTTGCTTATGAAGTTTCTAGAAACGCAGATCCACTGACTGAGCTCAACTACAGAGGTTCTGGGAGTTGTTCACAGGTCTAAGCAAGCCTGATGATATCCATTTCTGTGGAGTTTCCAGAAGACACTGCCAAAGTGCTTGGATTAGCCTATTTTGAGTATCCATATCCATTAACAGACAGAGCCTAAGAAAGCCTGGAGAGCTGGGGGCTTCTTACAATGTACCTTTCTGGGGAAAACTCTTCTAACAGCCATTTTGTTAGAAACTGAGTTTCACGGTAGTAAACCAGGATGCTGAACGAGTGGAGCAGTTAGCTCAGAGAAGAGCAGATTTCTGTGCTACCTCCTCGTTTAAGCAGCGGATCCCCTGGGAGAGTGAACTTGCCAATCGTGAAGAATAGCTGAAGACAATTGTTAAATCTGCTCGGGAGACTCATGATACAGTCAGTGGGTTTGAGAAACTGCCCTTAATGTAATTTCCACCCAGCCCTCAGGAACACAGTTCTGTGAAAGAGCTGCCATTGTCCAGAATTTCTTTCGGGTCACCCCCAAAAGGTCCATCATTGAACAGT
The DNA here is from genome assembly GCA_019843965.1 of Rhynchomys soricoides. Classification (NCBI taxonomy): domain Eukaryota; kingdom Metazoa; phylum Chordata; class Mammalia; order Rodentia; family Muridae; genus Rhynchomys; species Rhynchomys soricoides. Next base: position 3,093,258 of record JADRCH010000125.1, read on the forward strand.
GACATAAGCCAGTCTTCTTGGTACTTTACCAGCTGGAATCAGCTGGCCAAGGAGATGCAATCAGCAGGTGCCAATTACGAACATCTGCATGTACATTTGAGGTAAAATACAGACTTCAAAGTGGTGGCGCACACCTTTAGTCCCAGCACTTGGGAGGCAGAGGCAGATGGATTTCTGAGGCCGGACTGATCTACAGAGTGAGTTCCAGGACAGCCAGGGCTACACAGAGAAACCCTGTCTCAAAAAAACAACAACAACAACAAAAATACAGACTTCAAGTGAATCGATGCTTGAGATGCAAATTATCACTCCCCACCAAACAACCAGAGAGATCCAAAAGGATCATCCTTTGGGTTGCTGCAGCAAAGCACTGACAAGACTGACTTGCTTTCTAAAAGGATGCTGACATGGGCCAAGAAAACCATGGTGACCTGGGAGGAGGATCTGCCCCTGCAGGGCTTTGAAGCCACATTCATTCTTGAAAGGTAAATGGTAACTCAGGCACAGCACCACCCTTTAAAATCCACACCAGAACTAGGACTCCAAATCCTACATAAATCAAAATGTCAGATAAGAGTATCCCTGCAAATAGATATAGGTACAGAGATGCTCTGTTTAGAAGTTTTTTCTGTTTTCTTGTCTGTGTGTTTGCGATGGTGGTCCTGGGAGATAGAACTCATGGTCTCTAGAAGGCACTTTACTACTGAGCTACAGTCCAGCTCAAGTTATTTCTTGTTTACCTGAAACTCAGCTTTAGGGACCCCACTCTTCCCACTGCAGTTCTAGGTAGGGCATGTGAGCAAGTATGCAGTTACAGTTCTGATACCATTAGACAGTAGGATTTACTTCCAGGGGACTACACAGGAAATGGTCTCAAAAGGAGGCAAACTGCGTGTGATTGAGAGAGCATCAAGGAGGATGACACAGGTGGGACTGGAGGATAAGCCAGATTTGGGAGTGAGCAGATGGAGGAGAGTGTTTCAGAAAGGCCGAGAGGGTGAGGAGGTTTGGCTCGCAGAGCACAAACTGTACAGCGGGGACGTGCAGGGGCAACAGGTGGAAGGAAGCAGGATGCAAGAAGCACAGAGAATTGAGGCAGTTAGAATTAGGCGGTGCCATTAGCTCTGAGCGGACTGATGCTTCATGGCGCCAGGGCTTTATGGGAGATCAACGAGAAGTGAGTTCCAGACGTCTGCTAGTCTTTCCCCAACTGTGGATTGCAGCTTATGGATAATTTGCATCCAATTTACCTAACTGATCGTTACTAGCACTTTACAATTGGAAACAGGGGGTGGGGTGGGGGACACAGGGTGAAACAGTAAGCAGGTTCAAAGACCCTGTGTGTGAGCTATTGCTATATTAAGGTGTTGCTTAAATAACTACTTATCTCATGGCTCCTGATGAAGTGAAGTTTGCTTCTTTTAGAATCACAGTCCATCATGTTGAAAGGCCACTGATCTATGTAGTAGAGGTCAGTTGGTTTCTTTCATTTGTCCACATGACCTTCTCGGAGTTACTTCTCCCCTGCTGACCTTAGCAGTGGCAGCTCTACATGATCCCAGCCCCTGCGAAGGTCATGCAGACCACAGTGGGCCAGTGACCCAAGAGGAGCTTGGTATCTAAACTACAATTGAGACAGCCATCCCATGGCAGCTGTTAAGAGACAGAGACTCTTACAGGGCTCCGTGGAATTGTGGACTCCAGAATTCAGAAAGAAGGACACGGAGTCTGGTAACAAGTGGCCCTGTTAGACAGCTGGCCTAGAGAAACAAGAAATAAGCCAATCATCATGAATAGAGAGCAAAACATTGCTCAGCCTTCAGAGAAGCTTCTTGCAGTACATGGCAGTTAACAAATATCCACACTGGACACTGTGCTAAGAATGAGAAACTGTAGCACTCAGCCCTGAATAGAGAGGGTATGGGTATCTTTATCAAACCCCTCCCCTCAAGGCTCAGGGATCTATGTAGATGATGAGGCAGAAACATTGTAAGAGCTATGGTTGGTGGTGAGGAAATAAGAGTCTTCCAGATCAAAAAAAAACCTGGCACACATTTGAACTCAGAAATAGAGATAGCACGCACAGGCTGCGCAGTTTTAAACCAGACAAAAGCCAATCATGGAGAAGAGGAAGTGGACACAAAGTCCACTAACCTAGAAGCTGCTTAAATAATTAACACCTGCTGGGAAAGAAAATCAGTTTTCTCCAATGGAGTATTACTTGGTGTATCAGCCATTCTCAAAGGCAGGCCCTGTGCCTAGGAGTAGTTTGCCAACACAAAGTGGATTTCATGGCTCTTTGTGCAGTTTTTATTGTTTTGGCTTGGATTTGTTGTTGTGTTGTCCTCTTGGTTTTCTTTCATCTTTTTTGTTTGTTTTGCTTCTGGCCCTTTTGTTGTTGTTTTTCTCTGTTGTTTGTCTTGTTTGTTATCTTTTGAGAAACAGAAAGAACATGAATTGGGGTTGACAGGGAGTTGAGAAGGATCTGGAGGCACTGACAGACCAGAAAGATTACGATCAAAATACATTATATGAAAAAATCTTTAAATAAAAATTATTTTTAAAAGAATAAAACACAACCATAAGAAGGATTACCCAGTACCCAAGACACAGCAAGATAAGACCCAGTGCAGCTGCCAGTAGACAGAAATAGTCCTGTTGTGGCCATTGTCTCCTGTTCCAAACCTGTAAGGCCCGGCAGATAGACCCCTTGATGACTGAAGGCTGCCTATTGCATCTGGGTGCTTCTGATCCTGAGCAGACCCTAACCCTTAAGCAAACTGGAACCAGTCCAGATCTTCATTAACAGTAAAAGGAGACTCTTTGGGTAAGAATGATGTCAATAAGTGAACAGTATATATGACTATAAAATAGATAATAATAACTACTTAACTCCTGAATCCCCATGATGGCCATTGTTTGTTGTCAACTAAAAAACAAACATGTAGGGCACACTAATAAAGGATTTTTGCTTAATTTGAAGTAGAAAGATTCACTTGTAATCTAGATATTTGAGGTAGAAAGACACATCTTTAATCCAGATCTTTTAAGATGGAAAAGCCATGCCTTTAATCTTGATCTTGAGGCACAAAGACATATTTTTAATCTGAACCACACCTGCTGGAAGCCTAAATTGCAGTGGTTCTCAGCCTTCCTAATGCTGAGACCCTTTAATATAGTTCTTCATGTTGTGGTGACCCCGACCATAAAATTATTTCTGTTGCTGCTTCAAAACTGTGCTTTTACTACTGTCATTAATTATAATGTAAATATATGTGTTTTCTGATGGTCTTAGGTGACCCCCAAAGGACTCACAATTCACAGGTTGAGAATCATTGCTCTATAAGGCAGGGAGAAAGGAAGTTTTTGCTCTTTTTCTGCTCACCCTCCTTTGTGGCAAGTCCATTCCTTCATTAGCATTTGAGCCCACTTCTTCAGGATTCCAGTTTATACTGAAGACCAGCTGACACATCCAGCCTTCTATACTGAGCAACTACTGGGTTCTTGGACTTTCCATTCACAGCCAGCCATTGTTAGATTAGCTGGACTGCAAGCCAGTAAGTAATTCTAATAAATCCTCTTTATAAAGAAAGAGATTCATTCTATAAGTTCTGTTACTTTGGAGAACCCTGACTAATACAGTCCTCTAGGATCAGTAATAAAAACAACCCACTGGGCATGTCATAAATGCAAATCCTATGCCTACAAGTAAAGTGCGTTTTTACAAATATAGAAAAATAGCCTTATATTAGTCATTCATTCATTGCTATGAAATAATACCGAGACAAATACAAGAGAAAGGGGGGATTGTTTTGTTTGCTTGTGGTGCCCATGCATGCTCACAACAATGCACATGTATGTAGGTGCCCACAGAGCCCAGAAGAAGGTATCAGATCCTCAGGGGTTACAGCTCCAGGTGGTTGTGTGCCACCTGAGTGAGTCCTGGAAACAGAACTCCAGGCCTTAAAAGCAGAGCATACAACCTTAATATCTGAGCCATTTCTCCAGCACCAAAAGTATTTATCTTGATTCTTAGTTTTTCCAAGGTATAGTTTGTCATGAGGCTATGTCCTGATGGAAGGATCTTGAGGCACATGGTCATATAGTATCCATAGTTTGTACCTCAGTCTTGCTATGACTAGCCATATCATTCTAGAACTTGAAGCCTATGAACTTCTAACTTGCTTTTCAAAGCTCATTCTTAGAAAGCTCATATCTACTTGGTGTGTGTGTGTGTGTGTGTGTGTTGTGCAAAAAGTAATTTCTATTTTTCTACTGCATGTTGGCTCTGATCTAAATACTAGGCATTCAAAAATTAAAAGTAAGTATCATTTACCACATATCTAGCACAATGTAAGCAATTTACTCATGCTAAGTAATTTTGTATCATTAAAAAATGTTAGAGGTGAGTACTATAATCTTTTCTCTTGAATGTCCTACAACATAACACAAGTATTTAATTCCCTTATGGCCAGACAACAAGGTCTAAATCTAGTCTAGATCTTTCTATGTTCAGATTCTAAATGTCTTGAGCATGAGAGCTAGCCACTTGCTATTCACAAACAGCTCACTGTCTAGAGCCCAAGATGGATGTGTAAGTAGAATTAAATGCCAATTGAACATGTTCTGACAAAAGTGTACGTTGGTTTGGGAGGTGGCTCTGTCAGTAAAACCCTTGAAGTGCCCCAGGTGTGAACTTTGGGACACATGTGAAAAAGCTGGAAAAGTGGAGGCTTGTATCTGTGACCTTAGCATTGTAAAGGTGGGGAGAGGTGAGTCCCTGAGGCTCACAGGCCCAGTCAGGTCAGCCCCAGCCCAGTAAGAAATCCTCTCTAAAAATTAAAATTGATGACCCCTGAGGAGGAACAATGTGTGAGGTGGACCCTTGGCCTCCACGTGTACATTCACACTATATACATAAAGACAAATGTCCAAAACACATGGACACATACACAGATATGTGCACAGCCACACCAAAAGTATATATGAAGATTTATCTTAACAACTCAACTGCACTGAGAAAAACCTAGATTTGTGAAGTACATGTCTGGATATGTCTGTGAGGGCATCTGAGGGAAGAGTTGAACCGTGAAATATATGACCCCATGAATTCCCATGATAGAATCTTAATACGATAGCTTTCTTGAGAGATAGTGGAATGGAGCAAGTGGGGCCTGGTTTCAAGGGGTAGCCTCCGGGGTTGTGCTCTTGCCTTAGCTCTTTCTCATAATCCAATTCCTCTGCCTAATATCTGTTGGGAAGTGAGTCATTTTTTCTGTGTTCTCCCAACTCTGTGATTTGCTAAAGGGACCTTGAGAAGGACCCTCTGTAGCCATGATCAAAATAAAATATTCCTTCTCCCTTTATATTGTCCTGAGGTCTTTAGTCTTTGTCAGTCATGAACCGGACTAACACAATATAGACACAGGGCTTTGTCTCATTAGATTGCTCCATGTGATTTCCCCAAGAGCCAGCAGTGGCTGTCTTTCCTCTGCCTTCACTCTCTGTGTCCCCTTTTTTTTTGCCCCAACCCATTTCTCTTGATTGCATTAATCACGTTGTTCTGGAAGATGTCAGCACTCCACAGGTACCTTTCTCTTCACAGCAGAAATAGCTCATAAGAACGGAGCCCTTCCTCTCAACCCTCAACACTGCCTTCAAGACAGGCACTGTTTAGTGATGAATTTAGACCACAAGATAAACATATTCTGAGACTTGAAGCCAATATACCTCAACCCATTTTATGAACGGGGTGTTGCGTCTTGGAAGGCTAGGATAACAGCCTGTTGTCTCACAATGAGTAAGAGACAAACCAGCTCTAGAGGCTAGGCTTCTTTCCCTGCCTCACACTCTTCCTGTTCTTAACTGATCTGTGTCATATATTGCCTTCCAGAAGAAGCAATACTAAAGAAACCCAAGTGTTCTTGGAAGAAAGAAAATAGATACCAATTACTCACTCCCAGTAGACGGGGTGCATGAAACTACACAGGGTACACCTACAGAAACTGTCATAATTAGAGACATTCCAAGAGAGGTTGGCAGAGTCTCTGAATCCGTTTGCATTTAAGTGCACAGAACACTATGCCTTGACATCATTTCCAGGCCAGTTTTCAGTCAAGGACCATTAAATATTTATTCTTCATCAATCCCTGAGTAACACCCTGCTCAGTGTTCCTGCCTATTATCCAGAATCACTTACTTAGTTCAAGCTACTTTGCAATTGGATAGGAGATATATCACTTTTGCATGAGACATATAAGTCTGTAAGGTAATTGGCGATATTTAGGACCCTCCAGTAGGAAGCACTATAATACCAAGCAGATTGGGATTCTCTGCCATTTTGGTTCTTTTCCCCATGTGGCTTTGGAGATGTCAAGTAGCCTTTCTGAGCCTGGTTCTTAATCTCAAAGACGGCAAACTACTGTTAAACAATGCTATACATTATCTGACTCTAAAAATGATAGCTATTTCTATTGTTCACCCTACATTTCACACCTTTTCTTATACCAACTGTGCTTGAGGAAGAATGGATTTCCTGTCCAATTAAAATCTCCATTTCCAGCAAGCTCAGCTCAAGTCACTCTGTGTGAAGTTTCCCTGATCGCTCCAACCCACAGCCGTTGCTCTCTTCTGAATTTTCACACTGTTAATCATCTCAGTCACTTGGACCCCCAAAGCACTGCCTTGCATTATTCTTTAGCTTTTAATGTTCATTTATGTTCTCTTAAGATGTGCATACTTGCTCTAATTTGTGCTAATAATAGCCAACAGTAAAAGCGTATGACATGTTGGGCTATATGGATCTCCTCAAACAGGCACTGGGAAAATGTACATTTGTTCTTCCCAATGTAGTGGAGTTGGAACCCCAAAGGTTCTAAACCATATGACCTCCCTCACCTGAAAGTCCACAATCTTTTTCTAACATGCTGTTACAAGGCCTCCCAGTACAAGGGGCAAGGGAAAAGACTCAACTTCGAAAGAGAAAGCAAAAGGGATGAGGAAGATAATGCAGAACAGCCCTGCTATTTGGGGGTCACAAGGTATGTCATAGAAAGGTAGAGCCTCTGTCCCTCTCACTTTGCATGCGTGTGTGGAGCAGGGTCTTCAGGCAAGAGGTAAAGTCATGTATCTCACAGCCGTTCTTCACCTTAGTTTCTGAGACAGGCTGAGTACAGAGCCGGACTGGCTTTCCTATGACCAGGGATTCACCTGCCGCTGCCTCTGCAGCACTTGGATTATGAGGATGAACTACCTCTCCCGGGTTTTACATGGTTGCTGGAGATCCAGACTCTTCATCATCTGAGCTATCTCCCTGGCCATGTCTTTTATTTGTTCTTGGTTCCCTTTCCCTGGCAGAACATAGTTAATCTTATTCAGTGGATGAAATCAAAACAGTTTGCAATACCTGTAATTCTTCACCTGACTTTGTTCTACAGAAGATGAAATCAAGACATGTCATGAAAACGGATCTGCTGGAGAACAGACCTGAAAATAAGCCTGTCATGCCTATTTCAGTCTGCAGTTCTCTCCACAAGTTCAATTGTTCGTTTCTTGAATGAAGTTACTACGAAAATCCGCAAGAAAAACCATATTGTGATTCAATGTCTGGTGCAAATGACCAATTTTGGAACTCCCAGAAAGCTGACTTGTTAGATGTTAGGAAGCTGTGGGTGTGCACCACATTCATTGAAATAGCTGGAAACCCAGAGGACAATTATCCTGAAATAGACTGCCTGTGGCTCAGCTCAGTGAGATTGAGGTGTCCTATGTTACAGGTGGAGGAGAAACAGCAGCTAGGGTATTGTGTAAAGACCATTGATTGACCTCTGAATACCACCTCAAGCCATTTCCAGCAGAGAGAGGTCCTGCTTGGGACACTGGTGGGGTTTTATGTTGTTCTCTTGCACAGTATGTTTAGAAAGTAACTACAAATTTGTTGTCGATGTTGGTGTCTGGTTTCAGCAGGCAGCACAATGCTTATGTCTTCCAATTAAAGCACTTTATTATTGGGTTAGCGAGAGGGGATACCATTGTATATCATCTGGAGCCAAAGACACAAACCTGAAATCAGAGCCAAGCCTGCAACTTTCCCCAGCAAGAACAGTGATAGGATATAGAGGATGGACACCTGTAAACCACAATGGAGAGAGGGTGCATCACTACTGCCAACGTGTTTCCTGAGCTCAAGCAGTCTCTTTGTCACCTGCAAGATGTGTGAGCCCTTCAAGCTCTCTGTCCACAGTTTCTACAAAGGATATAACCATAAACATGTGGCTTTAGTTTAAGATCATGCAAATAAAACATGACAAAGTATTCAGAGCAGCGCTTGGGACATAATCCAGCCACCGAAATATCAACTGTGATAATTATCATAGAAGAGGGTAAACCTGAAGAAGGAATTCTTTGTGTCAATAGCCACACATGGCTCAGATGGCAGAGCTAGGACAAACGCTCTCAAGACTTGAATCAATACTTCTTCTTTACAGCTGTTACGGACTTACACGAGCTCGTCCGGGTTTCTTCTCTGGACCTCTTCAATAAGCCACCTAGGGCCAGGCTAGACAGTTTTCCTCAGATAGGGAAGAACTAGAGAGCCTGAGAGCCTTGTCTCCTGGGTGGGTTTCTAGGCACTGTGCTGTCAGGAAAGGAATGAGAGACAGCAGCCAAAGGACACCTATCTGGAAAACAAAAACAAACAAAGGGACAAAAGCAATCAGTGCTGGCAGGAAGCATAGGCCTTCAGGTTGTCTCCACATAGGACCCCTCCATTGATCCCACGACTCCTCGGATGGACAGTTTACTCAATTTTCCCTGTAAAGTTCACCTAGACAGGTCTGCAGACCCACCTTCATTGGCTACTTTACTAAATCTCCCTGGACCAAGGTTTCTGTGGGAGTCCAAGCACAGCAAGAGTTTCTAAGTTTCTAGACCCAAGTCACTCTCTATACAATCTGAGCTTTTCTTTCTGCTAAGTGATCCCTGGGCTTCTCCTCTGACCTATGTAGTAGGTATGAGTACCACATCCCCTCTGTAGATATAGAAAAAGTAGCCCAAAGGAGGTGAGCACTGGCTCAACTTTACATAGGCAGAGCAGAGCTGAGGTCAGAGTCTAAAGCCCCAGCTCTCAAGATCTTAGTAAGTGGTCCACAATCCAGTGTGCTTAAAAGGGGCCAGCAGCTGCTCTACATCCGAGCCCAAGTCTCCTCAAAATGTTTCCCTCTGCTTCTTAGCACCTTTCCACCCACACTGGCCTTCTCCATAGTCCTTGAAGATGACAGGAGTAGTCATACCTTAGACCTTTATCTATAGCCAGTACCTCCTTTTGGAATGTGTTCGCCTGAAATATCCACTGACCTGCTCTCTTACTTAAAGCCCTTACTCCAGTCTCACCATCTCAGGGAGAGGCACTCTGCTTCATCTTAAAGACTCCCTTCTCATCCCTGCTTGGTCTTACCCCCTTAAGATTCCCTTAAGACTGTCTGGCTTTCTTCTTTTCTATGACACTTATAACTTCCTTGTAGACTTTCTTTCTAGGAGTGTTCTGTAAGTGTGCGCCTATAAGTGGTTAGAGCTGACTTCTCATCACAGCATTGGTCACATAGTAGATGCTCAATAAAGAGTCCCATTACACGAATGAGTCCTGCTCTTTGACGCTCATTCACTGTCCTGTTTTCTTTCTCTCTTACAGTTCTCAGAGTTCTGAGCTGAGTCTCTTGAGTATCTCTAGTTATTTATGTCACAATCTTCAGAATTTCTTTCCATCTCCCTTCAAGGAGACACCTACCTTATGCTTAGTGCTCTGCCAACTCCTGAGTATGAAAGATGAAAAATCCATGTCCTTGCATCTTCATGAGGCTCAGATTGATCCTTGCAGGGAGGTCTGGCACCTGCATTCTTTCTTAGTTTGCTTGTCTGACTGGAGGTAAGAAGCTAGGCTTTCCCCACCCATACAATGGCCATCCAGGGAGTGCAATAACAATCCAGGCACATCTAGCTTTGTAAGAAATAGTTCTAGAGCAGCAGTTCTCAGCCTGTGGGTCATGGCAGCTTTGGGGTGGCATATCAGACATCCTGTGTATCAGATATTTACCTTATGATTCATAACACATAATTCATAAAATTGTAGTCTGACATAGCACTGAAGAATAATATAATCGTTGGGGGGTCATCACAACATGAGGAACTGTATTGAAGAGTCACAGCATCAGGAAGGTTGAGATCCACTGCTCTAGAGGTTTCAAGACAGCTGGCTATTGGAGCATAGTCACACAGAAATGGGTGGGTCCCAGATAGGGCAATCTGGAGGTTTGTCTATAGGAGACAGGTAATCAAATGCCTCACAGGTAGAGGTTTTTGGTCAAATAGCACATGTGATCCTAACCATCGGTCTTAGGGTTTCCACTGCTGTAACAAAACAGGACGAATGAAAGTAATGTGAGAAAAGTGTTTATTTGGAACTCTCAGGTCACAGTTCATCACTAAGCGAAGTCAGTCAGGAACTCAAGTCAGGAACCTGGTGGCAGGAGCTGATGTAGAGGTTATGGAGGGATGCTTACTGACTTGCTCTTCATGACTTGCTCAGCCTGCTTTGTTATAGCACCTAGGACCACCTGCCCAGGGATGGCAGCACCCACAGTGAGCTGGACCCTAGCACATCAATCATCAATATAGAAAATACACAACAGGCTTTCCCATGGGTCAATCTGGTAGGAGCATTTTCTCAATTGAAGTTCCCTCTTCTGAAAGGATTCTGTTGTTGGAATTTCCAACCCCAATAAGCCCATATAAAAACACACAATCCAGTTACTATAATTATAATCTACATGCCTAGATTGGGTAGATCTGAAATTATACTAACTTACTGCCCAGTAATAAGGCCCCTGGTTATTTGCGGTTTCTCCTGGCCAAATGGTTCGGTCCATCATGCCTATAATGGACGTCTTCCTCGTCAGTCCTCTCTCCTTCCCCTCTCATCTTCTTCTGCCTCTCTCCCTGCCCCCACTCCCAAACCGCCAGTCCCGCCTTTCCCCTCCATTGCCCAATCATGGGCTCTCGCTTTTGTTGATCAGTTAAAATGGGGAGAAGGTTCCCATGAGATCACCTGAGTTCGCGATGAGGCAGCCACTCTTGAGGAAGCAGAATTAACAGCAGACTACAAACAACATCATGACAACCCACAACAGACTAATTTGTATCAAGGTGGCATAAAATGGGCAGCTCACCACCTTATGGCAGAAGCTTTTCTGCTCTGCGAATCCCAAGGACAAAGGCTGCTGTCTCTTCAGGGCATTCTTAGCCACCGATGCCTGATCCGCCTGCAGTTCCCAACGTCTTGCCCAGTGGGCAGTCTAGCAGCACCAGCTGCCCTCACCTCCTTCAGTGATGGATTTGGGGTACATGCTTGAATGTGTGGATTCGTGTGTGTGCAGATGCAGGCAAGGCCTGAGGCTGGTGTCAGGAGTCTTCCTCCATCACCCTCCATTTTATCCACCGACGCAGGCTCACTCAAACGATCCTGGAGCTGCTTCACCTAGCATTGCTAGTCAGCTTATTCCCAGAATTCTGTCTCCACTGTTAAGCACTGGAATTACATGGGGGCCACTGACCCCACCACGCAGCATGTACTCATGTTTATATAACAGGTAAGATTACCCCTGAGACAGCTCCCCAGTCTTGAATATCTTAAATAATTGGGAAACCTGCCATTATTTTTCTGTAAAATGTATTTTATTCCTTCTTCTCAGGTAGTCTTAACTAAACTAGTTGCTCTGTTATTCTCCTGTGCGATAACCTTTGCTTATGGCCTGATGCGGCAGGCATCCAAGAGAGCCAGCAGATGTGGGTAAAGTGTCATGATAGGCCCCGGCTCAGAAACAACATACTTGTTCTGCTGCTCCAAAGAGGATTGCCCACATCTGAGGAGGCCGACGAACTTGTCTTTGTCTCTTGATGGGAGACACTACATACAAAGCCATGCATGTTTTCCTACATAGTGTGGTAGTGGTATGAGGAAGGTGTTAATAAAGACAAAATACAGTCAATCTACTGTAGACAGACATACAGACATAAGTTTCCTTCTTCCCACACACCCTCTTCCTGGCCTGATCCCCCCACACCTCATGGTCTATACTGTCTCTCATTCCTCTCCAGCATTTCTTTAGCCCTGACTGGTGGGGACTCTCACCTTACTTCTGTGGTTTCCCTGTCCCAGCTTCCAGGAACAGTGCTGTCACCTCCCTCTTACCCATCCAAGCCCTTCTTACATTCTCAATCCTATGTCCTTTTGCTGGCCACTGAAGACTTCGGACTCCCTCTTTTCTGAAAAATTACCACCACTAGTTAATAATTGCAAGAGTCAGGTCAAGTGTGTTGTTAAATCCAGTGGTTAAATCAAAGTGAAAACATACTACAATTTTTTTTTTAAATAAACTTAGGCCAAATGTGAAGAAGATTCTAGGGAAGAAAGCCAACAAAGACAGTAGCATATATGTAATATCTTAAGCAATCTGGCCGACCAAATGTTGAATCCTGTATACCCAAATAGTGTGACTCTGGACAAGTTATTCAAACTCCCCAAACTTAAGATTCACCATCTATTAAGTATAACACTATATCGCAGAGATTTCTCCAGTATTAAATAAAACCATTGCACTCAAACCACTCAGTGTGTGACCAGTACCTAGAATTCAATACATGAACAGAGCCACTTGTGAACAATACTCATTCTTTTGTCAACCCTTCGTGTAGTTGGCAGGATGGAAATTCAGGTCTGTCATTGGCTCCCCTTTCCCTCTCTCCTCCACCTCCTCCTCTTCCTCTTCCTCTTCCACCTCTTCTTCCTCCTCCTCTTCCTACTCCTCCTTGTGAGTTACCTTGGTGAGTTACACTAGAAAGAAACCTTTCTTTGTATGATTAAAGCCCTATTCCAAATATCAAGATTTACTAGTTTAAAATGGAGAGATCAAACTGGCTTTAGTGAGACTCTTCCATTCAGTCATCCTAGCTTATTTGATTACATTTAATTGGGCACTAAGTGCCAAACTAATTTGTACTATTTGCCAATTTGAGTGATGATGATTAATTGCTTCCTGGGAGTTGGGTCTTCCATTTGGTTCCTAATTTGAACAGAATTTTCCTGGGATGATGTTATGGCTCCCTGTCAGCTGATCATCATTGCCAGTGAAGCAATGACTCTCCAGTTTGGTCTATCCCAGAGCTGCAGTGTTTAGTAGGTGTATTAAATGCATTCTCAGTACTATTAGAAGCTTACCATGAGTTTACCAGAATATCAAAGAACTTGACTCCTTCTCATTTAACAATGATTATACCTTTTTGAAAAAGAAAGCATCCATACTAAACTATCTGGTAGAGATATTGTGTTTTCTGAAATGTATTTGACCCCAAAATGTAAGATAAAACAGATGCTGACATGGTCAGGCTTCACTGGAAACTGAGTCAAGTGTGTATGTTCTAACATGTGACAGGAATCTAGAGAGACTTCAGGATTAAAAACTAATCTGACAGAAAATACCCTCTAACTGCCTCTGTATCAAGTCTGACACACATACTTCCTCATTCTTTATTTTACATGTGCATATATAGAATGTATATGTAATGTAATATGTATGTATAATGTATACATGTAATAATATATCAATATACATATTATATATGCGTTTTATTTATGGTATACACAGCATAATCTATAAAATCTTATTATAAAATCCACGAAAATAATTTAAATCAGATTGCCCAGTTTCCCTGCAAGCAAAACTGTGTGAATTAATTTAGTATTGTTTAAGCTTAAAATACTCAATAGTTTATTTTTGAAGCTACGGAACACAGAAAGAGAAAAGCAGGAATAGAAAGGGGGAAGGCAAGAACAGGAGGGAAGGAGGGAGGGAGAAAAAGAAAGATGCACCAAAAAACGGTTACTACTGAGGGCTTAACTTACTACATCAGAATTTCTTGAGTTACTCAAAAGACGCCTTTTCTAAACAGACAGAGTCTGGAAAGTGCTCCCACATTTACACGATGCTTTCTAAGGGGAACCAATACAACCTGGTTCTTCATAGATAACCACTGTGCTTGTGCTTCGTGGGGACTCCATGTTCAAGGAGAGCGGTAGCAGGGAAGACTCACCCACTGCCGTTGCCTGGGGTGCCACTGGCTCAGTCACAGATGCTGTGCTCCGACAATCAGAAGTGGCCCCGTGCCAGACTCTCAGCTAAGTCAGCCAAAATGAGCACTCCCTGGATTCTGCTCACCTCATCATTGTAGAGTTTACTTGGGGAGAATGTATTATACAACACTGTAATAGTTAATCTTCATTTTCAACTTAACTGAATATGGAGCCAGTTAAGAGACACATCTCTGGGCATGCTAACCTGCATCCATTATTCCAGTAAGGATGCTGGGTTTTTGTTAATCCCAGATGATTCTTCAGCCCCAGCTGACCAGAAACCACAAATTTTTATTTCAAAATGCCACACATATAGCCTTGTTAGAGTCTTTGAGACACTGACAAACTTCTCTCTGAAGTTTTACAAGCCAGGTCTCCATCATCGGCACTGCTCTCACACGGCATTACCCTCCAAGCTCCACAACACCTCGCTGAGCTTTGAACATTTAAACGGCTTTTCTAAACCACGGTTCCAATACTCCGTACAATCTTACCAACAACATGAACAGGCCCATCACAAGGGATCCCACTGTTGGCAACAACGTCTGTCCTACTTTGCTTGAAGCAACTTGGGGAAGAATGGGTTTATTTCATCTTACAACTCCATCACTGAGGGAAGTCAAGGCAGGGACCTGGAGGCAGGAACTCAAGCCGAAGCTTCCACGGAGGAACACTGCTTCCTGTTTTGCTCCCCATAGGAAACATTCTTAGACATCCCAGGGATACTTACCCAGGAGTGGCACTGGTCACGGTGCCTGTACGCTCCCACGTCAACTCCTAACCAGTAAAATGAACCCGTGGAACTTGCCTACAGGCCAGTCTGATGAAGGCATGTTCTGTATTTAGGTTTCTTTTCCCCAAATTCCTCAGTTTGTGTCAAGTTGACACAAGACTAAAACAGCCCAACTTCCTTGAGGGTTGCAGCTTTTGGAAAGAGTACCTTTCTAACCAGCCAGGGTAGTACAGACTAGAAAAAAGGAGTTAATCTGCATCCCCAAGCAGCCCTTTTTGACATCAGCTTCTCTCTCTCTCTCTCTCTCTCTCTCTCTCTCTCTCTCTCTCTCTCTCCCTCTCCTTCTTGCTCTCCCTTTCTCCCTCCTGTTCTCTATACACCAAAGCTGTTCTAGTATTGCATGTAAATTGAACAGAACTCTGTGCTTCTTTGTGACCTTTCCGTATATGCTTGTGGATGCTTTATTACATTATCCCTTCCTGGTTACTCTTTTACAATCTGACCCCTTCTTCACAGTCCCTGTTCTGTTCCTAAATAGTCCCGTTCTTCTCATTCTGTCTCTGTCCCTCTCTCTGTCTCTCTCTCTCTCTGTCTCTCTCTCTGTCTCTCTGTCTCTCTCTGCCTCTGTCTCTCTGTCTCTCTCCTCTGTCTCTTTCTCTGCCTCTGTCTCTCTGTCTCTCTCTGTCTCTCTCTGCCTCTGTCTCTCTCTGTGTGTATATATCTAGACTGTACATGTGAAGACTACGTGTATCCATGTATCTTTTGTCTTTTTTTAGTCTGCCTTATTTCATTTTATAAGATAATTTCCAATTATTTTTTTCCTGGAAATTACATGTTTTCATTCTTTTTAAAGCTGATCAAGATTCTAGTCCACTAAATATATTCTCTATATTTTTAAAAAATCTGTTCACTCATTAATAAGCACCGGCACCGATTCTGTAATTTTTCAGGAACATCATGCTGAAAATTGTATGTAGATATCCCTATAGTGGGCTGACTTAGCATTCCTTCATGTAGGTATAGCTGAATCCTGTGGTAGATCGGTATTTAGATTCCTGAGGAATCAGCATACTGGTATCCAGAGTATTGCACTAACTGGCATTCCCACCAACAGTGACCGGTGTATATGGGGTGTGCGTGCCTCTGCTAACCCCCAGCAACTCCCTGTCATTTGTTACCAATTATACTCTTAATGGTGGCCATTCTGACTTGGGTAAGATTTACATTACCTTCATGGCTAGAGATGTTAGACATCTTCTCATTTATTTGTTGGCCGGATTTGTTGGCCACTTATCAATGTCACACTTATCAATGTTTTCAATGTTATTTGTATATTTTTCTCCTTTAGTTTTTGAATCTTCATATACTCTGGACATCAATCCCCTGTCAAATGAATCCCTGGGAATCTTCACTGTCCTGTTGGTAGTCTCTTGACTCTGTCACTTATTCACTTTGCCGTACAGATGCATTTAACTTCCGTGTATTCTCACTAGTCAGTTCTCATATTGTTTCCGGAGCTACTCAGAAAGTCATTGTCTACACTTTTTTTTTTAAGGGGTATTTCTTTGTTTTCCTCTTGTTTAGTTTCTGTTCTTGTATAAAGGTCTGATGAATTTGGATTTACACTATAAAAGAATGAGAAATGCCAGGCAGTGGTGGCTCACGCCTTTAATCCCAGCACTCAGGAGGCAGAGGCAGGCAGATTTCTGAGTTCGAGGCCAACCTGGTCTACAGAGTGAGTTCCAGGACAGCCAGGGCTACACAGAGAAACCCTGTCTGGAAAAACAAAACAAAACAAAAACAAAACAAAACAAAACAAAAGAAGAATGAGTAACAGAAAGGTCTAATTTTAACCCTCCACGTGTGGACATTCTGTTTTCCCAGCACTGTTGGGGAAAGACTACCATTTCTCCAGTGTATGGGGGTGGGGTATTTTTTGTTGTTTTTTTTGGGGGGGTTGGTTTTTTTGTTTGTTTGTTTGTTTTGCATCTTTGTCAGACTCAAATGGCTATAGCTGCATAGGTTTAGTCCTTGGTATTCTATTCCACTGGCCTACACATCTAGATTTGTGCTAATGTTGGATAGGTTTTGTTAATACAGCTTTGTAAGCTAGAATTCTGATACCTCCACCATTGTTCTTTTTGATCAGGGTTACTTTAGATATCCAAAGGTTTTTGTATTCCACATGATTTGGGAATGTTTTCTCTAGGTCTGTGAAGAATGTCATTCAAAGTTTGATGGGAATCCCATTCAATATATCGGTTATTTTCCACACTATGGACAGTTTTCACAATCTTAAATCTACTGATGAATGAATGTGGAGAATCTTTGCATCTCTCAGTATTTTCAATTTCTTGGTTCAGTGTTTGGCACTTTTCACTGTAACAGTCTTTTCCTCTTTGGTCAGGTTTATTTCTAGATTTTGAGTTTTTATGGCTTTGTTTTATTTTTGTTTCTGAGGCTAAGCTGAATGGTTTTGTTTTCCTGATTTCTTTCTAAGAAACCTGTTCTCTCAAATTGAAAAAGATCCATTGAACTATTACGTTCATACAATAAATGCCAATTCATACATGATTCTTAGTATTATGTCTCAGTAGAAACCTTACTACAGATGCCACTGAGAAAATGGACCCTTTCCAAGCACTTTTCAGATACCCAGCAGCAGGGAGTTTATGTAATGAAAGCCCTAGTTGGGTCCTTTGCTTGGGAACTTGCTTCTCACCATAATGGAAACCTCCTTGTACCAAAACTAAGGATATACAAGTAATGGTGGGCAAGGCATATGCATGCTCTGTGCTTCTTTTTCTGTGTCTACAAAATGGATGCCTTCCATGTATGTATGTATGTATGTATGTATGTATGTATGTATGTGTATCTTTTTCATGAGTGTCTATGGGAGGCCAGAGGCCAACACCCAATTTCTTCCTTGATCCCTCACTACCTTAATTTTAGTACAAGGTCTCTCACTAGCCAGAAGCTTACTGAATGGCTAAGCCAGCTATCTAAGAAGCCAGTGTCTGCCTACCCCACAGTGGGATTACAAACACGTACCACCAACAGTGCTCAGGATGCCAGCTTTTAGGTTCTCATGCTTACAGCTCACCTCCCCACATGTCCCATTTCCCCAGCTACCTCCTGGCCCTTTTACTTCATCATCATGAATGAAGGGGCATGCTTGGAGGACCTAGAGCCAAACTAAAGATGGAGTGTGAGAACACAGCTGAGCTAAGTCAATCTGAGGTCATGTGGACAGTCTTGTTCCTGTTATACATGGTCTGAAATTCAGGCTCCCAAATGAAAACAATACATATACTTATATGACTAGCTTAGGAATAACATGGGACCGTGCATCCAATAATGTACATATAGTACCTGGTTCACAGAAGGAGCTTAGTAAACCAAGGCTTGTATCTGTAAAGTGCCTCCTGTATAGAAACCCTCCTCCAGCTTTTGCTTCTTTTCTGTGGCTGCTTCTTCTCTCCTGGACCCTCGGTTCTTGCTAAGGACAATTTGTTCCATCACCAAAGAATAAATAAAGACCATAAAGACCATAGTACTGGAATCAAGGTGGCAGCAAATGTCAAGAATATGACATTCAACTTGTAGTTTGACTGGACAGCTGTCAGGCCGTGTGTCTGTCTCTCCACTGGGATGCAAGCATGCAACCAGCATGCCATTCAGGGAATGCAGAACGTAGTCAAAGATAGGGGGTCCCAGCCTATGTTTCCCTGGGTGAGAAACAGCTAGAGCTGAGACAGATATGTAGTTCTCAATCTCCTGTGTACCCAGATGTTGCTGGGGACCAAGAGGGGTCGAAAACGGTGGTCTAAGAGTCTGTGATTCACCTACACACCATTCAGGAAGTGGATGGCTAAGCCCCAAGGCAGGGGTGGAATCCAGTGAGTATGGAAGGGCTGGAAGAGTTAAGGCCTTCTCTGGGAGATTTAGGCTTGGCTCTTTACAATGAAGCACAACCCTCCCCCTGCAGTGCTCCTTAATGAAGGAGACAGTCCTTGCTTGTCCAAATTGATTTATTTATGGCAGATGTGAATGCATACATCTTACTCAGGTTGAACCAGGGATTAAATACCTTTTTTCAGGAAGGGATGCCCAGGAAAGGACACTCAGTGGCAAACACTCGGGGCATATCCAGATACCTTATTAGCATGGAGAACTCCAGGTTTTTATGCTATGTGACCAGTTATCATGGTTCTATCAGTGGGGTGTCATGGTTATATGTTCCAGGACAGGTAGAGTCTAACCAGGAAATGGTTCCAAAACCTGAAATTCTCAATTATGAGATTCACTGAGGGTTTTGTACCTGTTTTAACCATACCAGTTCTTCTGTTTAGAGGTACGGTCCACTTGCCTCACAGAAAACAAACACTCAGGAGCCCCCAGCACACCGCAGGAGTAATACATTAACTCTATATTGTTCTCCATATTAGGACAGACCAAAAAAATTCAAAGAGAGGTAGGTAAGATTATGTGCCAATGGAGAAATTCCCTTCACTCCACCGAGGCAAAATAAACAAAGATTCAGTTCTAACATTTGTGATCTGCTATAACATCTCACTTCCTACCCATTGTCCTCAAGACCAGGTAGCACAGTCACTTACAATGAGGACACACTGAAATGTATTGTTAAATGATATCATTTTATCACTGTGTGAATGCAGCAGAGTAACTTTATAAAAACTACAATGCGTATGCATCCATCATGAGGAGATACACTTTTATGAGAATGACATTGCATATGCAGCTCATTGATGACCAGATATATGGCCCATTGTTCTGCCTGTATACATCAGCCTTCCTAGTGTGAGAATGGAGGCCAGCTCATATTTGGCTGGATTGTAGCAGACTCATTCTAGCTCTGGGGTAAGTAATAGCCCTGTCTGTGGAAGAAGATAATGGTCTTGCCAGGCAGTGGTGGCGCATGCCTTTAATCCCAGCACTCGGGAGGCAGAGGCAGGCAGATTTCTGAGTGGGAGAGGGAGAGGGAGAGGGAGAGGGAGAGGGAGAGGGAGAGGGAGGAGAAGAGAAGAAGAAGAAGAAGAAGAAGAAGAAGAAGAAGAAGAAGAAGAAGAAGAAGAAGAAGAAGAAGAAGAAGAAGAAGATGGTGATGGTCAAGATAATTTCCATATGAGAGAGCTAGAAAGACTTGTATGAGCATGGCTAGGAGGCCTCCCCAGAGATGTATTTTGTATGATGCTGTGAAATGTGTAAGTTATTTTCCAATGTTAAATTTCCCTTTCCTGTTTGTAATCTCTTCTCCACACTTAAGGTTTCTGGTGAAATCTGTTCTGCACAACAGCCTGGTTAACACCATGTTTTGAAGGGCTAAGGAGATGGCTTGTGGTCACACTTGGAGTAACTAAAATGCTGCAAGTGAATAAAACATC
The DNA here is from genome assembly GCA_019843965.1 of Rhynchomys soricoides. Lineage (NCBI taxonomy): Eukaryota > Metazoa > Chordata > Mammalia > Rodentia > Muridae > Rhynchomys > Rhynchomys soricoides. Next base: position 3,113,578 of record JADRCH010000125.1, read on the forward strand.
AGACGATGGTGAAATGACCCACATCATTGTGAAGGTGTAGACAGAGCTAAGTGAATTTGAGAGATCGTACCATGAACCTGCAAAATGCACTTCAGAGTGTTCCAGAGAATCATCTTGTGAAGGAAGTGCAGTCTGCTGTGAGTTAGCTCAGCATATTGCCCTATGAATGTTCAATGTGAGGGTTCCCTTCCTTCATGAATGAAGAGAAGCCATGAGCCATATGCCTTGTAAGTATGAGAATGATGGCTCAGCAACCGTCAGTTCTTGGTCATCAGGCAATATCCCAGAAGCATCTGTGCTGGGATATGGTTGATGGCCTGATGCCCATTTCTCAGATGAGGACCAGAAACTTGAGGCTTTCATGAGTATATAGAGACTGAAGTGTCAGGTCCCACATCTCTCTCTCTAAAAACCAGACAGTTCTTTGTACCAGATGGTGGATTGTGAGTCAGCACACTCAAAATTTGTATCCAGTCCAAACCCACAGCCAGATTTCTTTAAAAAGTTCAAATGAGCTGCTGACTTCTGCCCAGTGGGACTGTGGAAGTGCTCCAAGGAGTGTGGAAAAAGAAAAGGACATGAGAGTGCACAGGCCACTCTGTGTGATGCTGGAGCAGAACGTGTACATGGACAGGCAGTCAGCATGCTGGACCACAAGTCTTCAACTGGAGATGCCTCATTGAAAATAATTCCCACGCCCCATTTTAAGATTGGAAGTAACATTTTGAATTCACCAAACACTGCCATTCAGTTTTCTCTATACTCTCACACAAGCTGCACATAGCTACAGAGGACTTGAAACAGGAGTGATATGAGGCATGAATTAATTTTTAAGAATCAAAACCAAAGATGACATGTGGTCAGTGATGTATTAGACAGTACAGACTAGACCATCCTCCTGCCCCACATGGCTGTGGTCTAGCTGTAAGTCAAAGGGCTAGGCCACATGTCTGTGTTTATATTACCAAGAAGGAATAAGAAGAGCTCTGAATTCACATCATCTGAGCCCAAGCTCTTTTGCTTTTCATCCACACTACTTTTGTGTTGCTCTGTTTCCCCATTTTCAACCAGAGGATTAAAAACTCTAACAACTTCCTTGGGTGTTTGCAAGAGTGAAGTACACTAGTGTTGGAAAGTACATTACATAGTGTCCAGGACAGAGCAAAATAAAACCGATGTTAGTCAAGCATGCAAGTCGATATTGATGTCTCCTCTGTTGGCTAGGTGCTATGCTTGTTACTCAATAAGATGCAGAAAAGATCTTCATGCAGTCCCATCCCTCAGGAGAAGTTTTCAATCATCCCTCATCTTTAGTTGCTCTACTGTCCTTATTGACAAACAGCCTACAGTGTACAAAGAGAAGCAACGGGCAGAGGAAGAAGCATGGAGCAGCAGCTGACACACAGCAGGTGTTCCATGTGTAGCCATGGGCTTTCTGTTATAGAGTGAGATCCTGTGATTGACAAAACTAGACTGGACCAAACTCTGACTGTGGTGTCTAGACGTCGTGCACCCTGGGCACCACCTCAGGTGATATCAGTACATGATTTGCTTTGCTGGATGTCTTCCCTAGTCATATTTCAGATATAGCCTAGTATCTGAGGATGTGAAGACCATGGGAGTCATGCATACTTCACAAATCCAGAAGTCCAGCAAGGTATACTCCTTATATGGTTTATTTAATCAAATATAAGTAATAGTTTTCCCCATTGCAGCCACTGATGCTTCTTCAAAAGATGCAATGAGACAGGAATGTTCATCAAAAATTACCTCATTTGAACCTTGATTCCCCAGTGCAGCAGTGGAGGACAGCAAGTGCAGAGCATTATAAGCGCATTAATGTTACCTTGCAGAATCCTGGTCTCTAGAAGTGAGTTCTTTATTCTCACGTGACTAAAGCAATTACCACTAGAGTAGGGTAAAGGAGAGCAATTACCATTGGTGGTGGTAGTGATAGGGTATGTGTTTCTGTGCACATGCTTGCCCGTGTATACATGGAGGCCAGATGCTAACACTGGGTGTCCTTCTCTATCACACTGTACCTTTGCTATTTTTTGTGACGGGTCTGTCACTGAACATGGAGCCCACCATTTCAGCTAGATGGGCTGGCCAGCAAAGCCCCAACACTTGCCTATCTCCTCTCCTCTCCCTGCACTGAAATTACACGGATGTACTACAGTGCCTTGCTTGTACACGGGTGCTGGGGACTCAAACTTGTGTTCACCTGCTTGCTCAGCAAGCCCATTGAACCATATCTCCAGCCCCTAGATCACACTTTATAAAGCAACATTATCCTTATTCTTTGGATGCTGGCTGCCATGATTTGATTCAATAGAGTTTCTTACAGGTGAGGTTGCTTGACCTTGACCTTCCAGAAACAAAAATCATGAGCTAAATAGTCCTCTTTTACTTATGTTATCCAATCTAAGATATTCTAATATAGCAACAGAAAATAGATTAAGACAATAGATGAAGCTAATAACTTTGGGGAGAAACATTTCTTCTCTATCCTAGTCCGTGCTCTTAAGTGGGTGATGCTAATTCTAGGAATGGCATGGCATGTAATTTTTACTCACCTAATTAGACCATGACATGTTCTTAGCTAGGCTGTCAAAGTGGCATTGGGCTCAATTAACTGCAATGAAGGGCAGATTAAAACTTTTGGGAAGAAAGAATGTGCCCTTGCAAAGATCTTGAAGAAAAAGACTATCATATGGAATTGCCAGGTGAGGTCAAACGAAGGAGGTCTGACCAAGGGTGAAGTCGGCACACAGAGAGACATGAGTGTTAGGTCTGAATTTACCCTACCTCCGCTTTTGTATATGAACTCATAAACTACCTTAATTGTTTCAGCCAATTTGAGTCAGAATTCTGTTCCTCATATCGAAGGCAGAATGTTTCTTCTGCTACTTCCTTGATGTCATGAAGGCTAAGCCCAGTGACTCTGAGAAGTGCAGCTGCCAGGTGACCTGCTCTGGTTCCCATGGCAGCAGCCTCTGCAGCCCTAATCAGAAAAGACCAAATGGCAAAAGCTGCTCACAGGCTCGTGGCAGCAATTTTAAGGATGTCCTGTGTGGGGCTGACCCTAGGAAAGGATTCTAAAAATGAGGCTTGCTTATGTAATTTAAAATCTTAAAATAACTGCACATGGAGTCTGAGAATCCCTCTGGGGCTGTGACAGCCTAACCTGGGATGGAGAGGTCAGAGATTCTCAGTGAATGAAAAATAGGCTAAGAACAGAATTATCTCTTATTCACAGTAGAGGATAAGTGTGGGTCAGGACTCCAAGCAGCGAATTAGTGACTGAATTTATTTAACAGCTTCTCACAAATACCTTCAGCTACGTAGGAGGAGAGCTGACCCATTTTGGGGGTTTAGAATCAATAGACTAATAAAAGTAATTTTTAAAAATAGCTCTTGCCTCTGAAAATATACTTCCATTGAACAAGAAGAATTTGTTTTCTGGGCTCTGACTCATTTCTCTATGGATTAAAACAGAAAGAGGGGCTCACTGATGTATTGGGTGTACACTGGCCTAGACACTACACAGAGGGTCCTTTCCTGTCAACCCTGGCTTTCCTAGATCTTCTTCAAAGGCAGCTCCTCCTCTCCTGATTGGGAAAAATGGTGAAGTCCACTAAGACTCCCAGATCATCATTTTGTCAAGAAAGATGCATTGGATGTTCACATTTTATTTCCATCAAACTGGAACCTGGAACTGAAGAGGAAGAAGCTGCAAATGACAGCTTGGAGAAGGGCAGAGATGCTTGTTCCCAGGGGGAGGAGGAGTGTCTTAAATTATCCCCAGTTGAGCAAGGAGAGTGGAGGAAGCCAATCTTTAGCAGAAACAAAGCCTTCAGGATTGAATGTGGGCTAGCCTGTGTGGACAGTCATTTTACTAGTCCTGGGTGTTTTCTCTTTTTGACTTGCTAATAAAGATTCTTCCATTAAAACTTCATTTGTCATCTTTGTTATTTTCACAAAGAATTCTTTATTTTTTTTCTACTGATGTTGAGAATAATTGTATCCAGATAGAATCCAACTCTTCCAGGACTAGACACTTCCTCCATTTATGTATCAGACAACCAACATTTCCTAAGGAACGCTTCTTCAAGTAAAGACTTTGGGTGTGTGCATTAATTCTCCCCAAGGCACCCAATTAAACACATTTTCAAAGTCTTCTGCAGACTTATATCATACAACTATCAGAGTTTGAACCCAGAAACCTTTGAAGATTTTCCCAGACCTTCTTTACCACATTAAATTGTGCAAAGCCCAGTCAGGTGGTGACAGCAGATAATGTTTGAGTTGCTTCCAGGAAGGTTATAGCATATAGCCTGCTACAGTACCTGCCGTTTCCTGATCTCAGGAACAGAATGCCCCAGTGAGGGTGAACTATTCCAATGTCAAGGAGAAGGGAAATGAGAAGGAAAGTAGCGGCTGTCCTTGGGTATTTGCATCATCCTTCCTACTTCATCAGAGTTGCTTCCTTGTGGCTGCTGGGGAGACTCTCCCCTTAAAAATTCCAAAAGCTCTCAGGTCCTCCATAAGCTCAGCTCAGCTGCTTTGGTGAACTCAATGGTTACTGTTGTCTTATGGACTTTGGAATTTCCATTGTCTTTTCTTCTACCCAAGATGGTAGTTTAGTGTGACTTTTATTTTCTTAAAGATGATAACACATATTTTTGGTACAAGGGATGATAGTCATTTTGTGACCAGAGTGGCTTACTGAGTTCTGAAGAGCTCTGAAGAATCTCCCTTGTGAGGAACAGAGTAGAAATGAAAAACGTGCTTCAAGATTTCATAACTGGAATTCAAAAATGATGCAGAGAAGTGTAGAAGGTGGCAATGATACTAACTCTGATACGATTACCCGATACATAATAAACGACAGGCTTTCAGGGAGCAGAAAACTAGAGGTTTGTCCATGGTTAGTGAGAATTTCATGAAAGGTAGAAAACAGTAAGTCCTTGAGATTAGATAGTGTCGCTCAAGACCATACTGGTCTGGTTTGAATATGAAATGTCTCCTGTAGACTCATGTGTTCATGTCTTCAGTTGGTAGCTCTGTTTTGAGAGGTGCTGAAAACTTTAGGGATTAGGCCTAATTAGAAACTAGGGTCCCCTTTTATGGGTTCAAAGTCTTCTTAATAAAAGAATTTAAAAAGGAAACTTGGGGGCAATTCATTGGAGTTTAAGGAAAAAAAAAAAAAAACATAAGGACAAACAAGCTGTAAATCTTGGCAGCAGCCAGGAAGATGGAGATGGAAAAGAGGAAGCAGCCAGTCATGCCATTTGTAAGTAGCCACATGAGAAAAGATAGCCAGTGACACGAGAAAGAAGAGAGCTCAGAGTGCTGAGGACAGCACACATACCTAGGCTTTGGGCGAAGATAAGAGGAAGAGGGAAAAGTTAGGCTTTTCTGGGTATCCCAGAAACGTTCTTATGTCAACATAGGGAGGGGCTTCCAAGAAGTACACTGTCTCAGCAGGGGATAATTATTCCTCCTTAGCAAGGCTTTAAGCATCATCCCTCCTCTTGGCTATGTGATTGGCAGACTCAGCAGAATTAACTCTTAAGGGAACAGATCAAAATTTCATATCTCTACCCAAAGCCAGAGGTAAAATTCATTCTTTTCAACAGAAGGAAATAGCTTTTTCTTAATGAGCTTCAACAGCACCCTAACATCTCTCCTGTTTGGATCTCTGTGTTTTCATGCTGCATGCTTCTCTTGTCATGGTATTCTACCACATGCAAGAGCCAGTCTCCAGGAAGCCACAAAGTAAAGGCCAAGCTGAAATCATGACGCAGAGTAAGACCTTCCTCCCTCAAGTTATTTATAGTATGGATTGTGTCGTAATAGTGACAATTAAAAGTTTGACTACTAAGCCCCATTAAAATGATAATTCCATTGAAATTAATGGAAAAATAGGAGCCGAAGTATAGCTCAGTGGTTAGTCACTTGCCTAGCATATTTAAGGTCCTAAATTCAATGCCTAGGTACCACAAAGAGGGAAAGGCATACTAAAAAACAAAGTTAGCAAGGGGAGGTCCTCAATAGCAGTGACTATATTCTTAAAGAGTATAGGAAACAGACAGTGGTTATGATGACACACTTTAACATTGACTATATTCTTAAAGAGTATAGGAAACAGACAGTGGTTATGATGACACACTTTAACAACTACATTCCATAAGCCTTGCTACTTAATCCTCACAATGATCGTATGAAATAAGAATGGCAACAAGAAAAATCAATTCTGAAATAAAGTAACTCACCTAAATGAAGTAACTCACATGTGTGGACGAAGACCTGGATGCAGGTTTGTGTGGCAAAGGGTTTTAAATGTAAAATTTGCAATGAAAATAACTACCAGGAATCAAACTACAAGACAGATACAATTTTTATTTATAATAAAATAATAGCTGAATTTATACATTCATTTGCTCGGAGAATACTGGCATGTCAAAAAATCTGGGTTCAAATGAAGATGATGGGCACTTGTTGGAAAAAAATGAGAGGGAATGTCTAAAGAACCATGTTTGTATTCTCAAAGGAGCAGAAGCAATTGGAAACTTTGTTTATTTCTCCCTCAGACCCCAGGTGGAGATTAAAGATCTGTCACCAGCATGTTGGAAGCTCATTAGCTGCGAAGGTACTCAAAATGAGGGCAGAAGAAAGCCCTGCTGCAGAGTATGCAGTTAGGCAGGAAAAGCTCCTCCTGGCCCAGTGTCTGTAGTGTGCTTAGGCCTTCACTAGATTGGATGAGGCCCACTTGCAGTAGGGAAACTCTAATGTAAATCTCATCCAACAAGTCCCTCACAGACACTCACAAGGAACTTTTAGTGTCTGTGTACCCCCTGACTAGTGCAGACTGACTTACAAAGTTAGCCATCTCTGCCAGTTAGTATCTATCTGCCTAGGGCTAGCAGGCACCTTCAGTGAACATGACTGCTATCACTTTTACTGACTCCACCTTTAACCCTCTCTACTATTCTCATCACTGATACTCCCACATGCAGGACATGTTGATGGTTATTTAATCATAGACTTGATAAAGTTTATCAAATTTAAATTAAAATTTGGATAAAGAAGCAGACTGAAGTAAATCTATCTGATCTAGGAAACTTGTGGTTTGAGGCTAGATCTATCTGCTTCCAGAAGCGGACAAAGCTCTTCCACGGACCATTCTACTCAATTCTCCAAGTCCTCCTCTATTTTCATTCTCTAGAAAACATTTCAATTTCAAATGTTTTGGTAGAGGGTTATTTAAGCAAGAATAGACTCCCCTCCCCACCCCATAGCACTCAGATTCGCTTTGCTGGCACTTTCCTCTTTGAGACACGTTGGACCATAGCCCACTGTCAGCATGCTTCTCTGCGTTCTCATTCTGCTTCACAGTCCCACATCTGGCACCTCTCCCAGGGGACCCCATGGCACCCAAGGCACAGCTCTAGCCTCGAATGTTCCACAGGCTGTTACCTTACCCTCTTATTATCTGTATTCTCTACCACACTGCAAGCTGCTGAGAAGCTGACAATTTGCCCATTTCACTTTGGTTTTGTAGGGTCCAGCACAGAAGCTAATGCATCCTGGGGGCTCAGGGTGTGTCTGCTAAATCAATGAATGGATAACCATATTCTGAAGGTTAGGATCATTTAACAATTCTCACCCACTTGCTAAAAATGGTAAAAGTATCAGAGCCCCCTTCTTACAAAATCTAACTCAGATAACAAGGGATGTTATTTTTAAGAGTTAAAAACAACTCTACATGTCAATTACTAGAACTGAAAGGCTTTTGAGGTCTTAAGGTGCACTTTCAGGGGACTCTTGGCTGGCCTTGCTGTTTTTCATACAATTCTTGTCTCTTTGCATCCCCAGACTTTGAGATTGGCACATGCTAAAAGGACTCTCTAGGGGAGGAGAAAAATCCCAACTCAGTGATATGTTCCAACAGGGACAGAAGGATTGCTGCTTCATTTCCTGCCAATTTTTAAATTATGAATATTTTGGTATGATTATAAGTAAGCAAGACAAGTCTACCAGGGAATCAAATAATCCCTGAACATGAAAACATAGATTATTATTTTCCTTCTCTCTTCCTCTCCAGTTGCTATATTTTGCTTTCACAAAGCAAAACAGGGTCAGGTAGACAAGAGAGTTGTCTTGAAAATTCTTAATTCATAAAATTGCTGCAATAGGAAATGTGTTGTCATTTTCTCAAATAACTCAAGTGTATCCCCCAATGATTTTCATGTAGATTACAAATAAATTATTTAAGCCATTCTTTTGATTAAAATTACCTCTTTTGACCCACACCTCCATCACCTCTCCAGCTTGGAGTACTATTTAAGAAACACCCTCTGAGATATTCCTAAAATATAGAGAGCTTTAAAAGAACTCCTAGTTCAGAAAAGCAAAAGGTGAGTGGAGACATCCTTTCAATTTTCTGAAGTGGAAGAAAAGCTTAGACGTTATAGCATATCCCTGTAGTAATGTGCAGCGTGGCTTTTGTTATGCTAATGAGACACACACTACTATTTGAGCACTCACTATTTTCCTTTCATATAAAAATACTTTCAGAATCCAGACAGCTTAAGTTAGAGACAAATGATAACATTTGTCATCATGTTAGAAGCAGATCTTCCAACATCAGCATGTGTTAGTTAGCTGAATTAACGAGAACAATAAACAAAGAAATCAACATTAGCAATGAGCACACTCCATGAGAAACTCCATCTTTTTGCAAGATCTTCTCTTTTTTGTCATGTGAATATCATTGCTAAATATAAGATAGGGATGTTTTGTTGTATAGACGCTTTATGTTTCGGCTACCAGACTTTCTGACACACCCCTATTCATGATCAAACACACAGTTCACAAAAGGTTTAATTGCATCTAGACTTAATAAATATTCTACTTGTGGTCTGCAAATAAGACTATAGGAAGGTGGAGGATCTTTTTGTTATGCAAATACAAGCTGGTGGGAGTTCTTTCTGAAAACCATTTAGCTGAGGCCTCAAAAAACAATGTTTGAATGGCCTCTTCTTTCTCTTTTGCCAGGGATGTAATCCTCACTATAAGCCTGGTGATATCATCTTTTGTGGTCAATTGGCAAATAAGTTCTTCCTGAGATGAAATTTGATTAAATCTGTAATGATAACTTCATATGCTTTTGCAAGTTGTCTCTCATAAAGCTCTCTCTCTCTCTCTCTCTCTCTCTCTCTCTCTCTCTCTCTCGGATGAAAGGTTAAATTCTTAATGACTAGGTGGAATGTTTGTTTACAAAACCTTCTCCAATATGATCTGACTTCTCAGCAAAAGGCAAACCTTGGATATATCTCTTTTTGTAGCTCTCTGACTCAGTGGGACACAAACTCAGACATAATATTCTTAATAGTCCCAATTTCCTGAATATACAGCAACTATATATATATATAATCATATATATTATACATATATGTCTATATTAGTTTGAAGTGTGTCTTCACTAGAAACCTAGCCATTGTAGGTATTTTATTTCTGATTTCTAGGTTGAAGACATGAAGGTCATATAGCTGGTAAGACAGAATTTGAAGCCAACTATGTCTGATTCCATGGACATAACCTATACCCCTTATGTAATACTGAGTGTTTCAACTCTTTTTCTAAGTTTTATTTTATTTTATTTTTTAAATTATGTGTGTGTGAATGTGAGTATGTGCATATGCATGTATGTGTGTGCATGTGAGTGTGCATGCATGTGTGGTATGAATGTAAGTATGTGTGTACATGTGAGAGTGTATGTATGCATGTTAGTGTGTGTGCATGAGTGTACATTGTGTACATGTGAGTGAATGTGTGTGTATGAGTGTGTGTATGTGTGTGTGTGTTTGTGTGTGTGTGTGTATGTGTGTGTGTGTTTATGTGTGTGTGTGTTTGTGTGTGCATGTGAATGTGGGTTCCTGAAGAAGCCAGAAGAGGTGTCAGATTCATGGAGCTGGAGTTATAGGCAGTTGTGAGAGTTTTAATGTGGGTGCTATGAACTAAAGTGAGAGATCCTCCATAAAAGCAGTATTACTGAGCAATCTTTCAGCCTAATATTCTGTATTTCTTTCTAAGAATAATTTAATTATTTTTTTAAAAGAGTTGCCTGGACAAAATTTACCCACTGAGCTGTGTCTGAAAATAGTAAATCTCAATATACCAAGTAAGGAAATAAGGGCTACGGAGATGGTTTGGTGCTTAAGGCCACTGGCTGATCTTCCAGAGCACTCAGCCTTGGTTCACAGGACCCATGGGAGCTCATAATCATCTGTAACTCCAGTATCAGGAGATCTGACAGACTCTTCTGACCTCCGTGGACATCAGGCATACACACGTTACACTGCCAAGTCCTGCACGGTCATGGAAGGGACAGCATGACATGATTTCCTGAAACAGGACCAGCAGGACATGGGCCTCCATGAGCATTGATAGTTGCTAGACATGGGGCACACACACACACACACACACACACACACACACACACACACGGGATGGGTCTGATATTAAGGCCCTGTTCCCCAATTAGTGCTTGATCTATTAGTAAAGATGCCAGGAGCCAAATGCTGGGTGTAAGGAAAGAGGAGAACTTCTGAGTCCCCATAAGAAAGGCAAGAAGATGCAGAGGAGAGGAGTTTTCACCATGCATTGAAAGGACAAAAGGTAACCAGCCATGTGAGATCTTGGGAAGAATGACCATAGGCCGCTTCTCTAGGCAGGGGGTTAGGGTATTGAGCTGGGACTAAATGCAATTGAGCAAATAAAGCTGAGGGCAGGTTGAGAGGTGCTGAACTAATAGTATTGGGAAGGGCATACTAGTCAAGGAAGGTTTAGAAAAGCACAGCAATTGGGTCAATAAAACAGGTTAAAAGTGAGCAGTGTGTGTGTGTGTGTATGTGTGTGTGTGTGTGTGTGTGTGTGTGTGTGTGTGTCTTTGTTTTTCATTCGCAAAGCCAATATTCTCTGGGTAGGGGCTGGTAGTGATGCCCATTCCCGGCACATTAAGGTAGCAAAAGGAATATTTCATGTTCCTCCTTCAGGAAATATTCTCCTACCAAGGTTATCAGGGGAATGTACTCCCTGTCAAGGTTAATGGTTCTATGATAGTTAGAAGCAGCATGAGTCTGGGAGGCAAAGGTGTGTTTATGTCCTTAGAAAAATGGTAAGTGCTGTGACCTTAAGAACAGACCGTAGGACTGTGGGAAAGAACTCTGAAAACATGAGTTCAAAAATATATAATTTCTCAGCTATGCAAATATAAAGAGGTAATATGAATTATATGAGGAGCTTCAGGGACCTAAAAGAACAGAGTCAGCTGCACTATGAGCCAGCTTGTCAGAAAGATACTAAGGAAGGAGATAAATAGATTTTCGGAATGGTGATTGAAGAGCAAGATCCCACCCAGCTAAGTTTATTGTTTGTGCTTACAAAGGCAGGAAGATTCCTGAGTTCAAGGTCAACCTAGGACAGAGTAAGTTTAGGTCTAGGCCTAGATATGGTGGGAATACTAATCTCAGGACTGGATCTTACCAAGTTAAACTATTGTCTGTGCTTAAAAAGGCAGGAAGAGCTCTGAATTCATTTGCAGTGCTAAAAAATAGTGCTTGCTGTCTTTTTCCAAGAATCAGGAGGATGGGGTTATAGAATGCTGATGTGTGGGATAATCAAAGAGGATCCCAGAATAAAGTAACAAATTGATATGTAAATAAAAGACTGGGCTTTAGTCTGAGAGAACTGTGCTAAATGGATGAGCTGTCTGGAGATCTCCAGATAAAGCTGTCTCAAGCAGAACACAAGCTGTCAGCTTGTACCCACAATTTGACTTCAAGTTGTTTCTTTTGCTACTCTGAAACACCCCTTCCTCAGACCCTTCACCAAGCTGAGGCTGATCATTAGCAGTTCACAGACTAATGGAGTCAAAACACTCATACACATTAAGTTTTAAAAAGTAGTTAAGTAAATATACAAACAAAGCAATAACAGATGACTATGGAAACTGACTAAGTATTTAACATTGAGACTGTATTGTTAATTATAGAATGTAAGGACAACTATAAAGATGTCAGAATTTTGCCTTTATCACTAAGATACCAGGCTACCTGAGCAAATTTAATGGAAAATCTAAATTATTAATAAAGTCCAATTTCTCTTTAATTTTATAACTAGTTATTCTTAGAGAAAATTAATTTTATCATCATCATCAATTTGTGTATGTACATGTGTGTACAGGTGCCCAAGTGGCCCAGAAGAGGGAGGGCAATGGATCCCTTGGAGCTGGAGCTACAGGTATTTGTGAGATGCCTAAAGTTCTGGGAACTGAACTTCTCTCTAATAGAGCATTAAGTGCTCTTAACCTCTGAGCAGTCTGTCTGGTCATAAGAAATCAATTTTAAATTCACACACATTTTATCAGCTTGGGCATAGTTTGAACATCCATCATTTTTTATCACCTATCTTACAAAATATCTGCAAGGCACAGAGAATCATTTGTCCTAAACAAACCTAAATATATATCAGAATCCAGGGATGAAGATCTTTTGTGATGAAATCATTCCCATGCAACCTGTGACATCACTAGAAGTCATGCATATATATGGATTGGAAATATGATTACTCTATTTTAATTGGTTACTCAACTAATTGAGAGTATTATGATACATCTGGTTGTTTTTCCCCCTTTCCAGTAACCAAATTATACTGGTCATTATATGGGGATTGTATTGCTTAAAATCCTGGCCATACAAATGACTTAGTGACTCACAGCTCCCTTTTGTTGTTGGACAGTATAAATAGCTTTGCAATATGGGATGCAGTCTTATGACATTAGTCTAACTTTTTACAGGTCTCACTGTGAGTTGACTTTGAGCATAGAATATCATCTGACACATATCACTTTTGCTATGATGAAATCACTGAAATGCTGATTGATCATCACCAGTCAAGCAAAGTCTATGTGTAAGTCCTTTATGCCATTAAGTAAACTTTGTGAGAAAAAGGTAGAAAATCTCTGTGACAGTTGACCTGCCTGCTCAAATATACTCTTGTCTGGTTGGGTTGTCATCAGCTTAACACAAGCTAGTTATCTGAGAAGAAGAATCTCCACTGAGAAAATGCCACCATCAGATTGGCCTATGGGCAAGGCTTTTGAGTATATTTCTGATTAATGATTGATGTGGGAAGTCTCAAGGGCACAGCCCAACCTGTGCAGTGGGACTCCAAGGTAGGGTGTTCAAGATGGTGTAAGAAATCAGCCTGAGAAAACTATGGGAAATGAGATTGTAAGCAATGTCTTTCCATAATTTCTGCTTCAATTCCTGCCTCTAAGTTCCTGCTCTGATCACCTCAGTGATGAAGTATGACCTGAGAGCTGTAAGAAATAAATCCTTGCATCCCCATGGTACTTTGGTCATGGTGTTTACTGAAGCAATAGAAACTCTAAGTTGTACTCTATGGGTCCTGCTTAGAGTCCTGCTCATCCTAACTGCTTGGCACTCTGCCAGTTTACTTCAGTCTCTTCCTTATTTAGATACCTTCCAAAAACATAAAAGGAGAGTAACATGTGAGAGTGAGTCAAAAAAGGAACAAGTATTAAATATGTAAAAAAAAAAAATCAAGCAAAAGAGCCACCCACTCTCTGCAAGACTTGTGCTGGGACCACAGTGTTTGTCTTCAGTGCCTATTACTCTAGGCAGCAAATCCCCAGTGTCTTCTTCTTTAAGAAGCAAATGGTTTGCCTTTGTTCCTAGTAAACAACAGTTCCTTCTCCTTGCAGATTCCTGGGGCCTGGCCATATCATTTGGAATAAAATATGGTTACAAATAGCATCGCAGGGTCTCTTGGCTTTTGCATAGGTTTCCTGCAGGTTGGGCTGTGCTCACCCTTCTCTTAGATTGTAACCTCCTTCAAGGACATTGCCAAGAAGGGTGCCAGAATTTTGAACAAATACCACAGTGAGGGGTAGAAGTTTCTCTTGTGAGACAAAGGCCGAGCATCTTTCAGATCTCTAGGGGCAGAACAATCAGGAGTGAAGAGTCTGAGTCTCTTGGGCAAAAGTGATCTTTGGGTCATGACGCCATTGAAGGAACTAAAAAACTTCTTGCTCTCCAACATTGGAGGAAAATAGAAGCAGGAGGGTATCTCCTCAGTTTCACCATATTTCTTTAGAGCAAGCATATATCTAGTTGGAATTCTCTCCACTTCTTCTAATGCAAGTCACTTCACCTCCAGGTGAGATGCGTCCTCAGGAATGAATGTCCCTGCACCTGCCAATAAAGGGACACAGAAAAGAGTGAGCCAACGGGCCTTACCAAGTTTCGTCCAGCTTAAACCTAAACATAAAACTACAGCTTTTCTTGTTTCTTTGGATCTTAACTTGTGAAAGCTCCTGTGTCGTGTAGAATTTATGTTGCATAAATCTGTATGTCTTTCCTCTGGCTGTTTTTTGTGTTATGTATAATGAAGACCCTATAGTGAGGAAATAATAAATATTTTCCCCTCACCTACGCTGTTATACCTCCTCTTCAAGAGTCCTGGAAAGCAACCAAGTCTCTCAGCTGAAGCTGCCAGTTGGCTTGCTCATGAGCAGAAGGATCTCCTGTTGAAAAGCTTGCTACTTCTTGTAGTTTTCATGTGAATTGTCCATAGGGTAACATGTTTGAACACTTGGTCCAAAGTTTGTAAAGCTATTTGTAGGAGGTTGAGCCTCACTTGACGATGTGAGACAACGGGAACTAGCTTAAGTCTGTATAGCCCAGCCCCACTTCCTATTAACTCTCTTCTTCCTGACTGTGGCTGCCAAAAGTGTCCAAGTCAGGCTCTTGCTCCTGGCACCATGTCTTTCCCTATCAGGATGGACTGTATCTTCTGTATTAGCAAAGTTGCTTTCATCGGGACATTTAACTACAGTGATGAGAATGAAATTAATGCATCACCCATGTATCTCTGGGACTCTTTTACTTTCTTTCTCCATACCACTGGGTTAAGTGGAATCCAGACCTGCAGTCTTTGAACAAACCTTTCTGTCTCATTTTTGCAAGTATGCCTAATTGTGTTCATTGTTACTTCAGATTTTATACATTACAACTGATTAGAGGATGAATGCATTTCAAAATATAAATTCTAGCATTTGAAGGTAAGATTCTGCTCAGGTAGAAGAGCTAAATTATACAGTTTATCCTAACATTATTAGACTTCTATGCTGGGGAACATCAAGCCTTGTCTCAGCTTTATCATAATGGTTTTATGATGTTTATATACAATTTCTCACTGTGTATCTCTCTTAAGATGTATATAATATGAAGGACAATGAATGAGTAAGATTTGTATATCTTTAAGTACCTGACTGAAATATAACAAATTCTAATTTGGGGAGATGGCTCAGTTATGTAAAGTCTTTGCTGATTTTGATTCCAAGCATCAATGTAAAAGCCGTGTGTGGTGACATGTACCTGTAACACCAGCATTGTGAATGTGGATACATAAGGATACCAGTGGCTTGATGGCCAACAATCAAACTGAAATAGCAAGACCCAGGTTCAAGTAAAGATCCTATGTAAAACAGTAAAGTGGATAGCTACCATGGAAGACAATCTGCGTTTATCTCTGGCTTCTACAGTCACATGAATAAGGGAACACACACACACACACACACACACACACAGAGTGTGTCACTGAGGGTGGGTTTGGGATTCAAATTCCCAAGCCAAGCCCAGTGGCTCACTCATCTTGTTACCTGTTCATCTGGATATAGAACTCTTGCTTCCTTATCTAGCACCATGCTTTCTACCATGGCATAGAGGACTAAACTCTCAGCTGGAAGCCAGCCCTAATTAAAATGTTTTATAAGAGTTTCCATGGTCAATGTGTCTCTTCACAGCAATAGAAACCTGTACAGAGAGAGAGAGAGAGAGAGGAGAGAGAGAGAGAGAGAGAGAGAGAGAGACATACACACAGAGAGATATAGAGACACACAGAAAGAAATATACCACACTCTATTACAATGCAACCCCTAGTAGTTACAAAAACCTTTGATTCCTATGATAAATCTTTATGTCTGACTTGTTAATAAATAATGAGAGCATGTCGCCATCTCCTTACAGAAAAAACCACAGTATGATAAGAACATGAAGTGAAAAACAGTTTCACAAATGAAGTAGATTATTTTCTAAATCCTCAAAAGTACCTAAGACAAGACAGGAGCTCATTTACAGGAAAAAGCAAACCTTCCGTAACTTGGGATCTGTTATTTTTTACTATGAGGTTTTACTTTATTTTCCTTCCCAATTGTTTGTGTCCAATTTGACCTACCTATTTATTAAAAGGCCTTCTTTCATTGCTTGAAAAAATATTCACAGCTAAAACATATATATCACCCAAGTGTGTGTGCGTGTGTGTGTTTCTCATTTTACAGGAAGTAAGTACTATCATACTGTCATCTAAACTGAGTCTGGATTATTTATTTGCTCAGGATACTAATAGATATGAAAGACAGAACTACCTGAGTTGAAAACCTTAACATTAAACTTGACCTCAGATAAACCACCAGATTTGAGTGAACTAACCTTCACTTATATAACTTCTGTGAAAGTCATGTAATTTAAAATTTTAAATAAAATATTGATAAGATGAGATGTATGTGTCCACAAACAAAATTAATATATTTTTTTAAAAAAGATTATGTTGGCCAAATGCTGCCTTCTGATAACCAAACCTCAAGACACCAAAATGAAAATTAAAACCAGTTTTTACTTGAAACATGTTTTATTACCCACATAACAAGGTGATTGCCTTTACCCAAAATATCTCTCAATGTGTGGCCTCTTCCTCAATCATGACCAGCATGTCAGAGGAGAGGAGAGATCTTTAAGGCATATGCTTAACCCCTGGTTTCATTTCTCTCTTATTTCGATTTCCTCTAGACTTTATGTGATACATGAGATTACTAAATTAAATGTCACAACTTCTACCTTCCTTATATACCTTTCTTTTTATTTATTTATTTATTTTTCATATTTTTTTTTACATTTCAAATGTTTCCCCCTTTCCTGATCTCCCCTTTGGAACCTCCCCATTCCCTCCGCCCTCCCCCTGCCACTATGGGGATATTCTCCAACCCACCCACCCACCCACCCACTCTCCTCTTCCCTCCTTGTCATTCTCCTATACTGGGGGATCTAACACCCACAAGCCCAAGGGCCTCTCCTCCCCCTGACGGATAACAAGACTCTCCTCTGCCACATTTGTGGCCAGCATCATAGGTCCCTCCATGTGTATTCTTTGGTTGGTGGATCAGTCTCCAGGAGTAACAGGGGGTCAGGCCAGTTGCTACTGTTGTTACCTCCCTGGGGCTGCACATTCCCTCAGCTCCTTCAGTTCTTTCTCCACATCCTCCATCTGGGACCTCACACTCAGCCCTACTGTTGCTGCAAAGTGACACTTGGGTATTTCAAACTTTTGGACTAATAACCACTTAACAGTGAGTACATACCATGTTCATTCTTTTGTGATTGCGTTACCTCGCTCAGGATGATATTTTCAAGATCCATCCATTTGTCTGCAAGTTTCATGAAGTCATTGTTTTTAATAGCTAAGTAGTGTTCCATTGTGTAAATGTACCACATTTTCTGTATCCATTCCTCTGTGGAGGGACATCTGGGTTGGTTCCAGCTTCTGGCTATTATAAATATGGCTGCTATGAACATAGTGGAACCTGTGACTTTATTACATGTTGGAGCATCTTCTGGGTATATGCCCAGGAGTGGAATAGCTGGGTCCTCAGGTAGTATTATGTTCATTTTTCTGAGGGTCCGCTAAACTGATTTCCAGAGAGGTTGTATCAACTTGCATTCCCACCAGCAATGGAGGAATGTTCCTCTTTCTCCACATCCTTGCCAACATCTGCAGTCACCTGAGTTTTTGATCTTAGCCATTCTGACTGGTGTGAGGTGAAATCTTAGGGTTTTGATTTACATTTCCCTGATGACTAAGGATGTTGAACATTTCTTTAGGTGCTTCTCGGCCATTCGAGTTTCCTCAGTTGAGAATTCTCTGTTTAGCTCTCTTCTACATTTTTTGATAGGGTTATTTGGATCTCTGGAGTCTAGCTTCTTGAGTTCTTTGTATACATTGGATATTAGCCCTCTATCAGATGTAGGATTGGTAAAGATCTTTTCCCAATCTGTAGGTTGCCGTTTTGCCCTATTTACAGTGTCCTTTGCCTTACAGAAGTTTTGTAATTTTATGAGGTCCCATCTGTCAATTCTTGATGTTAGAGCACAAGCCCTTGGTGTTCTGTTCAAGAACATTTCTCCTGTGCCCAAGTATTCAAGACTCTTCCCCACTTTCTCTTCTATTAGATTCAGTGTATCTGGTTTTTTGTGAAGGTCCTTGATCTACTTGGAGTTGAGCTTTGTACAGAGAGATAGGAATAGATCAATTCGCAATCTTCTACATGTAGACCGCCAGTTGAACCAGCACCATTTGTTGAAGATGCTGTCTTTTTTCCACTGTATGGTTTTAGCTCTTTTGTTGAAGATCAAGTGAACATAAGTGTGTGGGTTCATTTCTGGGTCTTCGATTCTATTCCATTGATCTACCTGTCTGTCACTGTACCAATACCATGCAGTTTTTATCACTACTGCTCTGTAGTACAGCTTGAAGTCAGGGAGGCTGATTCCCCCAGAAGACCTTTTATTGTTGAGGATAGTTTTTGCTATCCTGGGTTTTTTGTTATTGCATATGAATTTGAGAATTGCTCTTTCTAGGTCTATGAAGAATTGAGCTCGGATTTTGATAGGGATAGCATTGAATCTGTAGGTTGCTTTCTGCAGGATGGCCATTTTAACTATATTAATCCTGCTGATCCATTAGCATGGGAGATCTTTCCACCTTCTGAGGTCTTCTTCGATTTCTTTCTTCAGAGACTTGAAGTTCTTGTCAAACAGATTTTTCACTTGTTTGGTTAGGGTCACACCAAGATATTTTATATTGTTTGTGACAATTATGAAGGGGGTTATTTCCCTAATTTCTTTCTCAGCCGGTTTATCCTTCAAGTATAGGAAGGCTACTGATTTGCTTGAGTTAATTTTGTATCCAGCCACTTTGCAGAAGTTGTTTATCAGCTGTAGCAGATCTCTGGTGGAGTTTTTCAGGTCACTTAATTATACCATCATATCATCTGCAAATGGTGATATTTTGATTTCTTCCTTTCCAATTTGTATCCCTTTGACTTCCTTTTGTTTCCTGGTTGCTCTAGCTAGAACTTCAAGTACTATGTTGAATAGGTAGGGAGAGAGAGGGCAGCCTTGTCTAGTCCCTGATTTTAGTGGGATTGCTTCGAGTTTCTCTCCATTTAGTTTGATGTTGGCCACTGGTTTGCTGCTTATACATCTTTCTACACTCTGTACTAAAAGTTTTTCTATCCCTTTAAGTTTACTCAAGTTTCCTACAAAGCCAAACAGGATAGGATTCAAAAGCTGTATGCCCATCACGTGGCTTGTTTGAGCATGTAATTACATGAGTGCATTGGTATTTACAGTAGAATCATCTTATGTAAACACAGATTTTAAAAAGTAGACAAAACTTAAGAGCCTTTGGCTGAGTTCTAAGGTTTGTTCCCTCCCTTGTTCATCAGAATTTTCATTTAGAAAAGCTGTGATCTCTAGGTCAACTTCCTAAGGAGTTCTGCATGGCATATCTTGTCTGTTGCTCTCTTGAAGTTATAATACCTCTAAGACCAGTGAACTAACCTTTAACTTATCTAAGACATGATTTGGAAAGACATATCTTAAGCCTCTGATATTTTGCAGTATTTATTTGAGCACATTGGCAGGTTTGTCTTAACAATATGTTATATACTATCTGTGTTTGAATATGTTTGGCCCAGGGTGTGGCATTTTTAAAAGGTGAGGCCTTATTGGAGTAGGTGTGGCCTTGTTGGAAGAAGTGTGTCACTGTGGAGGTAGGCTTTGAGACCCTCCTCCTAGCTGCCCATGAGCCAGTCTCCTTCTGTTTGCCTTCAGAACCAGATGTAGAAAACTCTCAGCTCCTTGAATGCCATGCCTGCCTAGCTGGATACTGCCATGCTTCCTGCCATGATGATAATTGTCTGAACCTCAGAACCTGTGAATCAGCCCCAGTTAAATGTTGCTTTCCATAAAAGTTGCCTTGGTCAAGGGGTCTCTTCATATCAATAAGACCCTAACTAAGACAGAAATTGGTACCAGGGACTATGGTAAACTATGATAGACCTGAACATGCTATAGTTTGAAAGAATATAGATCTTGGGGACTTTGGATTTGGAAGGCAGTGGAATGCTTTAAGTGGGTCTTTATGGGCCATCCTAGTCAGAACATGAAAGACATTGGGACTGAGGGTAAATTGAACTGTGGCAGCCTGGCTCTAGAGGTCTCAAGGGAGAAGAATTTTAGTATGTGTCTTAGAGACTGGTTTTGTGATGTTTTGTTGAAGAATATTGCTGCTTTTTGCCCTTGTCTGAAGAGTCTGCATGAGACTAAGCTGAAGTGACTTAAATTAATTGCATGTCACAAAGGAGTCTCAGAAACAACCAGCATAGACTTTGTCCTGTGATTTACTCTCAGGAAGACCATTTTGATGAAGCATAGCAAAGTTAGAAAGGAAAAATAAAAAATGAATGTATGTTTCAAGTATTAAAGGGGCACCAGGAAGTACAGTGGATCTAAATCCTGTGTTCAAGGATATTAAATAAAATTAAGGGAGTGTTGACCTCAGGGCAAGACCCCACCTAGCTAAGCTTGTTTATGTGTTGGCAGTTAAACAAGAAATAGTTATATCATGTTATGTGTTATTAACAGTTTGTCGTTTTCATTTGGACTTTCAATACGGAGTGAACTATAATCCAGAAATGGAGGGCACACTTGTGATCCAGAACTTGAGCCTGGAAGACACAGGCTTTTGATCTGCATCTTGACATGGGATGACACACACTTGATCTGGATCTTGAGGCATAGTGACCATGAAAAGCTTAGCCCCAAGCATGGTGGTACAAGCCTTTAATCTTAGGTGACAGAAGCAAGCATATTTCTGAGTTCTAGACCAGCCTGGAACAGAGCAAGTTCCAAGTAAAGAAAAGCTTAGGTCCAGGCATGATGGTACATACCTTTAATCCCAGCATTCAGAAGACAGAGATATTCAGATTTCTGAGTTCAAAGTCAGTCTGGTCTCCAGAGCAAGTTTCAGGATAGCCAAGCTTAGTCAATGAAGGAAATCATCAAAACCAGAAAGCTGGCAAAGATGTAATAGAACAAGAGGGAACCATGTACTAGCCCCAGCAAGCAGCAGAACTAGGCAGCTTTGATCATGTGGCTCTGGCCTTAGAGTCAAGACTAGAAGTGGTTAGTGGGACAATTGATGCTGTTTAGCTGGAGCTAAGAAATTAGCAGTGATTAAGAAGAAATCAGCATCACTGAGGTGAAATCTTCTGGGAAGTTTTTTTCTGGGAGCACAAGCAAACTGTGTTCCAGAGATAGCAAAGGTTGTACCTTGCATTGCTGCTAGACTTGGTAATGTGTAAGAATCACTCATGTGGCTCTGGTTTTGAAGGTATGAAGAGGTCATGTAGAACAATTGAGGTTTGGCACTTGTGAGAGGCCAGGGAAGGCCACCTTTGAAGGTGCAGTCCCAGTTGCAGCTGGTGGCCCAGGACTGAAGACTCATGCAAAGAAGTTGAGGCTTGGCATCATGAAGAGAGCCTATGAGAGGCTATTGGTGAAGCCAAGTTACAGCATAAGACTCCAGGGAATTAGAGATGCTAGTACCATGGGGCGATCACCAAGAATAGCAGCAGCAGTGGCATGGAGTCAATAGAGCCTAGAATGATAAGGAGGACAGAGCTGGAGAAGTGACCCAAGCCCTTTGAAGGAGTCCAGAAGATGATGTGTGGATCCCAGACACTGGAACAAGAAGATGTAAGGTTGAGGTGGCCTTGGCAACCCTAGGATACTAGAGATGTCAGAGCTGTGGGATACCTGCCGAGGAAAACTGCTCTCAGGGAGTGAAACTAGTCCAAGAGAAAGAAATTTGTTGCAGTCAACAAAGATGAAAGGAGTTGGAGAAATGGAGATATCAGATATGAGATATCAGACATGGAGATGCAGAGTTTGGAGTTTGTCCTTCTGGTTTTGGTCTTGTTTGGTTCAGTATTTCCTCACTGAAGTTTTGGAATGGTAATATATATCCTGTGATGGTGGAGGCATGTGATCTGCTTTTTTATTTTGATTTTATGAGAGACTACAGTTAAGTGATTGAATGACTCTCAGAGAAGACTTTGAACTTGAAGTTGGACTAAATGTATTTCAAATTATACTATAGCTAGGTATGACCCCCATAGACTCATGTGTTTGAACAAGTCTTTGGGAGCCAGGTGGTGGTTTGAATATGCTTGGCCCAGGGTGAAGCCTTAGGAGATGAGGTCTTGTTGGAAGAAGTGTGTCACTATGGGGGTGGGCTTTGAGACCCTCCTCCTAGCTGCCTATGAGCCAGTTTTCTTCTGTTTGCCTTGGGAACAAGATGTAGAACTCTCAGCTCCTTGAATGCCATGCCTGCCTAGCTGGACACTGCCATGTTTCATGCCATGATGATAATGGACTGAACCTCAGAACCTGTGAGTCAGCCCCAATTCAGTGTTTTCCTTCATAAAAGTTGTCTTGGTCATGGTGTCTCTTCATAGCAATAATACTAAGACACTATCCAAATTGTAGATTCTTATCTTTAATAAAAGGTGGATATTGCATTTCTATATTAAGGACTATTTGAAATAAATAACGACTCCCCCCAACAATCTTCAAAAATATAAAATCAAGAAAAATCTTAATAGATCATTTTATAAACTGCAAACAGATATACAAACAGAATTCACATCACTCTGTCTGCACTGTGTAGTAATTAAATGTCTAAACTGTTACAGGGAACATGTCTGATCAATCAATGGGCTCTGTCTGGCCTTCAGCACATCCTCCCCAAATCATTTCCTTCTCCCTAACTAACCTCTTGATAGGCTGAACACAGTCTTTCTGTATGGTCAAATGCACTGTAATCCAGCCTCCTTGGCCCTCTTCGCTCACCCACAGGGGAGCTCTACAAAACTGTACTCTTCTCCCTCTGTGTCCGGCCATTACCTCTACGTCTCTCTGAATCACCATTCAACCTACGATATCTGCTCCCACCCCCATGTTCCCTCCTTAAAGTTTCGCTCTCCTGTTAGAGAACTTGGTTCACTGTATCCCAGATTGCTTTATTCATGAGAACCTTTTTTCCAATTACAAACCTAGATTTGTTGACATTATGTTTGAAATAGATGATGCCACAGGTCTTTGTATGTTTATGGTGTATCTCCCAAAGGAGAATATACTCTTGGGAGAATCTTCTAAACGTTCCGTGTCCATAAGCACTTAGAGCAGTTCATTAACAAAAAATGCTTACTTACAGCTGTTGATCCACTGACTGGCCTACCATAGTTTTCTATTCCAGATAAACTGGTTAACTTTTATTCTAACATGTTTTGTTTCTTCAGAAGAGTTTAATAGAACTAGCAAACTGCTAAAGTTTTCACACTGTGCAATTTAAAATGTTAAATGGATCAAGAATGTGTAAAGGCCATCAAAGTTGTATCCTTGATGTATGATACAATCAAATACTATCAATGCATATATTGCTTAATTCAAAAAATAAAGATAACTTTTTGGAGTGATGTATAGATAGATACATTTTGTTTTGAGTTCATTCACTTATTTAATCAGGCTTACCAGAAAGCTTATAGTAAAACTCACAGTAGATCGGAAAACACAGAACAGAAGTTGTGATTTAAAATTTAAAGCCATGCTACACATTTACAAACCACGGATAATAAGGGAATTAGGAAGTGTACGAGTGTACAAGCTGAGGAGGAGGTCTTTAACTGGTTTCTTTTCTAACGCGTCTACGGTCGCTGATTGTGTTCAGCACGCTGGACAGCTCCCCGTGCCTTGGTCTCGGTTGGGAGAGTCCTGAAGGAAGACATCATCTGTTCTTTGAATTAATAATTACAGCCCGGGATGAAGACAGTGTAACAGAGACGGTACATTAGATATTGCTCCGGCCGAGTTTTGGGGGTGTCTTATTTGGTTTGTGGGGGTCCTATTCCTTCCCTAAGATCTTCATGGAGGAAGGACTGAACAACCAGAAACCTGGCAAGGTTCAGCAGAAAATACATGGACTTCTAGAGACTAAAAAAAAAAAAGCTTCACTGACTTGGGGTGGGGGAACGCTTGATTTCTACTTAAATAGCTGAACTTCATGGTCCATACGTTGATTCACTCAGATCTGATGCATTTGTATTTTATAGTGTACACATGTGGTAGCATTGGTTGTTGGAACAGAGGTTTACACAGGTGAGAAAAACACACTGCCTGTCCTTCCTACTGCCCCCTCCCAATCCCCACACCCCAGATGAGAAGTCTGAACTAGAAGATGGACCTTTTCCTGAAGGTAACATCTCACTGAATTCCTCTTAGTGTGACCTCTGGATGCATGCAGAAAGCCTGCTTTCCTCTGGTCAGAAATTACCATTGGCTTCTTTATTTTCCCTCCCCACCTCCCCCCGGGGGAAAAAAAACTTTTTGTCTCCGGGAGGGGAAGAGAGGTCGAGGCAAGGAGAGGTGGTCTACAAAGGAGAAGAGGCAAGGAAGACTGGGGGGCATGAGGATCAAAAGTAGTGGAGCTTTGAAGCTTTGGGGACGCTCCACACTGTCCCCCTCTAGGCCTTTGCTGCCGCCCTCTCCGCCGCGGACACTGGAGAGTTAAGCCAATAAACACGTAAGCGCCGCTCGCTCCCCAATCGGCAAGATGCCTCTCCGGCTCTTGGCTGCATCCACAGCTTGCAACACTCGGCATCTTTTCTGGAGGCGCCTCCTTCAGCGGCTGCAGATGGCATCCGGCTGCGGGCTCGGGGCTCGCAATTGATTCTCGCCCTTGCCCACCTCGGGTGCACACACGCACCTCTCCCTTCTCCTCCTCCCCTCGCGCTCCTGGGTCTGCGCTCAGCTCACGCTCGCCGGGCGGAGGAAGCAGTCGCGGCGGCCGAAGCTGAGCAGCAGCGTTCTCTCTCCCTGACCTAGGAAGAAGCGCCCACCGGGACAGCCGACCCTCGGCTGCCTCCAGCGCCCCCCATCTTTTGCACCCCAAACCGGGGGCTCCGGGGACCCTCCTCTCCCAGGCGCCACCATGCTGGACCCTTCGTCCAGCGAAGAGGAATCGGATGAGATCCTGGAAGAGGAGAGCGGCAAGGAGGTGCTGGGCTCGGCCGCGTCCGGAGCGCGCCTGTCTCCCAGTCGCACCAGCGAGGGCTCGGCGGGCAGCGCCGGGATGGGGGGCAGTGGCTCCGGGGCCGGGGTGGGCGCCGGCGGCGGTGGGGGTAGCGGCGCGAGCAGCGGCGGCGGGGCCGGGGGGCTGCAGCCCAGCAGCCGCGCCGGCGGCGGCCGGCCCTCCAGCCCCAGCCCGTCGGTGGTGAGCGAGAAGGAGAAGGAAGAGTTGGAGCGACTGCAGAAGGAGGAGGAGGAGAGGAAGAAGAGGCTGCAGCTGTATGTGTTCGTGATGCGCTGCATCGCCTACCCCTTCAACGCCAAGCAGCCCACCGACATGGCTCGGCGGCAGCAGAAGGTAGGTGCGCCGCGAGGCCGGGGAGCGGCGCCCGGACGTCGCCGGGCAAGCGGGCGGGGCAAACAATGGGAACCGGCTGCGCAGCTGGCTAGGAGGAGCCGGGAAGGTGGAGACCGCGCCCTGGGACTAGGGGCCCGTCTCGCCGCGGCCCAGCTTGGCTCGCCGCAATCCGGCTCCGCGAGCAGGGAGATGTCCCTGGGATGTGACAAAGGCCTGCGGCACAGGACTGCGCGCACGGGCCTCCGTGCGGTGGGAGCCAGGCGGGAAAGTCCCGCTCGTACTGGGACCTAGGTGACGCGGGGAGTGACTTGCAACGGGCAGCGCCCACAGAGGCCTTGTCGCTTGCGGAGCTCCCTGCGCTCTCGGGTGGCGGCGGCTGCGCTGCGCTCTGGCCCGCCCTCCGGGGCGTGCACTAGGCGGGCGCAGGCTCCCGGCAGGTCGAGGCGCGGGTGTGGAGCTCTAGCCGCGCTGGACTCTTGAGGCAGCGGGCAGCCGCAGGGTCACGCAGAAAAAAAGCCAGCCCAGGAAGCGAGGTTTCCCGTGACTCAGCCAAGGGCGCCCCCTCGCAGCCTGGTCAGCTGATCGCCACCTAGGGTAGCCTAGGGGTCCTCCTGTAGCAGTGCTTTCCTCTTGCAGGTCATCCCTCCAAATCCTTTTCCCCTTCCTAATGGGCAGGGGCACGCCTGGTGGGTCCCTGTGCCCTAGTCAGCACTTCCACCATACCCCCTTTGACCCTCTTCTCCTCCCAAGGTGACTTCGCCGCCACCTTCTGGCTTCCCCGACGCTCTCCAAGCCCTCTTGTTACTGGCTTGATAAAAGTGCAGCTGCGAACAGCTTCTCAATTATAGTTATAAAAAGCTTTTTGTGTCTGAGGCAGGGGCAAGGCCATGCCGGCTTTGAGCTGCTTTTGATGGGAGGGGGTCCCGTTACTCCAACCAGAGAAAGGACGAAAGGGAGGTGCTGTCACCAGGGACTGTCAGTTGTCAGGATCAGCCAGGAAGGGGCCAGGAGCTCAATGGGAGTGAGTGCATTCCGCTTAATCTCTGGGAACAGATGAATCATTTAAGCTTGCATGAGGTCAGTTGAACCCGGGAGCCATGGGAGGTTCTAGTTGTAACCCATCAAGGTTGTGAGACTTTTTCTTGAAATAGTGATTTAAGAAACGTTGCCACCATTTAAATCTAAATTTTAAGTTGCTCAAGTAAGGTGTGGGACCTTTCCATCCTTATCGCGAGGTGGAACAGACTGCTCTGTTTGTTTTACTTCTATGTGTACACCCACCACCCAACCCTGTCAGTTTATTTTAGCTACTACTGCTTGGATGCCAGTTTTATTAAGTCAAAAAGGCTCATTTCCTGGGTGAGAGATAGAAGGTGGGTCACACACACCACCCTCCACCCCCATCCCTACAATACCCGCTTACAGAAGCCTTTTGCTTTCCAACTGTGTTAGGGCAGAAACAGCCTTGGAGATTGTCAAGTTTTGATAAAAATTTTAAGGTTGACTGTGGCTCTACATAGTCAGCTCATTTAAATTTCATCTTGGAATTGTGTTAATTGTATTTATAGTATGGTAAATTCTACCTTCAAAGTCTCACCAAGGGCTAAATTAGTCAAAGATGTCCTAGACTTTTGCTATGAAAACAGAATGAAAGAAGACCTTTCATTAGTCAGTCAAAGGCTTTGTAGCTTTGTCCTTTCAATAGATGAGTGGGCCCTGCACTGGGAGAAAGAGACAAGAAAATCCTGCAGGAACCCAGTTCTATCAAGTAGACAGATCAGCATGAGACCTTTCCCTCCAATCTGACTGCATGTATTACCTCAGCCCAACCAAGGCTGTTATTTGAGGGGAAAGCCTGTTTTTACACATGACCTTTCAACACCAGAGAGACTCCAGAACAGACTGACAGCACTGGCCTTCTGTCAAACTATTTTTAGACACTGCAAAAACTATTGCTAAATATACATCCCAGCCAAACAACCCCAGGCCTAGTGGCTACAGAAGGACTGATGGAAGGATAAAGTTTCCCTCTTACTCTGCCTTTTACTGCTTGGTACATTCTGGAGGAGATTACATTGTTTCTCTCAAACTTCAAACTTTTGAAACTCTGAAGGTAATGGAAAGGTATGCACACTTGCTATGGTAAAATTTAAAGCCAATCAATAACATTGGTGAGCTAATATCAGTTTGGAGCACTATATGCTCCTTTTTGAATAGACTGGAAGCAAGTACACTAGAAAAAGACAGATGAAAGCCGATGTAGAGAAAGGGTTAGAAAGATGCAGAAGGCAAAATGAGAGAGACCTGCCTATGCAAACGAATCATGAGACACTGAAGGGGTGTACTCCAAAGTACAGTGTGCCTTATGAAGCCCGTTCCAACTTCAGGCATCTACAATGCACAAGGTACTATCGAACTCCTCACTTTATTATTTGAACAGTTTAAGTTAACTGAAAAACAGGGACTAAAATACACAGGCCCACATACAGAAGCAAGTCTCCTATGTTGTTAATTACTCGGACGTATTACACAAGTCAGGAAGAGCCAAAATAATACATCACCAGTACAGTCTATAGTTTTTGTCTGAATTCATTTTCTGTTCTTAGATCATATTTGCTTTTGATTTGGTGGTGCAGGGACTCAAACCTAGAGTCTTAAATATGCAAAGCAAGTGGATTCAGTGCTTGCCCTGGCATCCTCAGCCCCTAAGATCATTTTGAATGCTTCTAAGGACCCAGACATGATTGCCAAGATCACTCAGAAACTTAAAAAGGTTGTAATAGTTTGCCTGAAGTATAATGTAGGCAGATAAAAGAGTAGGCAGTGAGCCAAGAGGTGGTCTGATTCCAAATCCTGTGTTCTGAATAGGAGACACTGACCATAAATAGTCTAGAGTGTACAGGCAGAAGGCATGTCATACATTTTCTTGTACAAAGTGATATTTCTACTTTCTCCAAGAAAGAGGCCCACTCCTTTTCGCTTGAGCACCCATCAGATAGTCAACATGAACATAAAGAACACGAAGTAAAATCCAGGCCCAGTAGCTGGTGGATCTACTGGGCACCCTTGTCCTGCTGTTTTCCCTTCCTTTTTTTTAACATTGTTCAAACTGAAAGGAAAACTACATTAGCTCAGGAGAACAGTGAGGAGAGGCAGAGGAAGATGATGCTGCTGTTCGGATAATGCTGATAGTTAACACTCTTTTACTGGAAAGAAAAAAGGAATGCTTGGGCATCTAGCCAATCTCGTCAATATAAAGACTATAAACAGACATTTTACAAAACGTGTTTTTATCATTTATAAATATTTTTTTCTTCATTACTGAGTCTAAATGGGGCATAGTGGGACTGGGTCATTTATAACCCAAACAAAAAGTCTCCCAATGAGACTCTCACAATACCAGTTCAGCATCTCACACGGCAATAGCTCTCTGCTTTTTCTCTGTTTCCTCCTCAGATTGCTAAAGCAAATACCTAGAGTTGGCATGACAGAGCTACACCATCTGTTTCTAAGTTACATAGTGACGGTGATGGGTGGCTACCTCATGTGAACCAGCTACTTATAGATGCTGCAAAGGGAATGTGAAATCAGGCACTGTAAACAATAATGTGTAATGTTTAGATTGACAGGGTGACTTTTAGTTAGGCAGCCATTAATCATAATTCCTGGATCATAGATGCTCTCACGTAGATCTTTCGTGGGCAAATGTATACATGTGTGTGCTCCCCATATGTATGTGTGTGCTTGTGTATGTGTTCACTCGATGATGGAAAAAGACTGTCCAAAATCGTGTCGACTTCAGCAGAACTATTTCATTCAAGAGAACTTTATGCCTGGATGGAATGTATCTTATATCCAAACTACTCTCTGCTATGTGATCCAGCTTATGTCTTTCCATGAGATTATGGCTACCATTGAGTCACTGTTTGCTACAGAGAATCCATCTTTCCCATTTACTTGTTTTCCTTTATTTGGTGGTGTTTTAGAAGCTATAGTTTTTACGAAACTCAAGACCCAGTACTGGTTAACTCTGCGTGCTCATGAGTCTTATGATTGCTCCATTCCTAGCTTTTGACACCTAGGTTGCTCTACTATTCAAAAATCTTAATCTTTACTCTGGCAATGCATAGTATCTGCATTTTAAAATATAAACTGTCCTAATGCATCAAGACAATAAATGACTGCTACCTGATTTCCTTCCAACAGAATCATGTCTTTCTTTATCTGGTGAATAATTAAATTATTTAAATCTGCCTTTTGCCCCCTGCTCCCAAGTCTGGTGCAGTGATAAGGAACGATTTATTGCACATTGTCCTGGCATAGATTACATTCTGAAGATGCAGAATATAGAAAAACAATGGGACCTTCTTGCCTCATTACACATCTGCTTCCCTACAGCTGGACTTATGAACAAAGCAAATTAAATCTTTCATTCCTGAGGAATTGTACTCTATAAAGTAATGAAAGTCAAATGACTCAGAGATCTTTCCTCTGAAAAAGCAAGTAAATGCAGAACCATGGGCTATCACATTGAAATATGAGAGTAATTGACGGGGCTGAGAACCCACAAACCTGAAACTGGACTGGTTGGGAGAGTTCTACCTAGTAGAACCAACTCCAAACAAGCAGCAGATGCTCACTGCAGTAAGCACTGAATCAGGCTGGGTGGCCAAACCAAGGACACATGTGCCACCTGGTTCTTGAACTGGAAGACTTTATGATTTGATTTGGAAGACACAGGACTCAACTAAGTTGAGAGCAAGAAAGCAGTTGGCTAAAAGAGCTGAAGAGGGACGGGGTGGTGTAATCATACATACCCAGATTGGATTTATGCCAGGGAAATCATTGTAAAGCAGTGGGTTAGGGTTGTCTTGTAGAATTACCATAGTTTTTTCCAGAATGTGTACAAGAAATTTAAAGTCATACAAACTAGATTTTTCTAGTCGGGAGAAAACCATGAGGTAGCAAGAATGTGGAAAAGAATCATTGTTTGAGTGACATTTGCAGACTGTTACAAGTGACCAAAACCTGACTCAAGTAGCTTAATCAAAACAAACCACATAGCAGAGGTTGGAAGGATCTGGATGTGGGGGTAAAGGGCTCAGTTCGTAGGTAATTGAAGGCATGGCTGAATCCTGGATGACTTTCTCTACACAACTTTTAAAAATCAAGATGGTGAGGGGGAGGTAGACATATATTGAAACCTGAGTCTGAAGTTAAATGCTACCTCTAAGGGGTCACAGACTGTAGGAAAGTCTTCCATTTCTATGGTAACATGATCTGCCATTTGTAGGAAGGGGAAGGAAATCATTGGATAGTGTTCATGTCCCTTTAGATATAACAGTTGATTGTTCTGGAAAATGTAGTTGCTCATTACCAAGACATCAAATCCTTTAAGCTTGGAGGTGGTCTGTTTCCACATTACGAAATAAGGCCCTTTCCAAAAACTCCAGGATGATTAGAGAAAAATCAATTCATCAGACTAGCCACATTTTCAGATGATGTTTGAAGAAGCAGGCTGCATGAGAGATTTTAAGCTTTAACTTGTAACTTGGAGCCAGTCTGCACGTTTATTTTGTCTATGAAGCGTGTTCCATGTTTTTTAATTAGTTCTCTGATCAAGATATTTTATGATCAAAAGCTTGAATTTCTAACTTTTCTTATGATTAATTTCATAGCAACATTAGGACAGAATTTTTGTAGATTTGTAAAAAGCAATAAAAGAAGACTCCCCTGCCATCACTTAAACAATAGAATGTGCTTCGCTTTTAACTTAATTGTATTTGTCCCAAGAAGGAAGCCATATATATCTAGATGGTAGAATAACAGTGCTGTGGGCCTTGACAAATCCTTTTCTTCTTTATGTTGCTTAACAGATACTGATGGTCTGACCCCAGCCCCTGGGAAGCTTTCCTGGGAGAGAAGCTAGCGTTTGGAACACTGTGTTCTCTGTTTCTGGCAACTGTTCTTGTTTTCTTGTTAGAATGAGATTCATCATTTCTGCAGAATTAGAGGTTTGATGGTCAACACTACCTCATTAAATTTTTATTGGTCAATCCAAGTCAATAATAGAATTACTTTTCTGTTCTTATCAGATAACAAAGGAGGGAGACAGTCTGTGGTTAGAGTCAGGTCATTACTATTTGTATCTTGATGAACAGTATGGACAGTAGCTAAGAGCTTAGACTTTGACGTTTGGGATTATCTCCTACTTGTATCAGCCAGTTATAGACTCTGTA
Organism: Rhynchomys soricoides; assembly: GCA_019843965.1. Classification (NCBI taxonomy): domain Eukaryota; kingdom Metazoa; phylum Chordata; class Mammalia; order Rodentia; family Muridae; genus Rhynchomys; species Rhynchomys soricoides. Next base: position 3,145,512 of record JADRCH010000125.1, read on the forward strand.
ATCTAGTGCAATTTATTTATCCTCTCAGAGATTCAGTGCATACATCAGCAAAATAGAGGGTAGAGTTGTCCTGTCATCTTCAGGTTATTATGAAAGGTGGGATAATATAGTGAAGCTCTCAGACCAGCCATCTGACATTTGGTAAGTGTAAAATAAGCATTGGTTCTTGCATTGGCAAAGTTTATAAGTACACAGAAACATGTACGTATACATGTGTCCATATACACACCTATTCACATACATATGACATCATGCTATTTTTATCTGAAAGGCTGGTGAGAACATGTGTGTGAAGTACTGTCTTATTAAGTAATGTATTTCTAGTTTCTAGCATCAGCAAGTTAAGCAGATCTAAGAAAACAGGTGGTTTTCATTACAGCATCTTCTGCAGACTAAATGGAGCCAAGCAAGCAATATCTCTGTCTTCCTTTTTGCTCGGATGCTTCACTAATTATATTCAAAACAGGATCAGTTTATTCCACTTTTAAAAAAAGCATTTTGGACATGTAATTTTATCATGACTAATACCACACACACATTAATGCAAAGACTTGCTACAAGCTTAACAGAGGACTCTGATAGAACCTTGGGCCAACCAAGTGGCTATGGTGAGACTCTTAGAGTTTCTTATTCTCCTTGTCATCTTTCTTCTCCCACCTAATGCTCTCTGTCATAAAATAGGACACTTTGTTTCTTCAAGTTTGAATTTTTTTCATATTGATACAATAGCTCTTTGACAAATGTTCTGGTGTCAAACTGTTGCCATCACTAATGAGAAGTGCATTGTGTTTGTGTAAAGTATAAATTCTCAACACTTTTGACATACACACACATACATACATACACACACACACACACACACATATATATATGGAGAGAGAGAGAGAGAGACAGAGAGAGAGAGAGAGAGAGAGAGAGAGAGAGAGAGAGAGAGAAAGAGACACAGACAGACAGACAGAGACAGAGAGACTCAAAGGAACAGACAACATATAACAGACAGAGTAGTGAAGTGCTTCACCTCCATACACTTTTATTCCTTGGTTTAAATTTCTGCTCAGTTTTGTGGGCTAGCAGCTATATCACCTAAGTTACTTTTTATGACACTACGACCAAATAACTACCTTCTACTTGATTAAGGAATGACAGGGAAGGTATATTTAAAGTTTGTGTGCTGTCCACCGGGGCAGGATATGTATAGTAGAGTCCATGGTGGCTTTAAGCTTTGACAATGGGAGCATGAGACTGCTTGCTTACACCTTGGCTAGTCAAGAGTCACGATGTGGGCCAGAACCGGGTCTGGACTATGACCCATAAGGCTCCCTATAAGCCTACATTACCCTAAAGGATCCAGAGCCCACAGAGATAGCACCACCATCTGAGAACCTACATTTCCAACATATGAACCTGAGAAGGATGTTTCACATTCAAACCTTAACAGGTCCATTCCCCACCACCTTCTTGCTTTGTAAAATGAAGAAATACCATCAAGACTTCTAAGAGAGAAACATGTTAAATGATCAACAAGTTCTTTACAGAGGGGCCATGTCGGAGAACTGTTCACAGTAGCAGTCAGAATAGCATTCATGCATATTTGTTCCCCCAAGGTCTCTATACTGTTTATTACGGTTGTAACCTTTGCGGGAACCACTGCTTATTCTAGAAAGACTCCTTCTCTTTTCTTCTCTGATTTTACTTCTCTGATTTTCACTTATATCTGTCCTTTAATTTACTCTAGTGTCAGATCCTTTAGAATACCCTCCCGAGCCTTTACACTGAGCCAATTCGCACACAGCTCTGTGATCTGAGTCCATTCTACCTCCTGTACACAGTACTTACATTAGTTTTTGTGTGTCCCTCTCCTTCCCAGGCAGGGGCATTTCACTTTTCCTCAATCCTTCACCTACCAAACAATTGAACAGAGTAGGTAGGTTCTTAGGAAATGTTGGAAGTCAACAGGGACATTCTATTTTCCTAGCAAGTTTTAAAAGGGAAGAGGCCAAGGACTCTGAATTGCAGCCTGAGACACACAATTTCTTTACTTTTATGAAAGGGTTAACCAACTACTAAAGGACTTCAAGATCATTTATCTTAGAAACACACTATTGGTTCCCTCCACACTTGCCTTGTTTATTCTGAGAGCTGACAAATATCTGGGTCCTTTGTGGAGAAAAGTCTTTTAAAATCATATGACAATTATGAATTTCGTAATAACAGCTGCATCTAGTTGAACATGAATCTTCATGGTATATGTTCAAATGGCCAGCCAGGAAGCTATCAAGTTCTATGGTGAGTGAGTGGATTAGATACAGATTCTGTGATGGGATGTGTCCAACTTGCCATCTCTGAAAACAGGAAAAGGAAACAGCACTAGAAGACAGTTGAAGAGTTGCCAAAGTTCTGGGATCTGTAAGTACTGTATGCTTCTCATAGGTAAATACACCTCTAGTCTCTACATTTAGGAGATTTCGGCATTATTTTCTCTGTTCTTTTAATGTAAGCTGTCCCTTCCAGATTTGGTTGGATTTTAAATAAGTAATAACTATAGGATTCTTACACATTACAATAGTAATCAGAATGTTATAGGTATGAAATATCTATAAGGGAATTAAATTATTTCTGAGTATGGCCTTTTCTGATACCTCTCTCTGGTCAAAGGGAAAAGTGCTCTTTGCAGTTTAATTACTTTCTTTTTAACAACTGTAAGAAAGGTCTGAAAAATTATTTTAATGATAAAGTCCACGGATATTTTAATCTGCCAACTATTATCCTGAAATTGAGAGAGGGGCTATACTGGTTAGCTTTTATTGTCTAGAGTCAAATGGGAAGAGGGAACTTCAGCGATTCCCTTTGTGCATGTCTGTGTGACTGCCAATTGATACAGGGAAGTCTAGCCCACTATGGGCAGTTCTATCCCTAGGCAAGTGGTTCTGGGCTATACAAGAAAAGTAGTTGAGCATAAGCTAGGGAGCAAGCCAGTAAGCAGCACTGCTCTATCATCTCTGTTTCAGTTTCTGCCTCCAGGTTCCTACCTTGTCTTCTCTTGGTGATGGGTTGTGAACTGTAAGCTAACTTTTGCTTTTTCCTCCCATGTTTGCTTTGGAGGAGACTGTTTCATCATGGCAACAAAAAGCAAACTAGAACAGGGAGTAAAATGATTGTGTGCAGAGTGTGTGTGTGCGTGTGTGTGTGTGTGTGTGTGTGTGTGTGTGTGTACATGCACCTGCAGTGTTTGTAGAATGGTATACACATGAGTTTATGGGTATTTATACCCAGAAGCCTAGATATGCACATTCAAGGGATGTAGAAGGAAATTATATCTACTTTATGGCCTTGAGATAGTGTCTGTCACTAAAGCGGATGCCCACTGCTTTAACTAGGATGACTACTGGGGAGTGTTGGGTAGAGATCTGTCTGTCTCCACCCCACACCATGCTAACTAAGGTCATTGGCACCTGTAATACCTCTGGCTTTTTACATGGGTTCTCATGTTTACAGAGTAAACACCCACTGAGCCATCTTCCAGCAGCCTATGAAAAGAAGGCACATTTTAAAGGTGTTCCAGGGGCACATGCTAAGTTGCAAACCCACCCAGGGGGTGTATCACTTTCAAAGAAACAATGGGGTTTTGGCAAAAGCACAGAGTGGCTCAGGCAATTGACTGTGCCACTTCAGAAGGCAAAAGGAAAACAGTGAGAATTCTTGCAAATAATCACGCCTTCTGTTGCCCATGTAGAAAAACAGCCTTTTGGGGTTGATGGTAGGCATGGCTGCCTTGTTTAAGCAAATTTGAAATGTAACTTGAACATCTACTTTGGCGATCTTTCTGACAAGTGTAGCAACTGTTGTCTATAAGGCAGTGTGTCATAACATACTGTGTTTAGAACATTTCCTGGGGGCTCTTCCATATTCAATTTTTGTTTGTTAGACATCATCAGTCAATGTTATACATTGTTTTGAGCCACTTCTAAAAATAAGACACTCACTGAATCCTGTAGGCAAAACACCCAAGGCCATTTTAGACAGCCCCCCTCACCTCCTGTAATCTACTGATCTGCCTAAGAAATTAAGGTATATCCATAAAGTAAAGCTAGTAAAGGCAAGACGTGGTGAGTTGTGTGTGTGTGTGTGTGTGTGTGTGTGTGTGTGTGTGTGTTGACACAGGCTGCTGTGGCACACATGGGAAAGTTAGAAGATAATACTCAGGAGTTCATTTTCTCCTCCCACAGTGGGTTTGTTGGATTGAACTTGAGTTAACATATTTGTGTGCCAAGCACTTTTATTCACAATCATTTCATCAGCCATGATTTTAAATATTGGTTTTATATCCAGGTTGGTCTCTGTTCTTGGCTTTTAATAAGAGTGATTACAAAATTCATATAGAAAAGCACTAATCTCAGAACCTCATAATAAGACTTTAATGAAAATAACATATTTGAAGGTGAGTCTCCCCTAATTCACTATAGCTGGTGTCCTTATAGAGCGGAATCATTTGGACCCTGAGACATGCACACTGAGAAAATACTCAGAGAAGAGGAAGGCTGAGACTAGAGTGGTGCTTCTACAAGCAGAGACCACGGAAGATTGTCCTAGAAATCCAGAAGCTAGGGAGAGGCTCAGAGCAGATTCCTTCTCCCATTTCTGAGGAGCCACCTCTACCACCACCATGGCCCCCATTCTGAAGACATCTGGTTTATAATGCTTTGTTACAAAAGTCCTGACTAGCACAGCCCTCTCCTGAGCTATGTCTCATTTATGGCAGCATCAGTACTAACAGTGGCTTTAGCCACCCAAATCACAACATTTCCAATTCTCATATCTTTGTCTTCAGAACAGAGCTTTTCCTATTCTGCCAGTACTGTGTGTTCAGATGTCTACAATAAACACTGCTCAAGGTGTGGCTGCAGACTGCTGGAAGCCAGTAAATGGCTTCTTGTGATTTATAGTGAGGCAAGGAACTTGGATCAGAATGTAAATTATCCTATGCCCTTTCTTTTGCTAGAAAGCCTTTCTGCAAGAGGATTGTCAGCCATTTTGAGCAGTGTATTTAGTGATGAGGCTGGTGAAGTCACAGTATAAGAACTTTATCTTGACCACAGCCAATAACAAGCAGCCCACTGAAGGCATGGGTCTACAAGCTACATATAGAAGAATACAGTGTTCCATGGCATTGCCCTTGGATGTCCTTAAACCACTCAACAGTAACTGTATCTTCTCACCTACATCCTTTGTTTCTGCATTTTCTGCCCAATGAGACCCAGTGATACATTCATATATCTAAGCTGTCCAAGGCAGAAACATGCAACCCAGCTTTACAATCTACTATTGTTCATCCTTACCACCATGCCCTGCACAGATTCTATTGATACAACTTATTAAATTATTCATTTTTCCATCCTCTCTCTTTGCAATTCATAGCTCATGGACCTGCTTTGGGCCCTATAGCTTGCTTGCATGCATGGCTGCATGAATCTTCTATCTTCATCTTCTTTTTGTTGTGATGAAATAAATAGTCTGAAAAAAGCAACTTAAAGGAGAAAGAATCTATTTTGGCTCACAGTTTGAGGCCACAGCCATCATGATCATGAGGCTTGGGGCAGCTGGTCACATTATAGTCAAAGTGAAGAACCAGAGAACTAGAAAATGATGAATTAGGTTGGGTTAGGGTTCCTACTGCTGTGAAATACACCATGACCATGGCAACTCTAATAAAGTAAAGCATTTAATTGCGGTGGGCTTACATACGGTTCAGAGGTTTAGTTCATTATTATCATGGTGGGAAGAAGGGCTGCATCCAGGCAGACATGCTGACATGCTGCTGTGGAAGAAGCAGAGAATTCTACATCTGGATCAGCCAGCAGCAGGGAAAAATGACACTGGGCCTGGCTTGAGTCTCTGAAACCTCAACGTTGGCCCCAGTGAAACACTTCCTCCTAAAAGACCACACCTACTCCAACAAGGGGACACCTAATAGTGCCACTCACTATGAGGCTATAGAGGCCATTTTCATTCAGACCACCACATTGGTGATCAGCTAGGTGTCTCCCTTTGTTGCCGCCCAAGATCCAAGTCCAGAGTACTGCCATATTCATTCAGGGTAGGTCGTTGTACCTTAATTAACCTAACCAACATAATTATTCACAGGCATTTGAAGGCCAGTCAGGGTTAGGTTAGACTCTACTCTAACCTGTAGAGTCACTCACTCTGTGTCTATTAACAAAAACAGACCATTGGGTCCATCAGATCTCAGTGGTTTCTGTCTTTTTTTTTTTTTTTTAAGTTTTGGCAGAAATCAATGATTTACTATGTCCAGGTGTTATCTGACAGTCCCTACACAGAATGGGTGTTCAACAAATAGGCTATGCAAGTGTTCGAGAGTTGTTTATGGTCTGGCGATATTTATAGCCTACCTACTCATATCTCGTTCACTGAAACAACCCCTTGAGTAGACAGCATGTATTGGAAATGCCTGTTTTGTGAGGAACAAGAGTGTGATCCAGAGAGTTCCTCCTGGCTGGAAAGAACTGCAGAGGACTGAAGTAAACCTGCATGAGTCTAGGTCTCCCTCCAGACTCACACTGATAGTGCCCTGACCACTGTAGCCACCTACTTGACCATAATGGACACATTAACTTGTACCTTAGATTCCAGGTCAAGGTAACACTTTTGTTGTAAAAACTTGAAACGTATTGTCTTTCAAACTATAAAATGGCTAATGAGTCATTTCCCAGGACTAAGTTTTTTGTTTGTTTTTTACAGGATCCCTGTAAATGGAAACAAAGTCTCCAATGGTTTGGAATTATAAAAATATTTTATGAGGACTAAATTTTAAATTGAAGATGACATGGTTTTAGAATGAAGTTTCAATCGTATTCTATTAAGTTAATGCGTTTTATTTACATTCTCAGACTTTGTACTATTTCAGGATCTAAAAAGTTCCTCTAGCCACCAGATATATTCGTCTTTTGCAAGATTTTATGAAAAGAGTACTGTGTCTATTTGCTTGTTTTTGTTTTATTTTATGGATATGGGTTTTGGTCGTTGGCTATTATAGTTAGTTTGTTTGTTTGTTTGTTTGTTAGCTAGTTAGTTAGATAGATTTTTTGTTTGGTTGGTTTTGGTTTTTGTCTGCATGTGTACATGTATACTACATGCAAGCCTGGTTGCCTAAGGAGACCAGAAAAGGGAGCCACATCCTCTGGAAGTATAGTTACAGATGGCTGCATGCTGTCATGTAGGTTCTGGGAATTGAACCTGGGTCCTCTGAAAGAGGTGTAGTGCTCTTAACTGCTCATCTCCACAGTCCCAAAAGTACTATCTGGATTAATCTTGTAACTGATTAATAATGTCCAAAGGTCAGACCATAGTAGTGGGCACGTTTTGAAGCAATAAAAGAGGCTTTCAACTGTTCAGGGCCTAAAACCTACAAAGCAATTCTGAAGACCCCGAGAGGACAGATGACTTTGCAAATGATCCTAACGTTAGAGAGGAAAATGTGTTTGCAGATAGATGTTCCTCAGTGCTAGTCCATGGAGGGGTGGGCATTCACCTGAAGACTAGGGAAGCCTCAGGACCTGAGCTGGGCATTAGTCTGACCGGTAGAATGTTTTAATCAGAACAATCTCTTGTTAACATCGATTTAGGTGTGTAGTATATGTATGTGCACCAGATATACATCCATATACATGCATGCATAAAGAAAGGCCAAAGGTCAATATGGGGCGTATTCCTTCAGTACTTTCCACCTGATTCATTGTGACAAGCTCACTCAGTCAACCTGGAGTTTATAGACTCCATAAGGCAGCTGGCCAATAAGTTGTAAGAATCCCTCTGTCTCTGACCCCCAGTACTGGGGTTAGGAATGTGATGCCTGGCTTTGAGGTGGATACTGGGGATTTAAATTCAGGTCCTCTTGTTCGTGCAGCAGACACTTTATGACTTTTATGGCTGGCCCACCTTCCCAACCCAAGCAGATTGTGCATAGAAAAAACAAAGGAGGAACACAAATGTCTTCACATGGCGAGAGAAGGTCATAAGTTAGGTTTGAACATAATGCTTAGCCCTTCCCTGTTTTGTTGGAAAGTCTGTAGGAAATCTCATGACATTATTCCCTGTATGTAGCAACAGTAGTTCTTGCTCAGAGCTGTTGTTGGTCCTTGGCTTTATTTTACCATACTAGCTTTCCTTTATTGGTCATCCTGTGTGGAATGTGAATGTTGCCTTTTTGCAAATCTGACTAATGACAAGCAAGGTGCCTACCCTTTAAGTTTCATGTAAATTCAGTGACCAATGTTCTGATGCGAATATTCTCCTGAGCAACATGTGGGGAATCATGATCAAGCTTATGCCCACCCCAAAAGGGCACAATACTACAATGAAGCCAGGTAAATACCAGGTCCACAAAAGGACATAGGAAGACCAGATTTATAATGTAGGGATACGGTCCTTCATAAAGAATTTATAAGAATGCTCAACCACTCTAGAAGTATCTCACTGCCTTGTGATTCCATTCTGCAGTGGAATGCACAGGCACTTGGGGGGTAGGATACAATCATTTCCACATTTGTCACTGCTCCCCAAGTAGAATGAGTCGGGTGTTTGTAGGAAGATTCCAGGAAAGTTCTTTGACCATTTGCTGACATTAAGAAGGAAGCATGATATTTCCACTCATCTGTTTCTTCTCCTACATTCTTGGTACCATCGACTTTCCTATCTCTTATGTCATTGGTGGCTATCGGGTGTCTACTGAGTAGAGGGGTTGAGAAAGGAAGTACCTCGTGCCAGCCCAGGCTTCCAAAGTTCCAACAGAATGCTTTTGTTTTCCATTATTAGACGTGGTTAAGCTTGACACTCATTTTAATTAATCAAAGGCATGTCCTCCCACGCCCAGCAGCACTTCTAAACAATCCTGGCTCTACACTGAGTCCAAAGAGCTTTCTTGCCCCCCCCCCCCCCCCACACACCTCTCTTTCTCTGAAGTGAGAGCAAAGCTTTTCACTCAGTCAATATTCGATTAGGATTTGAGTCCAAAGCCTTTGTTGGGCTTCTGAGAAAGCATCACTTGGATTTTACACATACCTTCATTTGTTAGAATGAAGGAATTAATCCATCCTTCCCTTCCCCCAAAGAAACACAAAGCTGATGCAGCCTAATCTAAATATTGTGCAAAGTTAACAGTGTTTCCTTCCTTATGAATTGACAAGAAATGACAGGAAGGGATCGGGATCACTGAAAAGGAAACCAAAGCAGCCCTCGAATACACTGTGTGGAGAGCTGAAGCTCAGAGCATCTCCCTGCCACCACTAGGAAGAGCTCTGTGTATTTCTGCTTTGTGCATTCATCTGGAGACTTCCAGAGAAGGCTAGCTAATCTTATCCATTTTCTAATCCACAGAGACTTGTTTCTCAAAGCCATTCTTCAACATTACATTTGTTGTTGACTATGGTTTCATGAGGTATACTTTCACAACAATGATTAAAAACATAAGACCAACAAAGAGCTTTTACAATATAACAACAGAGATATCTACAGAATTGGACAATTTCTCTTGACTTGATTCTTGCCAAATTAACTTGCTTCCCTGAAAAATCACATTCCTCCTGGCAACAGTGATCTGAGGAGACATTTGCATTAATGTGAATTAGAGTTTGCAATTGTTCTGTAACCCCAAACCTACATTAGCAGTACTTACCCTATTACAGTACATACATCACATGAAGTGATATGGATAATTTGAAATTTTACTTAACACAGTCAGTCCATATAGACAGCCCTTTAAAATGATGCAGTGAAGTCACTGGTTGTACTTTGAAGTATTATATCCACTTTATTCAAAAGTAATATTATATGTTATTTTATAAGGATTTTGCCTATTAAAAGAAGACGAATCTTATCATGGCATTGAATATAAAATGTTGATTTTCCTTCTAATGTATGTCATAGCAAATCATGTTATAAATGTATCATAACAGAAACAAAAAATATGCTTTTCCTCCCAGTCCCCAGTGCTGAGATCACAGGCACACATGGGTTATGTGCCTCTCAGTCCCCAGCACTGAGATCACAGGCACACATGGGTTGCATGGTGACAGGGATGAACCGAGGCTTCGTGAAAAACACACAACCAACTCTACATCTCCAGCACTAGAAAGGGTGTTTTATTGGTGGAAACTCTACTTTTCCTTCTGTAATTGTTTGAGATTTCATTTAATGAAAGAACTACTCCACCTAACGATTATAAAACTACCCAAGGTTTTTCTACTATGTTTATTGTTTAATTTTTTATCTTTGCATTGGAGGTTCATCTGCCATTTGTATTGTAATTGATGGATTTAATAAATCATGCAAGGAGCTTCCTACTAACAGACTCCCACACCTGCTGTAGAGGGACAGCAGTGAAATCTTTGAGGCTGTGTCCAAACAGAAAGCTTAATCAATGAATAGATTTTGTTTCAGATAAGTGTCAGGGAGAGGTGGGAAATGGTGGGGGCCACTTGATTTTGGAAGGCTGAAGAACGGATTAAAAGTTTGAGGCCAGTCTGGGCTATCTAGGGAAACTCTGTCTCAAAATAAATAAATTAATTAAATAAAACTAAAACTTAAAAAAACTCAACCTAGTCAAACTTATTTATTTTGCTTTATGAAGGATCAGATTGTCTCTGGTTGAGTACTCCATGCTGGCTGGTCTGAGTGCTTCTGGGTGATTTCTTTGTTCTCCTACTCCACCAAAGGAGAACTGGGGTTGTATGTGGGTACCACCTCATCCTGATTTTATTTAAGTAGCTTCTGGGAATAGAGCCCTTGGATTTCAGGCTAGTGCAATAAAATATTTTGCTCACAGCCATGTCCGTACCCCCCTTACTTACCCCACAAATTTTAATAAAAGCTAGTGTCATTATGACATTATATCTCTCTATCCAGAAATCTTTGTGTTATTCTAAGTTGTTGACGTAATTTGTTTTGTTTTACAATTTTTAAAGTCTTTAATGTTACTATTAAATGTTTTCTTAAGTGAAATACAGTATTTATTAGATTATTCCCTCTTACCTAAGTCACTGTCTTAACTAAAACTTTCTGTTCCTCAAAACATAGAATCTGAGGACTGATGGCTCCAGCAATCCATCTGGATACTTACACCTCCTTCAGCTAGATATATGCTTAGAATAATTGGACTTCCCAGACCCGTTTAAGCTAGCTTTTGTGATGGTAATGTAACTTGCACTAATTACAATTCTATAGTTCAGTCAAATATGGTATAATCTAATGACATTATTGAGAAAACAAAGTCTTTCTTTACATTAACAAAGTCAACTAATTTGATCACATTGAGAATGCCATTAAATTGTAGCAGACAAAACCATAGTGAAATTAGGGCACAGTTGGGGGAAATGTTTGGTCATGTCAACATTGGAGGGGCAGAGACAGGAAGTGCAGATTTCTACAGTTACCCCAGTGAACTGGGGAAATCGCCAAGACTTTTCAAGACCCCTTCTCTGGTCACACTGGGATTTGTGGCTTTGGTACTGTAAAAAATTTCAGAGCAGATAACCTAACCAGCGTTGGTACTTCATGAAGATATTTTAATATAGTTTTAAACACAGGAGTAAGAAAAGGAAGGGTGATTGAAGTGGAAACTTAGGGGTTCTCTGGAAAGTCAGCTGGAGCAAATATGTGCAGGACTGCTTCCCTGAAGCAGACACAGGAGAGAGGATGTTCTGCTAAAGCAAGCACATGAAAGGACATATGATGAAGAATTATTGGCTAACAACACACATGTATTGGCCTGCCTTACATTGCATAGTTGAGCTGCATTTGTGGAGATTCCATAGAGAAAAATGCACCAAAAACTGTCTGGTGGGGTCCTGCAGTTTCTTGCCGCTTCTGTGGACTTGAGCTGATTGGCAGAACAATGTCAGCTGAGACAAACACACATGCTGAGGCAAGACAGGAGCTGAAACAAGACCAGTGGAGGACATATGATATTTGGAGGGTATAAACAGAGCACCACAGACAGTGACAGAGGCTGAGCCAGGCTTGCTTATAGAACTAGCTGTGCAATGCTCGCGGGGCTCACATCTTCTCTGACCTTCACTTCCCTGAGAGAGGCACAGCCTAGAACTTCTCTGTCCTGGCTGTCTGCTAGGTAGTGTCACTGCTGCTGATTTGTGTTTCCTGACTTTACCAAACTGGACTGCTGGTGTATCTGTGAAGTGTTTGCGAGTGGACTGAGCTGCTGATATGAACCTATGAACTGAACTGCTATTTTCCAGACGACACAGATGGAGTTGCTCCAAAGAACCTTTCTAAACAGGTCCACTTCTCCCATACCCTTTCTTCCCCACTACCTCTGATGGGGAGTGGGCTAGAAGGGAGGTTAACGTGCTTAAGAACCAACATTAAAAATAAGGATTGGAAATTTCAAGTTTCAGGTGACTGGAAGAAAAACAAACCTAGAAAAAAAAAGCATAAGTATGGGCTTCTCAATGAAGCATCTTGGAAGTAAGAAATATCCAAATGCAGGGCCAGGCTTATTAAAAAAAATCCCAGTCGATTAAAAAAGCACAGCAGTCATAGAGAAGATTTTGACTAGGTTTAAAGTGTCTATCACCAAAATGAGGGAGCTAGAGAGGTGGCTCAGTGGTAAAGAACACTGATTGCTCTTGCAGAGGATGTAGGTTCAGTTCCCAGCACCCACATGGCAGCTTGTAACTATAAATTTCAGGGGAGCTGACCCCCTCTTTTGGTCTCCATGAACACCAGATCTACAAGCACCAGATCCTAAAGTAGTCACTTAAATACATGCAGGCGAAACACACACACACACACACACACACACACACACACACACACACACATACTTCTTAAATTCAATGCTCTTGTTTGAGATTCTCAGACTTACCTGAGAAAAAGAGTGAGCCCAACACAAGTTAAACTGGGGTCATTGGTAAATCCTACAGAATCTCTACCCACAAAGGGACTGTTAACCCTCCGTCAGCTTCTATGTAGACTTGTGCAACAAATGTTGATTATGCAGGAGTTCTGGCTTTCAGCTGGTAAAAGGTTCCGGTCTGACCAGGTTAGGGGCCCTGTTCTCTTCTCTTGTCTCTGTAACTTCCCTGTCTTTTAATTCTACTCTCTTTAAAGGTTTAGGTTTTCTCCTCTGCTTTAGGAGTGACAACTGGAACTTGTTGGCCATCTACTAAAGTTATTGTTTAAAAGGCTGCGTGTGAGTGAGCGAACCCATCCATAGCAGCAAACCCTACAACAGAAGCTGGAAAGGGAACAATTAAATTGTGGATGAAATTAGGTGCTTGTCATTTTTGTGATTTACATGTTTAACTAAATTTTATAAAGCTAGCTAAAAAAAAAAACACCCCATGATTGCTCTAGACAAGAATTCCACCATATGTTTATGCTTTTGTTTATACATACAAAATAGAAATTAACAATATATATCTACAAGCCTAAGAAGTTTTAATCAACACTTAGTGTTTTTGGGAAAATCACTTATAGCAAATTAAATAATAAATTGCTTATGCTTACTGTTTCCCCTGATTCTGTCAGTTAGCAGTTCTCTTTAGAATTAATTATGGCAAGGAAGCACGATGAATAATTGTATAAAAAAATTAAATCAAGACAATTTTATATAGTTAGAGTTTAGAAGTTGTCAAAAAATAATTGGAAAATATGTCCAGTAAAAATTGAGGAACCTCTAAGAAAGGAGAATTGAATTTCTGTTCTGACATCTAAATAACTCCTCCTGGCTGGCCAGATGGCTCCCAAGTAATTGTACTTGCTGCCAAGCATGATGACCTGAGTTTGGTTTCCAGAACTCACATGGGAGGAGAGAACTAACTCTCAAAAGCCGGTCCCTAACTTCCACATATGTGCAATAGCAAGCATGCACCCAACCTCCCCCAAATCAATAAATGTGAAAAAGAAAGTATATTGGATAAGTATTTCTCTATTTGCATTGCTGAAATGAAAATGATAATGTGAGACATCCAAGTTTTAAAAACAGTCAAAAACCTAGTATCCTTAACTCCATTTAAATTGCATTATTTGCCTCTTCAAGGCAGACTTTGCATACAAAGGGAATGCTTCAGACCCTGTACAAAAGCTACATATTGGGAAGGAAACAAGCAAAACAGAATTTTATGTTCCTATGACTGTGTAATCTCAGCCAACAAGACATGTAATCTTTCATAATTGAGATTTTTCTCAATATTTGGTGATATTTTTTCCCTCCACTCACACCCACACAGGAAACTAACATATAAGCCCCCATATACTACTGACACTCTTCTTGCTGGTCTCCATATTCTTTAGCAGTGGAGGATCTTCAACTCAGCAGGCATTTTCCAGCATCTTCTTTATCATTAATAAGAGTGCTCTCTCAAGCCAGGCCATGGTGGCTCATGCCTTTAATCCCAGCACTTAGGAGGCAGAAGCAGGCAGATCTCAGAGTCCAAGGCTAGCCTGGTCTACAAAGTAAGTTCCAGAATAGCCAGGGCTATACAGAGAAACCTTATCTTGAAAAATAAAAAAAATAAAACCAGTTTTCTCTCTCTGAGGTATGATGTAAACCTTCCAATTATACTTTAATATTAGAAAGTCTCAGTAAAACTCACTACACTAAAATTGCTGTATGTTTCTGCCATCACACATATTAGTTGCTGACTGTGACCTTTATAAGACAAACCTGAAAGGAATGCACTTTTATAAGTCTGTGGTTTGAACAGGGACCTCAATAATTTTGTTCTATTCATTTCTATCAATAGATTCAATACCGTATACCTTGAGAAGTGCTAAACTTGTGGGTTGGGGTTGTTGACATAAAAATAGTTTTACAACTTTCCAATTAGACAGTTCAATGTTACTATTCATGACGTATTTATTCAAATGACCTTAAAATGGTTAACTGCATGCCGAGAATACCGTCAGCATCATGTAGAGTACAAGCTAACACCAAGAGGTAACAACTCAACCTGTGTTTTTACTTGTATTATGTGACATATAGCACACATATAGATTAGAGCTTACATATCTGTCATCTATCTACTTTTACAAATGTTCTTAAACAATAGTGAAAATAGGGTCTCACTGCAACTCACCAAGTAGCCCAGGCTGACTCAAAGTCATGATGCTCCTGGCTCTGCCTTGATAGTATGTGCCAAGCCCAGTAGACTTAACCATTCTTACCTTAGGGGACAGGTCTAAATACTAAGAGCAGTGCAATTTGGGCAGATTCTTCAGTCAACCTCATAGAGTTAGAGTCTGTTGTTAGGCAGTAAGTTCTTTAAAAAAAGACATTCTTCATGCAGCCAGAGCTAACAGGAGTGGCCATGATGCCAATGATGTTTCTGTCTCTGAGCTCTTCTCTTAGGAGTCCATCATGGAAGCAAAGCTGAACATAGTGAGTGCAAGACTAGGCACTTTATTTACCACTGAGGCAGTGTTTCAGTTAATGGTGATGAAAGAATTGAGAAATGGGTTCCAGTCCAGTATCATTTAAACATTTTCCAAAAATGCTCATAAGCAGGTATTGGAATACCAGCAACACAGCTCTGGTCTAAGCCCAAAGTTATGCAGGCATGTGAATGGGTGACTCATATACAAACTATTGAGTGGAAAATCCAAGAAGAAACAGGTCATGAAGTTCATTTACAACCTGTGAAGTGAATGAGAGGAGATGCTTCTGAGCTGAGCCTTGGAATATGGCTGAGCTGCTTTAGCAAGCCAGTACAGGTGGAAAAGTGAGGGACTTGGTAAAGAATCTGTGGTGTGGTGCAACTGGGCTGGAAAGAGATACACTTCCTGAAATCCCAGGTTAAAGGGAAGCCATCCACGCTTGGTCATGGCAAATCTCCAAAGTCACCGAGTAACCCTGTATTTCTTCTATATATGAATAGAGATGAGTCTACAATGAATTTTCAATAAGGGAAAGTTGCATCTGCAAGAGGGGTTTGCTGTTCTGATAAGTCATTACACTGAGAGTAAGGACATAGTAGAGGTAGGCATTGAGGTAACAGGGTTTTGATAGGACTATTAAGAATCTTTCAGAACTCAAGGCAAAGGAAAAAGAAAGAAGATACAGATGCAAAGGCTACCTAAGGACACACAAACAGGATTTAGTAATGACAAGTGAAGAGACAGGGATATGGGGTGATTAAGAAGTCACTGGGATCAGATCAAGAGGGTTTCAGTGCCACAGAAGCCCTGTTGATCCAAGAGAGGGCAGTGTGAACATTGTAAGGAGGGTGACAGGAAAGGCCCCAAAATTCACCAAATATATTCACATTGGTAAATCTATAATACTAAAGAAAATGCCCCATGCCACAGGCCATTTGGTAAGATGACTGAAATGCTTACTTATTCCAAGACCTAATGAACCAGGAGAGAAAACCCTGCTTTTTTCTTTTCCTTGCTCTATACTTCAGGCAAACTACATCTGGTCAACCTTCTCTTTATAGGGCATGAGACATGACATAGAAGAAGCATTGACACAATTGGGATAGCTCCCCTTTGGACCTTCTGTCTAATCAGTGATGCTAGGCAGCAGGGATGCACAACAGCATCCCATCCAGATAAAATCCCCATGCGCTGTATCTTCTGGTGGAGTATAGCACATGGCTTACTTATTGAACTTGCCAGGAACTGTACCTGACTCCAGACACTCATCCAGGCATACTCAAGTATGGGGGATGAGCACACCAAATACTAAATAAAGATAAAGTCGGGAAAAGTTCATTTATGGGACTTTCTTCAAAATAGAATGTCTGGTCTCTTTAACAATAGCAACAAAAGAAGGGTCTAATACATGGCATAGTTCCCAGTTACATTTAAAAACAGACTTACTTTATTTTTAATCATGTGGATATGTATTTGTGTAAGCATACATGCACATGAGTTCAGGTGCCTGAAGAGGCCAGAAGCGGGCATTGTATCTTCTGAACATAGGTGCTGGGAACCATCCAATTGTGGGCTGTTCTATTTGTTTGTTTGCCATAAATAAATGCTAAGACTGAGTGGGGAGTGGGGTGAATGTTGAAAAAAGAAAGATCACATAAAGGGCTGGGAGATTAGAATGTTTGCTGCACAAGCATGAAAACCTGAGTTCAAGCCCCAACACCCACATAAAATCTGTACTGTAATGAGCATCTGTAATCCTAGCATTGGGGAAACAGAGACAAGAAAAAAAGATCTGCGTGGGTTACTGGCCAGCTACTCTAGGCAACTCAGAGAAGAGCTCCAGGTTCAGTGGGAGATCCTGCATCACAATAGAAGACAGAAAGTAATTAAGTGTTAACTCCTGGTTTTCATACACATATACAATAGTCATATGGACATGGATCCCTCAACACATGGACACACATACAGCATGTGTTGGCTAGTTTTATATCAACTTAACACAAGCTGGTGTCACTGGAGAGGAGGGAGCCTCAATTAAGAACATGCCTCCATAAGATCAACCTGTAAGCAAACCTATTACAGCATGTTCTTGATTTATGATTGATGTGGGATGGCCCAGACCATTGTGGGAAGATCCATCCCTGGGCTAGTGGTTCTGGGTTCTATAAGAAAGCCAGACTGAGCAGGCCATGAGCAAACCAGGAAGTACCTACCACTCCTCCATGGCCTCTTCATCAGTTCCTGCCTCCAAGTTGAGAACTCCTACCCTGCTTGAGTTCCTTTCCTGATTTCCTTCAAGATTAACAGTAATATGGAAGTGTCAGTCAAATAAACACTTTCCTCCCCAAATTATTTGGTCATGGTTTTATATCATAGCAACAAAAACCCTACGATACAATACATAGCCTGCAACACACAAAAAGAACAGGCAAGACCTATTCAAAAGTTTCCATATTACTACCATCGAAGAATTCAGAGAAGAGACAAAATAAAAAAAAATTGGGAAGCCAATTATAGAACAAACAAGAATAATCAAGAGGTGAAAGCAGCTTATCAAAGAAAAGTAAGTATTTTTGGAATCTTGGACAGAGTTTTACCTGCAAACCTTAGTCAAAGAGAGGATCATTAATGAGTTACGTTGAACTCCACATAAGTTAGAACTTTTCCAAAATAGGGTACATTCTCCTTTTGTACTTTTATGGGGTTTTACAGATGTGTAATGGTGTCAGATGCATGATGAGAGCAAGCAATGTGCAAGGTTAATGCTTAGATACCATTATAGTGCAGCAGCAGTGAGCAGTCCGTACGTTAGCCATTGAGGTACCTGACTTCAGGGGTTATCATGTCCTTCTGTTGAGTGGTCACATCTTGTCCTGTTCAGAGCTCCACCACACATCAGCCTTTTGCCATTGTACAACTGGTTTTCTTCTCCCTGTGCCTGTAACCCTCTCTCCACAAAATAAATAATGCAGAGTACTGGGAATCAAACCTGGGTCCTCTGAAAAAGCATAAATGCTCGTAACTACTGATCAGTCTCTTCAGCACTACTACTATTATTATTTTTGAGTATATTGTAAATCAGTTGTATTTCTAGAGATACAAATATGAGGCACTGAAATGAGAATGTAGCACAGTGGTAAGCTTCATGCCTTGTGTGTGCAAAGACCTGGGTTTGGGCCCAGTATTATAACAGGAATAAGACAAAAAATGAGGTGTTGTCTTAGTTGCTTTTAAATCACAGCTATAAAACAACATGGCCAAGCCTACTTATAAAAGCATTTAATGTATGGGTTACACATCCAGAGGATTAGTATTCATGATTATCATGGCAGATACATAGTGGCAGGTAGACAGGCAGGCAAGCATGATGGCATGGCACTGGAGAAGTTGTGGAGAGTTTCTATTTGTCTACAAACCCAAAGCAGAGAGAGCTAACTGGGAATGGGTTGGGCTCTTGAAACTCTAAAGCCCACTTCCAATGATATACGTCCTCCAATGAGGCCATGTCAGCAAGACCACACCTAACAATTATAGTAAAAATACTAAAAATCTTGGCCTAGAGCCTCTTCCCCACCTTAGACCATTTATGTTCCCAGATGAAAAACAGACACAACCTTTATATTTTTAAATATGCCGTAGGCAGCACAGTAGCTGGGCAGCTGCCTACCTCCATGCTGTTAGAATCTACCTCCTTTCCATAACCCAAGTTATCACTTAGTATTTACTATGTTCCATCTGGGCTGCTCTTAACTCAATTGGGCAGCCCTCTGGGCCGTGTTCTCTTGGCTCGGCCCATGGTGGTTCTCCTTCTTCCTCCTGCACAGTTCTTCCAGGGTAGCTTCTTTCTCCTTCCTCCCTCCTCCTGGTCCTCTATCTCCCAAGTGCAGAACCTCAACCCCATCTATATCTTTTCTGCTCAGATATTGGCTATTGCCGTCTTTATTTACCAATCAGAATTACCTTGGGGGCAGGGTCCCAGGGTCTATTTGCAGACTCCCGGTCTTGAGGGCCTACACTTAGCATTAAAATACACAGTAAAAGACAAAACCTCAACACAAATCCTTCCCAAGTGATTCCAAGAGCTAGTGACCAAGTATTCAAATATGTGAGCATGTGGAGGTCACTTTCATTCAAACCACCACAGATAGTATAGTCAACATAGAAATCACAGCTATTTTTTTTCATGGCCACGAGTCCTCCTTAGTAATTTTGCTTCTGTGTTCTTAGTCATAAATAAAGAATAAAAAATATCATCTTAGGTTTAATATTGATTGCTAACATTGGTTATTAGCAATTGCTGTAATGATAGTGTTTGGGTGATTAATTCCTTTTAGTTCACTAGGACTCAATTGTCTTCTAAAGAAGAACATTTTTAACAGAAATACCTGTTAGTGTCTTCACAGCACAGGAAAACACTGGGAGATAATTCTCCAGTAGAATATAGATGAAAAAGCTTTTGCATTCACCAGAGTTTGATATTGTCACTAAACCTGTTGATGAGCTGTCATTTTTGTTTCAAACATATTTGTCATGGGCTTTAAAGGTAGCATGTTTTCTATTATACAAGATGAAATGTCTTCTCCATCAGCAGTCTGGGCTTGTGCCTCAGAATTTTAGTTGATCAGTTCAGACAGACTTTCCTCATTGTGCTTCATCATGAGTGTGAGGAAGGCTGCAGATCTGCTGAGTTGTCCTAACACAGGCTGTGTGTTTAAAATATGGTGGGGGATGTATCCTAGTCAGACAGTAAGAGCCCTAACATCCAGGTCCTGCCTCTATTCCTTGTGATTGACCTTGACAAAGACAAGTTCAGTTTCCTCCTCTATAAAATGAGGCAAATATCTGCCTTGACAGATTTCTTTTGAGAAATTTGTTGAAGTAGGAAACCTAACCATTTCACTATCATATTACTAGATCTCTCACTGATGTGCAGTGGAAGCCACATAATTATTATTGTTAATGTGATTAAATGCATAATTGAAGTGAGCATGTAGGAAACAAAGCACACAGTCTTGTTGTAAAATTAAAAACGGGAATATCTTGACAAGCTTCACATTAGACTAAGAGAAGAAAATCTTCACTCCAAAATTAGGGCAGATTTTGGAAAAGAACCCCACCCCACCCCACCCCGGGGTTTGATCACTTATTATCTGCATGATTTTGAGAAATTCCCTACCTTCTTGGTATATCAGTTATCTTATTTGGAAAAAAAAAAAGATGATGGTTCTTACAAGATTTCAGTAAGAACATCTACATCACTCACTTTGCTCTTTGGCTAATGCTCTGGCTCCTCATATTGTTGCCCAGTATGTATGTAAGTATGGTGCTCTGTGGCCCATAATGAATTGGAGGCCAGATAGACATTGTTTTCTCAAGAAGCTATTGCAAACATCACAGTTTATTTCAAATACAAGTATTTACTTCTTTGAAATGGCTTAAGGACTTTTTAATGTTTGGTTTTAATCTGAGGCCGTATCATCTAAAATAGAAGCTCAAGGACAACATTCTCAGTAAGGTAATGATCGTTTCAGTTAGAGGAAATGAGCTGTTTGTTTCTGAATGCTCATTTATAAGAGAGGAGAAAGAAAATTGTAGTTTAGCAGACATGATTCCAAAGCACCTTCATCCTGAAGTCCCTGTAGGACAAAAGGAAGTCAGCTAGTGTATAGGATTTGCCCTTGACTGTCCTTGGGAGGACTGTTCTATATCTGGCTGACCCCATTTCAGAGAGGAGCACTGGGAGACTTCTGCAAGATGGCACCTGGGCAAAACATTCACATAGCATGTGAATATGTCCTGTGCCACTCCTTCTTGCCACCTGGAGAAAAAGGCAGTGGAGGAAAAGCCTGTCTGGTGAGCCCCCTTTTGTTTGTGTTGTGTTTTTCTCCTAAGTCTTCTCATGCCATTCATGCCCCTAGAGCGGATTTAGGGGATACTCAGAGGAGGAACAGGCTGGTGGTAAGGCCTGAGGAAGAGGACAAAGGACTATAGCTATGAATTTGAGGGTCTGCTTCGCTTCCTGGACTGAACGCTCTAAAGTGAGTGTGTTTTCATGTGACTTGTACAGAGGCACTGAGATGACTACCAGGATACACGGGGGTCTCAAGGGACTGACTTTATTCTGATTTCCCACCTGGGTAAATGTACCAGAAAGGTTGAGGCATAATCAGGGTAACTAGAGACACACATAAAAATCTATATATTTAGAATCTAAAGGGATTTCTCTCAGTGTCTTAAATAATTGTCAGCTTTTAATTTAAACTTTTTACCTCCTATGAGCCACTCATGCTGTTCAGAATATTAAGTATTTATACTAAAATATGAAATTATTTTCATAAACAGCATTAATGACCTTAGTTTTGGTTTACCAACACACACACACACACACACATACACACACATACACACACACATACACACACACACAAACATACACACACACATACACACATACACACATACACACACACATACACACATA
>JADRCH010000125.1:3167800-3214014 GCA_019843965.1 Rhynchomys soricoides
AACACATACACACATACACACATACACACACACATACACACACATACACACATACACACACATACACACATACACACACATGCACACACACACATACACACACACACACATACACACACACACATACACACATACACATACACACACACACACATACACACACACAAATACTCATACACTGTATACATACTCCGAAAGAAAGATTATTTTGTTTTCCAGGAAAATGTCCTAAAAATGGACATACAAGATTTAGATAAAGCTGGTTTTCATTTGTGTGCTTATGAGGGTCAGGACATGGCTTGCATGTTAGGTTGTGCATTGTATGTCTGAATTGTCTTCTTGTTATTAAATATTGAGGAAATGAGCTTTTAAAGCTTTTTCCACTCTTTGGCCTTAAGAGCATGAAACAATATTATGTTGGCTATGTATGCCCTACTCACAAAGAACTGATATTTCATCAGCAATTTCATTTTATACCGGAACATTCATATGAATTTGAAATAAGGGGTAACAGTCGTATCCCCGTGGAAGTGAACAGAAAACTCGAGTCTCTGGGAGGTTAAATAAGAACTCCGAGGCTTGTGTTATTCACTAATGGCAATTGTGATGAGGGTAATTAGTTTTCTGTAGCTTGTGAAGCTTCCATGTGCCATATCTAATTTAATCTTTATTAGAAGCCTATTCTGGATTCACTCACTGTGTCATACTCAATAATCCAATATAGTGTGGTCCACCGTGAGCTCATCAGCCCCGCTTGTCCCTCTAAACTCATGATCTATTCCTCCCAGTCATCTCAGTTGATGACATCACAGGCAGGTCATCGCCTAGGCTGGAAACCTCAGTGGCCATGACCACCCATGTCTCCCTCTCATGCAAACATGACTCATTATGTATGTTCCACCCACCTGTATCCTCTGTTGTACCTCTCGAGCCATGTGCTCAGCTCAGGTCCTGCTGCTCATTTTTCTTTCTCTCATAGTGGACTCTAGACACCACTCCTAGCCATCTTGACCTCTGCATCCAGTGCCAGCTGTATCCCTCTGTGAAGACCCTACCGAGAGCCTTACCTCTTCACGACGGCGTTCAGGCCCTGGGTGGTCCACCCCCGCTTTGTTCCAGCTCACCACAGCCCTGTCTTCTACTTGACTACACCAGCGTGGACACACATGGCCCTTCATATTTGTAGCAGTTTCTCTCACCCGTTGGCTTTTGTACAGAATTTCTTCTTGAAAACCATGGATCATTCCTTTCCTCACTAATGCTAACTTTTCATCAAAGCTTTCCTGGACAGATGCTGAAGGTCACTAGTCTCCACAACTTTGTTAGCATTTGTCATCTGTCTCTATAATCCTCTGAATATAGCCATGCCATTGAACCAGCCAGTTAATTATAAAATGATCTCCTTGTGTGTGTTTCTTTTACCGATATTTGCCTACTCCCTATGCTCCTCTAGAGAAGGGCATACCCTTATCCTCTCTATCTGAGGGGCTGGAGCAAATCAGGTATTAGAGATAGTTGATCATGAAAGCAATCCTTTGCTACACTGAATATTTGAGCATCAGTTCTGTTTTAGGATGAGGTCAGCCCATGGCCTAGAAATCTAGTACCCAAGATGCTCCTTGTACCCCCAAAATGACATTCTTGAATGCTATATCCCACGTACATTCCTAAGGGCTGTATAAGCATTAACTCAGTTAATTATACAGTGCTTTGGTTTTCCTCCCAAAGAGATTACGCAATGTTCTAAATAATCGCAATTTGAAAAACCTTTACCACCGTATCGTGAAAAGATAGCGCAGCCAGGATTTCAACCTAGAATCACTGTTCTTAGTCTGTGGACTGTGTGCTCAGAAAATTCATAGTTTTAAACAATTTTGCAAACAGTTTTAATAAAGGTTTCACAGATTCCCAATGGACATGGAATCTCTTGCCAATGAGACATCCCAGCAAGGTAATTGGTCTGCATCTCAGGAATCCCAATGCTCTCTGGGTTTTGTAGCATTACTTGGTTTACACTGAGTCCATCCTGATTCCTGCTTTTGACTCTTTCATTTACCATCTGTAAACCCAGCATCACCTCTTTTAAACAGATCACATTGTGCTGCCAGCCTGTCTGACCAGGAGATTGGCACACATTTTCAACCTGCCTTGTCTCCTTACACATATTTTAGTGGGATCAGAAATGTACTGAGTGAACAAAACCAGCCTCAAGGCTGAGCCTAGGGGAACTGCAGTCCTCACCATGTCTCCCCTAACATGTGCAGAGGCTGACCTCCTACCCAGTAACTAAATGGTTGGGGATTTATTGCTTGTATCAAAAAATGACATTGGTTTCCAAAAAGATATCCATCCATGTAACCATCCTGTGTGGCAGCTTGAGCATGTCTAGTTTGGAGGCTGATTTACTAATGCTTCATTTCTTACATTGGAAAAAGGAAATTCAGCACGGACCAAAGCTCAGTGAGTGACAGGACTAGAACTCTAGGGCACTGTGTGGAGGAGTCACAGGTCTGTGTTACCCAGATGAAGAGCTGAGAAGACCTCAAAGGGGTAAATCTTTCACCCAATCCAGCTCAGCTGAGAAATGGAGATACAGAGACCCAAGCTTATATTTTATTTCAAGTCTCCACTCTCTGCTCTGTGGTCCTTGAATATGAATGCAGTTTGTCCCTTGGCAATGTTCTTACAGTCTAGCATGGAGTCACTGGATAACTCACTGGGAAACATGGTACAGGGAAACTCACAAGGTCAAATAACAACAAAACAAAACAAGCACTGTCAAGAGGTAGGAGCACTAAGTCGCCCAAGTCATGAGTCAGGGACCATTTCCTATGGTTTCTGTAAGATGTAGCCAGTATGGCAAGTAACCTAGAAAATGAAGCCAGCTGAGTGGACTTGCCAGCTCCCTAAAGTGTAGTCCAAAGCTGTATTGATGCAACTGGAAGAGACTGGCTATGTGTTCTCTTCCTTCGTAGGGCTGATGCAGTACCCAGTAAATTGCCAATGCCTTCCCCCTTGTTTTGTCCTCTGCTGATGGATTATAGAGACTGGGAAGCATAAGATAAGAAAGCCCTCGTTTGACAGCCCAGTATGAGTGTTTATCTCAGATGAATTACATGCAAGCTGTGAGTCTAGGGAAGTTGTTTAACTTCACTGACCTTCAGAAGGGGGTAGAATAGTGTAACCATAACAAGGTTTCTATAACAGTTAAATCTATAGTGTTGAGCATACCTATACATACTGGTAAGACCCTGAACCTCGGGAAACTGAGGCAAGAAATTCATTTGAACCATGGAGTTTGAGAACAGCTGGGAATGAATAATGAGAAATGTCTCATAAAATATGTATCAATACCTAGCATAAAGAATAGGGAAAATGTGCCTATCAATTATTACCATTACCGTTCTCTTACTTGAAAGAGTAGCTTCATGACATTTGGATACTAAGGAGTGGTATAAGACTTCTTCCCCCACTGTGAAGTCTTAGCTATGACAGCATTTCAGAAATTGGG
Source organism: Rhynchomys soricoides (assembly GCA_019843965.1). Classification (NCBI taxonomy): domain Eukaryota; kingdom Metazoa; phylum Chordata; class Mammalia; order Rodentia; family Muridae; genus Rhynchomys; species Rhynchomys soricoides. The sequence continues at coordinate 3,171,312 of JADRCH010000125.1, forward strand.
GCTGAGCATCCAGGTCCTTGTTGCATGAGGATGAGCTGATGCTCTAGCTTCTGGAAAAATCGATTACCATGACACTATTGGATGGAAAAATGTGCCACTGCTTTCTTCTTTTTGCAAAAGAAATATTTTGAGGTTTGTCTCAAAGCTCAAAACTTTTGATGACTTTTCAGCATCTTCCCCAGAGCCTTTGGGGTGAAGATTCATACCACCAACCCCACCCACCAACTCCCCAAAAAAACACGCACATAACTTCCTTATTCTGTAATCTAATTTGTCCAGCCTTAGTCTCTGCCCTGTTGATTAATATTGGCTTCAGAGATGTACAGCTGTTGTTCTCCTTTATGCTCCTCTGAGACTAGAATGTACTTGATACTAAATGTTTATATTTGCATATGTACGGATGAGTTAACTCAGCCTTGAAAGTTCCAGGTTCCATGTCACTTCCACAAAGGGACATTTCCCTTAGCTAGCATCCTGGGGGTTCTTTGATGGGGTCCTTGGGGATTCAGTTCTTACCTTTCTCCCCATTCCATTACTAGTGTCCTCCACTAGACACAGGGATCCAAACCTTGCTGCCTTGGCCTCTGGCCTATATCCAAAAAGAAAGTAAGGAAAGGTTTCAGGGATGTTTATGATTGGCAGAGCGATGATGTGCCAATCGGAGGACAATGTGTGGGATCAGTTCCCTCCTTCCGCTGTAGGGTCCTAGGTTTAAAACTCAGGGAGTAGGGCTTGGCAGCAAGTCCCTTCCTTGCTGAGCCATCTTGCAGAACCCAGTAACATTTCACGTTTGTTTTTCTAGTTGTCTATTGGGTCTGAATCAGCTTGATCTTTTAGTCACTTTCTTGAGGACAGTGGAAACATCTGGTTCATCTTGTTTGTACTCAGGTGATTATAGCAGTAATTTCTTTCATCTGTGGTTGCACAGTGGCTCTGTCCAGAAGTAGCTAAGAGAACCCAGAAGCACAGGCATCAGTTCAGCTAAAGATCTCCACGGGCAGTTATGAGGTGCCTGTAAGGTTCAGAAAGGCTGGATTAACCAGGACATGCTTAACAAGCATGTTGTCCCAGAATCAATTAGTCAGTAAATCTCACCTGGGCAGGGTGCCTAAATAGATTCAGTTGTAGATAAATAAGGAAAGGAGTGAAGAAAGTAAAAAGACACTATTATTGTTTGAGGGAGTTACCTAATGAACTTTGCTCCCCTGGTGATACAAAATGTCTTACAAAAATAATTGAATATAAACAGTTATGCTTTCAGTTTTATTTCTGAATTTTTAAAACATTGTCAAGTCTAGACTTATGCTAGGGAACTGTGTTCCCTGAAATGCTGTGAGTGTACTTCCATGAACACCCTAGCATACAGGAGGATGTCGAACGCTCCCTCCTGCTAACATGACACAGCTCCCTTTTGCCTCTCTGTGACTCCCCTGGACCCTTTGTGAAGCTCGTGCATCTGCTCCCTTTCTTCCTAAGACAATCATTACTGGCTTGCATAATTCATGGTTACCCAGCACATATACATGAGGATAAAGTGTTTAATATGCTTGATCCCATATTTCATATAAAGAGTCAGGGATTCCAATTACATGTTCAACAATTTTAAAAAGCACCTAGGAGAATGTGTTTGAATGTCATTTGACCAACATGATATCATCAAAAGAATTGAATTTGAAAGTTTTATGATTGAGTAGTTGAAAATAAGCTTTTGAAACCTCAAATAAATTTTGTCATTTGCCTTGAATTTTCTAGATTTGAAATACCAGTCTTTTTTCCATTTCTTAGCTATCTTAAGATGATCCAAGGAGCTTGCTATTTCCACTTTTCTGTCTTTATCTGAAGGTAGTAGTTATTGTGATAAGGTGGATTTCCTATCTTGGTTTCATGCAACTAAACGCACACACTAATGCATGTTTTACACAAAGCCTATTGCCAGAGTATTCATGCAATCTACTTATATTTTGAAAAGTTTTAGAGAAATTCCAAGTTAAACAATGTGATGTCTCTGTGTCTTCACACCTTGTAGTTTATGTTCCAAGCACTGATATTATCTTCCAAGCAAATAGGAGACTGAAGTCCAATTCCACATTTGAACCCTGATGAGAATATGACCATCTCTTCTCTGAGTTTCTCCCAATGGCAAGGAATTAAATACATATTGGATGTTATCAGTAAGAGCACATAAGTGGATAGTGTAAAGTTAATTTGATCACAGTGCCAATTTCTCCTGTGAATACTTGGCAATTGCAATAGGAGGTCCAGATCTGACAAACTGATGTCATTGCACATAAGATTCATCTCACTCTGTGCAATGCATCATGACCTTAATGTTTCAGACAGGGAAGGCTTGGTGTAGAGAGACTTTGGGTGATTGTAATGTAGAAAGGGCAGAGATCAAGGCTTTGGCAGGTATTGGTGACTGTAACCACTGTACTCTTGCCTTTGTTTCAGAAGTCAGCATCTAGCTGGTTTATAAAACTCAGAAGACCTAAGATCTAGTCCTGGCTTCCTATAACCAGTGTGTGGTGGCTAGCAGCAGTCAAGTCTCATTTCTGAGGCACCTACTTCATTGGTCAACTGTACTTCAAGTCTGCCGATTAGTAGATATCCCATTCTTAATATCCTCTTGGTCAGTGGGCAGGTGAAAACCACCAACCTGTACCACTTATGAATGTATAAGCTTTAAGATGCCCCAAAGCTAGTGTTCCATACCAGAAGGAGGGCCTTGCCCTTAACCTATATGTCTTTAAAGATATGCTCTTCATGTTATCTGTGACCTTTAGGTCACATACCTCCATATTGCCCAGTCTTAGAAGTAGAGGTTTTAGTTATGTATTAATTTATTATTTTTCATGGTGCTAGGAGTCAAGCCAAGAGTCTCATACCAACTATGCAGTCACTCTACTAACTGAGCTATGTCTTCATCATTAGAGGTGCTGATTTCTTTAAAACAAAAGTTTTTCTTTAAATTTATATGTACAACTTCTTACCAATGCTTAAGACAAAGATCTTAGAAAATAACAATATGAATCATTAACAAAGATTAGTAAGAGATGATATGGACTTGCCTACATTTCTTTTCTCCATGAATTTGAAATTTATAATTCATGTATTTTTAAAACCAGATTATACTAAACCCATGATTAGATGAGTAGAGGGTTCTTTGTTCCACCTAAGAGATACATCTGTTTCTCTGTTTCCTATTTTCCCCCACCCCCTGGAAAATAATATTTTTACTAATTAAAGTAGCTTTTGCAAAAGGAACCTGATACAAAATTTCTGTTGATAAACAGATAAAAATGAATATGTTCTTTTCACAAGAAAGGTCATGGTGGGGTAGGAATAAGCCAGGACCCAGCTCCAGTTTCTCTCTGTTTTCCTGGTATCCCTGTGGGGATCCAGGAGCACTACAGATTCTGCTGAGCAGCCCACGTGGAAAACCCTTGTTCTTTCATGCCAACAAGAATCTCATTTATAATACACCAGCACAAATCCCAGATCTTTCATAGCTTTTCCAGGATAAAAGCAGTATTAAAAGTACCGGTAGTCACAGTAACTGAAACTCTCATTTGTTACAAGTCTAAGAATAGTAGAAAATTCTAAGCTGTCTGCTCCCTGTCTAGACTCTGTCCTAAAACCAGACATTCAAAGGGAATTGGAGGAGGTCTGGAGCATAGCTCAAGTGGTAAAGTAAGTGCCACACAAGCATTTGATCCCAACACCTTCTGAAAAATTCTGGCATAATGACAGGCATGGAACTCCAGTGCTGGGAAAGGCAGAGACAGGGTTCCTGGGGCTCATTGGACAGCCAGTCTAGCCTAATTGGTGAGTCTCAGGACTGAGAGACCCTGTCTTTAAAAAAGGAAAAAGATGGATAGTTTCCAAAGAATGAGACGTGAGGTTTTCTCTAACCTACACACACACACACACACGTATACAACACACTCAGAAAGACACATATAGGCACACATAAACACACATGTACACATACATATATACAATATACTCACAAATAAACACATATACACACATATACATACACAAACACACACACACATACATACACACACACACACCCCACGGGTTCTGGAGTGAAAAATAAGGTACCTTGTTCTTTCCTTACGGTAAAAATATGTTACAAATGTCCCCTAACTACAGGAAGCAATTTTTCCAAAGATGAACAGGAAGCTGTTGGTTGCTGTTGTTTAGGGGAGTGAAGGGCTCCTTATTCCACCCAAGCAGAGATGCATCCATAGCCAACATGAAGCAGATGGCCCCTTTCTCCTTTGCCTTTTAGTTTCATGGCTCTGAGGCTGGGAGAGTTTTTAGCAGTCACAGTAGTTGGCTTCATCCATCATGCATGGCAATGCCTCAGTAGCAGCAGCTTGTCTCAGTCCTTTGCAATCCATAGATATGGACTAAGCAAAAATATGTGTTTTTACTTCAGAAGCTGATGATGAGCGATATGTGGAGAGACAGCGTTAAATAGATTCTTTGCCACTCTCCATTCCTTAGTCCTGCTAGGAACAAATGTACTTCAAGAGGGAATTTATGACTGCAGGTGAGCACTCTACTCCAGAGGTGAAATTTATTTTCTGCTGTGTTCTCTGGTGCAATGAAACCACATTTTATGCAGTCTGAGGTAGTGGCACTGTCTTGTCTCACAAACAATCCTAGGATATAGGCATAAGGAATCTGGTCTTTGAACTTTGACGTTGCTATATTATATAGCCTTAGCTAGAGGTTCTCTGTAAGGATCATGCCAGTTACCTTAAGGGTGCTTAGTACAAACCAGTCTGTTAAGAAGCCTGTATGGCTTGTTAATTCACAGCCTTAGCTGCCCAATAAGATCACTTGGTGTAGACTTTGAAACTAAGGGGCTGGAAAGATGGCTTAGACTCTATGGCTTTTTTCCTCTAAGCCTCAGAGGAAGAACATTCACCCTATGGGTGTGAAGATGTGAGATTATATCCCCTGAACCTACACAAAAAGCCAGGCCTGTATGCCACACTCCTGTAATCTCAACCCTCAGAAGACATGGACCTGGGATCCCCAGGGAAAGCTGGCCAGCCAGACCAGACAAATGAGCTAGCTCTGTGTTCAGTGAGATATCCTGTCACGATAAATGAAATAGAGGGTGGTATAAGAACTTTGGGTGTCCTCCCCACTACATACATGCACACATACACACATGCACATATGTGGACAGTGTTGGTAAAAGTCTACAATTTGCATAAGTTTGTGAAGATGCTAAGGACAGACTAGATAATAGAAATGCATTATACTGTCTGTGACCCAGACTTGGATGAGATATTCAGCTATGTGAGCAAATGCATGTACATTTTCCTAAAGTAATAATGATCTAATTATATCTCCACAGAACATGTTTAATCTTATCTTAGGACATATGTCTGGGTTAAGTAGGGCCAATCACCCAGTGTGATAACTGCTTCATAGGAAAGGCCATGTGCTGAAGGACTCAATCGTGGGATGTGTTCAGCTGTCTCCTCAGGCTCCTGTAAGGAGATTGTTCCTGAGTGGATGTCTAAGGTTTCCAATTAATTTAGCCATCTTCTCTTTACTTTTTCTTGGCCTGTATTAACTCTTCTAAGAAAATACACAGGGCAAGAACAAATGCAACTGCTCACACATTTTCAGTATTCTGTCTCTGGATTTCTAGGTATGTGCAAGGGGAAGGAGGGTGGTAGCTGATGATTGTGGTTTAAGTGGACCAGGAGGAAGCTTTGAACTCTGATGGGTAGTCGGGACAGGGGTGGCGATGTGCTCTTTATGTTGAAGATGATTCTGGTTTGTAAAAATGTCAAAACCCAGAAAAACAACATTGGTGACTTTCAGTGGGCTTATAGGACACAGAGAATAGTTTTCAAAGATGAGCAAGAACTGAATCATTCAGAACATCTCAAAGATGAAAAACAATACAATGTCAGAACTTTATCTGGGAAACACTATTGTGTGAAGATACTTGTGGTCTCCTGAAATGGAAACTGTAATGCCCTGAGTCAGGTGCGTTGAGAGAGCTAAACACAGGACAATATAGAAGCAGAGTAAAGGAGCCATGCCCCTGGCAGTGGTGCACAGAAGACAGGGAAGAAATGCTTGTAGAGAAGGGGCCCTTGTTTGCCAATAAGTTGACTATTAGATGGAGTACTGCAATCCTGTGAGATGCTAAATCTCAGATCCTCCTTGATTTCATTCATGCCCATTCACATTCCTCTCTGGAGTGTTGTGTTGTTGCTATTGAAAATATGGCTATCAGAAAATATTCATTGAGTAGAGAGACTACAGAACTAACAGTAGTTCCACGAAGACTTGTCCCGTTCATTGCTATTAGCCAATCCCATAGAAGATCATCTCCCAAGTGTTTAGGCCCCCACACAGGCTGGCCTGGACTTGGCATTCCCAGAAATAGCCAGTCATTTCCAGTCATTTTCTTTTCACAACTTGAATCATGGGTGAATTGATAGTTGTAAATCTCACTGATTCTTGCTGTTGGCTTGTTTTGTGAGAGATAGTTTCATACGAGGCCAGGCTAGCTTTGAACTCATGAAAATTCTCATGTTCCAGCTTCACTAAATCTGATATTACAGATCTGAGCAATGGATCTAGTATTCTAATCTCATTTTTTTATATCAAGAAATTAAAGTCTAAGATGGTACCAATCTGGTATATATTTAGATCATTATATCAAACCCCTGAGATATTAATAAGTCATTAATTTTTTATTAATCTTGAATGCTTTTATAACAGACCTTGTACTAAAGCACCTCTCCATGACAATATAATTCAGTTTTCTATCAAGATCTAACTCTAGAATAAACAATGATAAATAACTAACATGCACTCAATATAGTTGGGAATGGTAGAGACTATAATTAAATGAAGAAATCTCAGCAAGATGAAATCAAATCAAATTCTTAAAATAAAATGCAGTTAAGTCAAAGGAAGGTTTTTCATCTATCAGTAGGACTGGATCCGTAGATACCAATTTTCAACACCAACTTAAAAATGGGGTTGAAATAAGCAATAAGTCCTAAGCCTAATTTGTATTATAGATAACTTTTAAAAGTCCATTAGCATATAGTTTGATGTTATTAAAAACAAATAGAGACCTAGTATGGCTCCCAAACTGAAACATATTATTGGAGCATTAAAAGGTTATTAATATGCAAGAAGAACCCCTTTGCTATGCAAGTGTATTTTTTATCTTTTATACAGATCCTAATAATTGAGCTTTTGAAAGAAGCTAAACACTATGGCAAAGGCCATCTCACTAGCCAGTTGAGCATTTGCTCAGTTCCTTGTCAGTCAACCTGTCCTTTACACCCAGTGAAACTAAATGCTGACTAACATAATAGGGGTGGTTTAGGGTGGGTACTGGACAAGCTGAAGTGTGACACTAATATGGTACTGAGAGCTACCGTTTCCACCTGAGATTGGTTCTACAACCAGCAGAGAGCTTAGCTCTCCACCCAGTCACCTTCTGTACACAGCAGTGAACATTCAGGGGAGGCAGAATCCAGTTCTCAGACAGGAGTTAACATGTTGACTGCGATGTCCGTTACCATGACAAGGCAGAACTCTTGACCTGTATCAGTGGGAAGGCACAGTTGCTGCCAGTCCCTGAAGCATAGGGTAGTCCTGAGCTCTAGCTGATTTATAACTCTCTGTGGACTTCACCTCCCTCATTTGTAAAGTGTCCTTTTAGCTTTATTGGATTACTGTGAAGATCAAATGAAATGAGATAAGATATGGACATACTTTACAAGTTTATCATAATGATTACCCAACCTGGCAAAAAGAAGCAAGTGCCTCTGTCACCAACAGTGAGCCACAAAGCTGCCATCTCTCTCCCCTTTTAAATATAGTAGAATCTGGACCATTTGTATCAAGGTGTTTTAATCCATTCAGGGCTTTTGGGTTTTCCTGCTATTAGAAAACTTCTTAGTGACAGATTTATTTTTGAAAATGTCATCTACCAGCATCTGATTCAGTAATAATGCCACTCAAAATAATTATTTTCTAATTATTCATAGAGTTTTAGAAAAATTTTGACTAGAGAGTCCTATAGCACATACATACATGATAGCTTAGAGATGCAAGTCTAAAGGGCATTGAGTTGGAGGCCAGACCCCATTAGTGATGGGACCATAGGCAAAGCAAGTCACTTTCTTATCCTCAATTATCATAAGATGGGCACTCAGCTCATGTGTCTTCTGAGGAGCAGATGATAGTGCTTGTTTATGACACTGTCGGAGTTCCCAATAAATCCACACTCGCATATTGTCTAGATTCCCATGTGTGCTTGAGCATAGCAGTCCCAACTTGGTTTCCATATTTCGTTATCAGTGTGAGACATATTTTTCATATTTTCAGACTTTGTGGAAAGATATGGTAGGTACAATATTGTATTTCCATTTATGAGATAGAGTTGTTTGGTTTGGTTTTTATTTTTTTTCACATAACAGGAGGTGTCATATCAAAGAGCAGACTCTCCTGTTCTGCACTGTGCTGACTGGTCTTGTTGCCATCAAATTGCTTACTGCGCCGTAGTGTGCCATTCTGAGCCTTGCATCAGAACCATTCACAGGCAGGGGTTGACCTGAAAGTTTTGGCACCCAGCAACAGCTGAGGTGTATTTTTAAGTACTTTGTCTGGCAGCACAGCAGGAAAAAAGAAGAAAGAAAGAAAGAAAGAAAGAAAGAAAGAAAGAAAGAAAGAAAGAGAGGGGAGGAGAGAAGGAGGGAGGGAGGGAAGGAGGGAGGGAGGGAGGGAAGGAGGGAGGGAGGGAAGGAGGGAGGGAGGGAGGGAGGGAAGGAGGGAGGGAGGAACAACCACCAGCAGATTTCGTTCCATTAAGTATTTCTTCCCTACAACCTGTCTAATCCTTCAAGGAAAGAATAGGTTGAGAAATACTACACCAAACTAGGAATATAGTCACGTAACCTAGCAACCAGGTTTAAGGTTATATGCCAGACATGCCGACTTTTGGAGGAAGGTCTCCTCCAAAGCTAGGAGGCTCTTCTTGGAAGTGTCACTTGAGCTATGAACAGGAGCAGCTAAGTTCCAGTGACTTTTATGGACGGTTTGGAAGGATGAAAATGGCCTCTCTGTTTCTGAGTTCCCTTTTGGCTTCTCAGTACACAGAGGCAGGCCTGGCAACTACAGCCATGTATACCCCAGGGTGTTCTTCTCAAACCAGTCTTTGCCCTTCAAGACTTGCCACCCCTTTAAGGGGACTTTTATTTTGAGATCATTTTGATTTGGATGAGAGACCACACATACCCTTTAGTCGTTTTCTCCTCATGGTAATGGTTTGCACAGTTGGCACACCTCATCACTATCAGGAAATAGACATAAATACAACCCAGCAATCTGACTGAAGCTGTACCAGCTTTCCCTGCACTATTCCACTAGTGTTCTAGAGAACGCAAATCTCTCTTGGTGGAATAAAAGCATCTCCAGGGTTCTAAAAGGAATTTCTCCTTCTAGATTGCTTTGAGCAATTATATACATGCAAGAGCAAAATTCATCCTGTCTCAGAAATCTTTCTCACTGGCTCTGTTTACACCACCTCTCTCCCTCCCTCTCCCTCTCTCTCTCTCTCTCTCTCTCTCTCTCTCTCTCTCTCTCTCTCTCTGCTTCACCATTTATCCTGTCCCCTGACTGCGCTTATTTGGGTTATTATAAGGTCACATTAAGATTAGGATCCAGATCAGCATCTCATATTTCAGTTCCTCATAAATCCGTGTCCTTTTTGTGTTGGTTACTAAAGCCTAAATCCTTTGAGATCAAGGAGTTTGAAATGCCAATGGCTACTCTCCTGATGTCTTAAGTGTTACTAAAGCTTCCAGCTTAGGGGTGTGATTGTATGTCTCTCTCAGTGTGGGTGGTGTGGGAGATTAGAAGTCAAGTTTGGCTTGAGTCTGTAGACATGGTACCTCACAAGAGAAAGAGTCACTTAGTTTCTGATAAAACCAGGCAAAGTTGTTTTCCAACTTGGATTTTCTGTGGCCAGTAGAAATGCTGTTACTTGGTAAATGGAGAAGGCACCAGGCTAGCCCCCTAAACAACCAGAGTTTAAATCTCAACCCTGTCATTAACCAGTGAGGTGGCAAATGACCTCAGCTCACCTTTTCTTTATGTCTAAAAGATCAGAGAAGAAGATAAGAGTTTGGGTACATGTAAGACATTTGTGAAGTTGAAATGACAGGGGGCAATGAATCTCAAACTTGAGCCTATATCAGAGTTCCCTGAAGGATATGAAGAACCCCAGAACAAGAGTTTGGAATTGGGAGGATCTGGGGTGAGGTCTTGTAATGTGTATTCCTACCAACATTACACATTTACACATACTGCTTCGGATAGTTAGTTATAGAGTCACACTTAGGGCACTCTCATGGTCTCTGATACTATCACACTCAAGAAAACCTCAACACGAGGGCTTAAAGCTCTGGATTTGTGAAGAGAGGTAAGTTTCCCTCCAAGTTAGTAGCATACCCCTCCAAAGCAGGAGAAGGTCTGAGGCTTTCTGGTAGAGAGAAAGCCACATGTAAGTGAGAAACATGAAACGTTATGACGCATGTTGGACATGGGCACAGAGCTGGTTTTGTCATCTTTCTGCTTAAAAACAATGCCATGAAGCCACAGAGATAGTTCAACGGTCTGTCTGTTTGCCGCCACCCACACCAGGCAGCTCACAACTGCCTATGCCTCCAGCTCCGAGGGATTTGATACCCTCTTCCACCATCCACTAACACCCTTGTCGGCATACCTACACACTCTCTCTCTCCCTCTCTCTCTCGTCGGCACACCTACACACACACTCTCTCTCTCTCCTTCTCTCTCTCTCTCTCTGCTGGACATCTGCAAATGCACCTGTGCACATAATCACCCAGGCGTCTTAGGAGCCAGCTTTATATCCCAGCTCGGTCTTCTCGCCAGGCAGGCCTCTTTTACACCTTGTCTCTTAGCATGCGTATGTGGGAGAGAAAGTGGGAGAAAGAAGCCCAGGGAAAAAAATGTTCTTAGAAGAACTGCAAAGAACCTCTCATTAGAGAAGCAAATTAAAATATTTCGGTCCCTAGGCTATTTTCTTTAAATACATTGAATTACATCAGGTTTTGATAGAAGACTAAACTGCAGGCTCTATAAAATTATCTTTTTTTAAAAAAAGAAAAGAAATGGGTTGACATATTTCACTTATGCGGTGAGGATTATAAAGAAAAAGGACTCCAAATATTATATTATATTCTTTGTCACTAAGACTTTTTTTAGATTAAAAAAAAAACCCACTCAGGTATATACCTGAGAGATTATTCAATACTCTTCAGTATCCTAGACTTCCTGACATCAAGTGTCACCTTGACTTTATTAGGTTTTTTCAATCTCCTTCTATGCCCTGACGTCCATCATTTTTCTACCCTCTGAGAAACCTCTGCTGGTTTCCTCTAACCCCTAATTTGCCTTCCACATGTAAGGTGCCATTGGAGCCGGTCTCCCAGAAATGGGGTTGTAGACTCCATTTTTAGCAGGTAATGCTGAACAATCAGACATTTCAGACACCTCAGCTGCTTTACTTTCCTATGAAAAGGTTGCTGGCTTTGAAATGTACAGGAGCATAAGGACTTGAGTCCTTGTATTTAATCATTTGGTTTTCCCCACAGGTACCAAATACAAGCTGAACCATGTTTCAAAGTAATTAATTCTGAATGACAAGGACAGTCTCATCCTTGACCGGCAACTGGAGCATGGCTCTTTGTCCTCATAATCTGGGATTATTTCAGACCACCTCCCTCTGTGCATTATGTAATGTCTGCAAAGAACAGTGGGCTGGGTAATAAGACAGGAGCCAGAGTGGAAAAACCTTCAATGTTACCTGAGAGTGCTGTGTTTCTTGTAAGCACCCCACCTCCAGATCGAGCCGAGTAGGAGTTTCATATTTACAAGGAGGCAGTTCACTGACTCAGTCAAGGAATAGGGATAGGGCTTTAATCTTAGCAGCTCAAATATGCCTATTATTTTAAACTAGAGTGGCTATGGTAGTATCACTCCAAAGTGTCAAAGTGTCATTCTGTCTTCTCATTACCTGTCACCCAGTTGTCTTTGTCGATTAATTTCTTTGTAAAGGTAATATATATTTTTAGAGGAAGTGATAGAACAGATAGCAGTTCATTTCTCATGTGGTGGCAAAGAGTAAGCACTCGAAAGTTTTGACCACTGCCAGTCAAGGTTCTGGATTCATTATCTCAACCGTGACATCTGATGCCCTATTCCACACCCTTAGCTCCTGCCAGAGTTTACTCCTCTGTCTGAAAACAAAGGTCTAATAGAGCAAGACAATGGCTCTCAGTGCTTCTGTACCTGATGAGCAAGGGAACCTACCTGGAATCATGAGAAATTTGACATTTTTTACAACTATGTGTCCATTTATTTACTTATTTGAGTACCTACTGTCTTTACCTTGATGTTTAAGTCTTTGACTATGAAAGAGACATTTATCTCTTACGCTCATAGAACTTTAACTTGAAACAGAAGGTGGTGAACATGTAATTTTCTGTTTAAAGAAGCACATAAAAGGAACTGATAAAAATGATGTGCTAGGCAGAATTACAAGAGTGACCCCTAATGACCCCTTTCCTTCCACAGCCCCTCTGCTTCGCTTGAGGGTACAGCTTATACAAATAAACTATTAATCTCCTGAGTATGTTCAGTTTTATGGCACAAGAGAAATCATCCCGGGGGCCTAGTCTAATTATATGAACCCTTTAAAAGCAGCACATTTTCTCCAGCTGTGACCACAGGGATGGTTCGAGAGGAAGGACTCCAAGCTTAGGATGGACTCCATGCAGATTGACACCTAGAGGGTAGAGGGAGCCATGAGATGGAGAACGTCAGTGGCCTCTAGATCCTGACTGGGGGTGGCCTCATATATAACAAACTGGACTCTTCTCAGAACTGTATGAACTTGGAAGTGAAGTCTTCCAAAGTAAGAGTCAGCACAAGCCATAACCTTGAACTCAGCCTTGTCAGGTAATTCTGTGTTGAGTCCTACACACCCAAAATGATATGCTGAATTGCTAACCTTTCGGTCCCTATGGGTGCATCTGTTATCATGAGAAGGGACTCTGCATGTTTAATAAAGCTAAGATGAGGCATTAGGATATAAACCTCAACACCGTAAATGGTGTGTTTGTGAGAAGATTGATTATGACACATACACTAGGTGGGTATATCAAATAAAAATACTGAGATGTAGACACAGGGTCATATGTGAAGGTGGAGACTGGGATTGGAGCTATGCTGCCACAGGCCAATGAATGAGGCTACTGAATTCTGGGAGAGGCAAGGAAGGCTCTTTCTCTGCAGGTAGAATGTATTGGTGGTATAATGGTGATTTTAGCCACCTTCCTAGAACCTTCACAGGGAGAAACTTCTACCAGGACCTCTAATTTGGACTTTAAATCTCCAGAATTCAAGGAGACTGCATTTCTGTTACTAAGCAACCTAGTTTGTGGTCCTTTGATTCAGCTCCCCCAGGATACTAACAGTGACCATCAAATGCAGGGTCCAGTAGAGTTCATCCAAACCTCTGCCATGAGAATGAGAACCAAGTGGATGTTGATTTAAGCCACTTATTAGGGTGTTTGTCATGTGGAAACTTAGAACATAACATGGGAGAATATGAGAAGTAGCTGTGAGAGAGGGGTGTTTCAGATGACACAGATGAACTAATACTCGTCATCTCACTGGGAAGGAAAATGTGAAGATGGTTCCAAACTGCAAACTGCATATGTAGAATTCTTATGGCAGCATAGACACAGCCATGTTCACAAACTTCAACTGTTCTGGCTTTCACCCTTCAAATGCTATTGCTGTCAAGGCCAGGCCTACACAAAGGCATTCGCTGTTCTTGTAGAGCTCATATTTGAGTAGGTGACATTCAACTACTTGGATGAAGAGACAATTACATTTTGTTAGGTGGGCTTTGAAGAGATTCATGTGGACCTGAGACAGAAACCCATGCAATGCTAGATGCAATATCTAACAGGAAGAAAGGATGGAGTAATGAGTCTGTTGGCAGGAGGCAATGTAGCTGCTGTGATATTTCCCTCTAGGTTTTGAGAAGGCTTATCTCTCATTTTTAAAAAAAATGCATAGTAACCATGATTTTCCAATAATTTCAACACCCTGTATAGAACTGTCTCTGTTTTTTTGGTTGAGGCCAGCACAGAAAATTCTAGACTAACATAAAGCAGGATTGTATTCTGGGGATGGTTATTCCAGACAGTTGACTGTACCATCCATATCACAGGCAGCCATTGTTTCTCTAAATCCAGTCTACTTGTCTGTGCAGATGTGAATGCATGCACATGCACACTTCAGGGCATCGTAAGACCACTTCTGTTCAGTTATCCATTCTGTTCAGTTGAAAGCACTTACAGCCGAAATTCACACTAAAATAAACACAAGAAAACCATGAGGAGTCCAGGAGAGTCCACTGGCAGCTTCCTTGTATTCTCCACAGAACTTACAGGACATCACTTACTTTCTTCAGGAGCAATGCATGACCCTCATGCAGAACATGGCTAAGCAGGGATCACGCATGCCTTTATCCATAGCAGTGGTTCTCAACCTCAAGATGTAGACTATTTCTTCTACTCTACCAAGTTCCCACCCACCCCTTCACAGCTAGTCTCTAGTCATCTGTCCATGCCACCTCTTAAAACCAATCACCCTGCTTACATCTTCACCAAGACTTAATTTCAGGGACAGACAATGGAACCCAGTTGGTAACAAGCTTGACCTTCCTCACTGTCCTCCTCCATCCTCCCTACTCCTCCCCAGTGCCTTTCTTTTATAATGGCTCCCATTCCTTTTTATGTATGTACCGTGTGTGTGTGTGTGTGTGTGTGTGTGTGTGTGTGTGTGTGTGTGTTACATGTTATTGTGTGCAAGCATGTGTATGTGAGTTTGGTGCCTGCAGAAGCGGGAGGAAGATGTCATGTGTCCATTCTTCCATTCTTTACCATATTACCTTGAAACAGCCTCTCACTGAATGTAGAGCCAGGGTAGCATCGAGTGCCCTGGTGAACCTCTGTCTCCTTCCTCACACTGTACCATTGCTATAAGCATGTATGAAACCACACTAGACTCTTTACATGGGTGCCACAGATTTGGACCCAGGTCCTCGAGTGTCTACAGCAATTGTTAATACCCACTGAGTCATTTTTTTAGCCTCTCATGTATTTTTTATTTATTTCACTTGTGAGAAAAAACCCACATAATACTTTTTGAGTCTGGCTGGCTTAAAACGATGATTTCCATTTCTGTCTTTTCCTGGCAAATGGCATCTCCTCCTCCTTTATGCCTGTATGATTTCCTCCATTGTCTATTGGACTAGTTTTTCTTTATCCGCATCCTTTGGTGGACTCCTACACTTCTTCTATGGCTTGACTTTTATGAAGCACCATGATAAACACAAGTGTATTTCTGTGATGCTTTTTTCTTTTATCTTGATACAACTAAACTGTGTGATATTGTCTATGGAATCCCCATATTGATATCCACAGTGGCTTCGAAAATTTACATTCCTACCATTGGATGGTGTATTAAGAGTTCCTTCCCCATTCTCATCCTTGCCAGCATTTGATGGATACTTGATGATAGCCATTGTACATAGTTTTGATTTGAATTTTCCCAATGACGAAAGATAATTAACATTTTTATGCATTGTTACCCATTTGTACCTTTTTAGAGGGCTGTTTGCATTGCTATATAGCCAGGGCTAACCTAGATCTCACTCCTGTAGCCTGAGCTGACTCAAGCTAATGGCAATCTTCCCACCTTGGCTTCTCAAGTCACAGGTATAAGCCATTACACTTAGCTTTATTTATTTTTCTCAGGTGTCTATGAAGGTTTTTGCTTATGTGTTGATTGCATTGTTTGTTCTTCTGTTAGTTTTTTTAGTTCTTTGATTATTTTGTACATTAATACTGTTAGATTAACAGATGGAAAATATTTTCTCCCATTTTATAATCTTTGCCTAGATTTTATTTTTCTCTGGTAGCTTCAAAAACTCAGATTTTACATTAAGGTCTCTGTTCTTCATTGAAATGATTAAGAAAAAAAAAGACAGGATTAACTATAGGGATCTAATTCTTTTCTTCCATATTGAGACTTCTAGTTTCCCCAGGACCATTTGTTAAAAAGGATATATTTTCTCCAACATGTGTTTTTGGTACTTTTGTTAACATTCAGATAGATGTAACAGCATGAATTTATTTCTGGGTTCCCCATTTCATTGTTCTGAATATCTGCTTCTGTGCCATTGCCATGCTATTTTGGTTACTATGGCTCAGTGGTGTAATCTGAAGTATTCTGATGCTTCCAGCATTGTTCTTTTTATACAGTATCGCTATTCAGGTTCTGGTATCTTTTTTAATGTCTTCTTTTGGTGCTTTATGCATTTTATTACAGAGATCACTTCCTCAATTAGACTTATTCCTAGGTAGTTTCAAGATACAATGGATAGAATTATTTTCCTGATATCTTTCCCAGGTTATATATATATATAACTCAGGACCACTTGCCCAGCAGCAGCAACACCCACAGTGGACTCTACCCTCCCACATCAACCATTAAACAAGAAAATGCCCGGAAAGACTGGACTCCAGGCCATCTGATGGAAGCCATTCCTTAAATGCCATTCTCTCTCCTAGATGTATCTAGCTTGCGTTACATTGACAACTTAACCAGCACCAAGAACAACAATGGTTATCTTTGTGTTGATTCTGAATTTAGAGGAAATGCTTTGAGATTTCCAAGTTTGGTATAGCATTGACTGTGGGTTTATTGTAAATAGCTTTTGTACTGTTCACATTTGACCCTTACATTTAGTATGTTTCAGGATTTCATCATGGAGAGAGTTGAATTTTTCTTTATCTGTAGTCGTTGAGAGGATCATGTAATTTTATTATTGATTCTATTAATGCTGTGCTATGTTTATTGATTTGTGTGTTTTCAGCCAGTCTTGCATCCCTGTAATGATACCAAATTGATCATGATATATGATTTCCTTAATCTGTTGTTGAATTCATTTTGAAATTCATTTTTGTGTGTATGTTTGTCAAAAATATTGATGTATAGTTTTCTTTTTTTGGTTCTGTCCTTTTGGGGGAGTTTGGATTTCCAAGTTATCAGTGAGATACATCGTCGACTCCTTTTCATCTCTAATCTCTTACTTTAGGTTCTCTCTCTCTCTCTCTCTCTCTCTCTCTTTTTCTCTCACTGATTCATCTCACTTAGCTAATGATTCTTCTTGTGTCTTATGCATCTTTGATTTATGGACCTCTTTGTTATTCTTTTAGACTTAATCTTTAATTTCATCCCAGATTGTTAAAATTTATTTCTTTCCTCTGGGTTTTGCATTTACTTGTTCTTATTTTTCTAAGACTTTGAGCTCTTTCTATCATGAAAGAAATAATCAAAATCTCTCTTATTTTTAATCACTGTCACTAATAGCTCTAAAATTTAGAGTACATTCTAAGAACTGACTTATAGCCTACTGATTCTGTTTCTTCCATTTTCACTTGTTCAAGGATTTTAAGTTCCTTTTTTTTTAACAGTGGATTTTCATTATATAATATTTTATTTAAAATTTTTGCTTTTTCAGAGTATACTTTCTCATTAACAATTCCCATGATAGGAAGACAGCTTATTACCTCATTTCTGCACAAGTGAGATGCATTTGAAGAGCAAGTCTGTCTGCGATCTGTCATACTTTAACCTACCTACAAAGGAGACCTCCCTAAATTGAACCTCCCTAAAGCCAGCTTGCCTTGATTTCCTTCCTAAGACTTACAAACATCAGCAATTGAGAGCATCTCCTGATTAAAAGTCCCCTAGAAGCAGAGCCACCAACAGCTGGTGTCACTGAACAAGAATGGAAGGTTCCAAAGGGAATACTTTCCAATTTCATGCAAGGTCAGACTCATGAATGAACAGTCCTCCCTCCTGGTCTGAGGAGAGAAGTCTACTCTTATCCTGATAGCAATTAGCTGTCTCTCCTTAAGAAACGGTGGTCAAAGGCAACATGAGCTCACAAAATGTTCAGTTACAACGTGAAGCAGGTAAGCTGGCGACCATACTCAGTGGAATATGGAACTTAGACTCACAACTGGTCGAACCTAACTCCTCAAACATCTTCCTTAACAAATAAATTCTGAAAATAACCATGTAATTAGAAGACATTCTACCCATCAATGGACTTATCCTCCATCCCCTCCTCATTATGAGGTGAACAGCATTGATAAAGCACAGGCAAGGAGGCATACAATCAAAGTGCTACACCAAGAGGTCAGAGCTTCCATAGCATGGCCACCGCTCTGCAGATGCCTACATTGTGGTAACTGAAGTAGCAAAGCCCAGCAAAGGTCAAAGCTGAGACTGCCAAGAGGCCTGCCTTGGCAGCCTTCTGCAGTGCGTCCCCATGAACATAGTCAATAACCACTTGTCCAAGGCCCCAGTGACTGTGCAGGGTGAGGGCTGCAGCCAAAGAGTAGTCCACCACAGAGCAGGGATTCAAATACCCAGCAGGGAGCAGGCCCAAGAGCAAAACACTGACAACCCTCTCACTGGTCCAGTGGAGAGATGCAACCTTGGAACCAGATTGGTGGCTTGGTGACAGGTGAATGTGATGGGCACCACACCATCCTGGGGTAAGCCAGTCCTGGAGAAATGCTGACACATACTCAGGTCTGACCACCCAGCTTTGGAGTAATAGAGCTCGAGCTCCTTGGCCACTGCAGAGAATGCCCAGCTTTAAGAGAACCACCATGTCGCTTTTGAGGGCTCAAGGTCACCCTCTTAAGCTCCTTTTATTTCCTCAAATACTTCAATCATTCAAAATTTCATTAAGTCAGAGATAGTGGTATAATCCTTATAGTCCTAGCACTAACAGGGATAAAGAATGAAGATTAACATGAGTTTGAGGTATTCCTGATCTACAGAGCAGCGTAGGCTACAAAGACATTGTCTCTAAACAAAATGAAATAATCATTGTTAGTCCTGCTAATTTGTGGCTTCATCCCATTTTGATCTGATAAGATCTGATGAATTATTCCATTTTATTGCATTTGCTAAGAATTGTTTTAATGATACATAACATGATGTGTTTTAGTCAGAGTTCCGCAAGATATTGAAAAGTGCCATTTATTCTATAGTAGTTGAGGTATATATATTTTACGACTGTCTCAATCCACTAATTTATACTACAGTTTAGCTCTGAAGTTTCTTTTGTACTTCTGGTTTAGACTACTTCTGCACTAGAGAAAGTAGGGTATTGATGTTGATTGCTATTGTTAAATAGGGACATACCTGTCATTCTATTTTTTGTGTTCAGTTGTGCTTCTTTTATATGATTGAATACAATAATATTTATCTATATATTTATTTGTAATCCTATCTTTTGATGTGCTGTTTCATCTATCAATATGTAATAACCAGTTTTAAATAAGTCTATTCTGACCTACGTCGACGGAAATGTTGTTTGTCATATATGAGTAGAGCTTCATATTTAATTCTGAATTCCATTTGCTTGGAATATAATTTCCCACGCCTTTACTTTAAGTCTATGTTTGTCTTTTCTGGTGAGGTGTGTTTCTTGCAGGCAGCAAATAGTAAAGCTCAATTTTTAATTCAATAAGCCTGCCTGTGACAAAATTGGAAAATTAACATTCATATTCAGGGTCATAATGGGAAGCTGTACTTCTTACTGTCATTTTTGTTTCTGTATATAATGTTCTGTTCTTTCCTGATTCACTACTTGGTCTTCTAGTGAGATTTATTGTTTTCTCTGCTTCCCTAGCTGTGAGTACTTATTCTTCTGTATAATCCTGTACCTTCTGCAATGCTGCTTATTAACTATGATTTGCTTTAGTTTTTGCTTATCTTGAAAGATTTTTATCTTTCTTTTGAGTCTGAAGGACAACTTTATCAAATAACGGTAATCTAGGCTGACAGTTACTTCCTTTAAGAGCTCAAAATACATCTCTCCAAGATCCCCAGGCCTTTAAAACTTCTGTTGAGAAATCTACTGATGGCTTTGACTTTATAAGTGAGTTGGCACATTGGTATTCTTTGTATCCTGACGTTAAGTGTAATGTGATGTTGGGAGGTTATGGTCATGTCAATTTGGGTTCTAAAGACCTTCTTACCTAAGTGTCTATATTTTTACCAGTTTTTTGTGTGTTGTTGAAGAAGGTTTTGTCTTTAGTCTGCCACCTCAGCACCTTCTTCACGGAAAGTTATATAAACTTGGTCTTTTAATTGTGTCAGAGAGATCTTGTATGGTCTGTTCATAAGTGTGTTCTTAAGTTCTTATTCATTTATCTTTATTACAGACTTAATGTTTTACTTTATCAATGTTGTCTTCAGTTGCCTTAAAATGATTTCTTCCCCCGATATGGTCAATGGGAGTAGTTTGCTGATTAGAATGGCTTTCAAATAAGACATATGGAATCAGACTTCCCTTGGCTAGAGTTTTACATCTAATATATAAGCTCCAAGAATCCTTAGAAACATCTTGACATGGAGCTATTATGTATTCTGGGATCACAGGTCCAAATGTGAAGCTCACATGAAGAATGAGCAAAAAACTTTTCTAGAAACAATAATCATAATCTATTCCACATTTTTAATTGCCTGTAAGCATGTTTTTCTGATGCCTAGTTTCTGCATGAAATTGGAAGTGTTCCAGGTCCCAAACTCCTTTCTCTGAGATATCAGTCTTAAAGAGAAAACAAGCTGCACCCTTTTCTAGGTCTCTGATCAAAATTTCACTGCATATAATGTTAACATAGATTTCTTCAGTGACCTTTCACTATAGTTACCCTGAAATACAAGATAGGTCCTGGCAGAAACAGTGTGACAGTACTTGGCTATACTTCATGAGAAGGGACAATGTAGTAGTGACTTGTGTATCCCAAGGGAACACACTTGTGCATGATCCTATCAAGATGGCACCTCAATATAATGTTGCTGTTTTGATATTGCTTGCCAGAACACTTGGCAAGCAGCAACACCTCAACAATCAAGGTTAGCTGGGTGCAGACAGTATCTCTGTTCCTCAACTGTCTATACCACATTCTTGCCCATGTCTCTCCATTTTTGCCATCTTGTTACTGCTCCCTTCTGTCTTGCTGCCTGGCCACAGTGGGCTCAGCATTGAAATACTATTTTCTCTTTTCAGATAACCAAAGTGAATATTTCCTAGTCTCACTGAAACCCTTTATTCATCCATCTTGGGGAGATACTTATTTCTAGCTATTTTGATTCCCAGGTGCTGAGAAGCCAAAAGAAAAAAATTGCTTCTAATCTATCATCTTACCTTCTCCAGTAGATCTCCTCTAACCTCTACACTTGCACTGTGGCATAAATATGCTCATGTGTACAAACACACACATTTATTTCTCATTAGCAAATAGGTAAGGGTAAAGTGCTATCATTTAACGTAAACAGAGGTTAATCTCCCAAGCCACTGTGCAAAGTGTTCATACATTTGCATCTTCTAGAAATATTCTGAGAGATCCAGTTCAGTAACAAGCTCTCTGGCACTGGATATGTGTCTTTCTTAGTTTCTCTAGTATCTGTGCAGTGATACCTCATAGTAGTTTCACTTTCACTTTCATTTTTCTAATGGCCAACGATGAACATGCTTGTTGCACATTCATATATCTCTGTGAAGTGCCTAGTTAAGTCTTTTGCATATTTCACATTTTGGATGGTTTGATTTATTATTATTATTATTATTATTATTATTATTATTATTTTTGCATTGCAAGAATACTATCTATGCTTTAGCTTCTCCTAAGATTCTGATACAGCAGATTTTTTATTACTCTATCTTCTGATGCATACAGGTTCAAGGCTTAGTATATTAGTGGGTGTGGTAGCTATTTGTTAAGACTGATGCTATAATTGACAATAGTAAGTTATCCTTTTGTTGTTGTTCTCAGTGTGAGCCTATCTGTCTCAGTTTATCATTACACTTTAGCTAGAATATTCTCTAGAGTTGAACATCATCATTCAACCAGATATGGGTTGGATACCAAATATTATCATAGTTATTAAAGAGACTTTAAGTTTGTTTGTAGCAATATTCTGAGCCATATCTCATTTTTCCTCCTAAAGGGAAAATGGAAACATGTGTACTTTGAAGTTCACTTATAATCTGTATTTTTTTTTTAAGTAAAGTTGCTTTGAAAACTACTTGAACTTTGAGTTAATACTTCTGTGTAGCAGCTTATGTTGCAGACAAAATTTCTGACCCAAAATGTTATCTTTTACCTCAGAGTTCCACGTACCTTCATATAGAGCCACAGAGAATGTACCCAGGAGGCTATCTGCTTAATAGCTTTTATTACAGCCAGAAGGGGAGAGTAAGCAAACAAGTCTATCCAGTTACTTAATAAATCCTGATACTTCCTCTTTAAAGAGAAGTCTAGGTGTGGAATTTGTTTGGACCCACAGTTGGTTGGGTTATAACTAGAGGGTTATAGTACTAAATCAGAATATTCAGTGGATAAAAAAGTATATATATAAACATTTTTGTCCCCTGGGGGGGGAATATATATATATATGAAAACATGCTAGTACCATGTTTTCTTCTTTCAGAGGTGGTCTTTTTCCTTAGTAAAGATAGAGTGTAGGTCTGATCACCTGTGAGCATGCTAACTGGTGTGGTGGTGTGGCTTTCTTTGGAGAGTGTGTACAGTAGTTTCTTTGTTCCTTGGGAAAGTGTTGGCTGCTGATGTTTAATTCCCAACTACCATTCCTCAAAGAGAATAAACATTTGGACTGAGAAGATGTCAAAGTGAGTAAAGTACTTGCCATGCAAAAGGTAGGCAAAGTTTGAACCCCCAGAAACCACACCTGTAATCTCAGTGCTTCTACACTGAGGGTCACCTATAATCACCTATAGTGACACGGTAGCAGAGCTAGGAGAATCCCCAGAAGCAGGTCAGCTAGCTTGGTACACAGCAGTGAACAACAAAGAGAGCCAAATCTAACCAAGGTGAAAGGCAAGGGTGGACACCAGAAGCCGTCCAACTTCTACATTTGCACTGTGGCATACATATGGCACAAGCATAGAACATGTATATGTGTAAAACATACATACATTCACATGCACATACACACATGCAGCAAATATACGTTCCCAATAGTATGTATTTGAGTTGTAAGGTAAGAAGTTTTAGGTTAGACAAAATGTTAACCCCTAACAAATAACGTAGGGTCCATTATCCTAATGTTTGGAGAGGCACATTGGGAACTTTTAGATTTTTATGTACAGGAAAAGTATAACTTGAGTTTTAGGGGGAGGAGGATGTTCAGATCCTAGGGACCTCCAGATTACCTTTTGCTATAATTTGGATCCTCAGTGTTCCATAGAGATCCACGTAAAGGCTTGTTCCTTAGAGCAACCCCTTTGGGAGGTCATGGTGGGACCATGACCTTAAGAGGTGGGACCTCCTGGGAGGTCTTCTGGTCCTTGGAGGCATTCTTTTGAAGGAGTGGTAGAATCTCAGACCCTTTGTCTGTTACTGTTTCACTCCCCAGTCAGGTGGTAAGTGGTCTGCCTCAACTTGTGCTCTATTCTTAATGAGTTGTCACAGGCCCACAAGCAACAGACCTATCTGGTCATGGGAAAAAACAGAAGAAGGCATTAGCATTGCTCTTTATAAATTGATTACCCCAGGTATTTGTTATAGAAATACACTCTGACTCCAGGGAACTTATCAGCCTTTGTGTTTACTTCCTCATCTTAGATTATTTCATGTCATTCCCCTGGGGTCCATGATGGGAAAAATACAGCTAGATTCTTCACTGCATCCCCAACAGCAGTGGGAGCACTTCAGTGAGGAAGCCATAGGAGTGTTTGGCCTTTTAAACTGGGCTCTGGCTACAGGTAAATCAATCAGTCTCTCTCTCTCTCTCTCTCTCTCTCTCTCTCTCTCTCTCTCTCTCCTTTTTGTTGTTGTTGTTGTTGCTGCTGCTGCTGTGGATGGAAGAGATTAGCAAGCTGGGAGCTTAATACAAAATGCTGACATGAGAAAGAAGCAGGAGATGCTGTGCTTGGTTTACTCAGAAAAACAGCAGTTTTTATATCTGCTGTCTGGAAAATGTAAAGCTTACTTCATTATATCCTATAAAGAAATTGGCTTCCACAAAGATCACTATCCTTACCTAGCACTTACCCAGCACTGCTGGGGAGCTTTCTTTGTCTAACCACTTGCTTTTTGTTTTGTTTTGTTTTGTTTTGTTTTGTTTTTCAAGACAGGGTTTCTCTGTGCTGTCCTGGAACTCACTCTGTAGACCAGGCTGGCCTTGAACTCAAAAATCTGCCTGCCTCTACCTCCCAAGTGCTAGGATTAAAGGTGTGTGCCACCACTGCCCAGCCCCTGCTTTTTGTTTTTTAAGTTTCTATTAAAGGGAAATATGTTCTCTTTCCTCCACTATGGAACAATACATTGGTTGTAAATGGTCTACGATGTAAATTTATTTATTTGCTTATTTATTTATCTCTTTCTTCCTCTCCTTTCTTTTTTTAATTTTTATTTTAGGCACATTGATGATTTGATTGCATATCTGTGTGAGTGTGTCAGATTCTCTGGAACAGAAGTTAAAGACATTTGTGAGCTGCCATGTGGGTGCTGGGAATTGAACCCAGGTTTTTTGTTTGTTTGTTTGTTTGTTTCCTTATTTACTTTATATCTAGCTCACTGCCCACCTCCCAGTCTCCCCCGTCCACAATCCTTCCCATGTATACATCCACCACCCAAACACTTGCAAACATATAAACACCACACACACACACACACACACACACACACACACACACACACAGTCATTTCCCTTAGCAGCAGGCCTATCTTTCAGCTTCAGGTGGAACTTGGCATGAGCAATAGACAACAATGATTTTTGATTTTCTGTTCCCCTTACCATCATGATAAGGTTAATGCGAGGGAGACTTTTGGAGATGCCTACGGTGCCTGAGCAGAACATTTGCATTATAATGATCCTTGTATTCAGTCACTTGCTCAAGAGAATGACTCAGAATCTGAGCCTGAGAAGAGGGAAGAAGGAAGAGAGCATGGGAGGAAATGCATAGCTACACAGGGAATGCAGTGGCCTGAGCTCTGAAGCATTAGCATTTGTTTATTCTAGGTTTTGAAGATTGCAAAGGCAGAAGGAGGTATAAAGTCACCAGTCTCTGAAACAGGAAGAGGGAGTAAAGACACTCCTAGCTTCTCTGTGTAACCAGTTGTTTTGATGTGAACAGTATCAAAGGAAACTGAACTGTAGAAAATCACACAAACCTCCAAGTGTGCATCTGTGTCATCTGCACCTAGATCAAAGGGGGGGATGACATCTGCACTCCAGGAGACCCTTTGCTTTTCTCTGTAATCTCACCCCACCACAGATCACCTTTATCCAGACTTTTAGCACCTTAGATACATGTTGCCTGCCTTGAACTCTACATGAATGAACTCAGAGTATAAGCTGCTTTTTTCGTGTCTAGCTGCTTTTTCTCACTGTTTTGTGGGTTTTGTCTGCAGTTTTGTAGGGAACAGCAGCTGATTCTTGACCCATGAACCAAGCTTTCCACTAACTGGTGTAGTCTTTCACTGATTCTATTGCTGCTAGCTATTTTGGTTGCTTCTATAATAGGGGCTATTAACATCCACATTGTCTGAATATAATTTATGAATATCTGTGGATATCCATCTATATGAATTATCTCTACCTCACATGTAGCCCCAGGACTCAAGAGGCTGGGGTTGGAGGATCCTGAGGCCAAGGCCAGCATAGGGAATATAGGCAAATAATCCTGCCCCCAAACCGAACCAAAACAACAAGAAGAAACTGTAGTCTCACAAAAGTCAAAGAAACAAAAACACAGGTGTGTGTGTGTGTGTGTGTGTGTGTGTGTGTGTGTGTTTGCTTGTTTGTTTTGGCATATGTCTTTTAAAAGTCAGGGCAGAAATATTTCAAAAGTTCCTTCTAGACGACTAGTCTAAGAGAGGGACCAAGAAGGAGGGAGAGGCTATGAGGTTTATGTCTCTATGGAGTGTTCAACCTTGAGTTAAGTCTTAAAAATGTTAAAATTTGCTGAATGATTCATGCCATCTACTGATTGCTTTGATCTTTAAACTCCACAAATAGTTGAAAGAGACAGAATGTGGGAACTCTTTGTGCTTGGCGACAGACAGATCCTCTGTGAAGACAGCAGCTCTGGAGCTCCAGTCTATCTCCAAGAACAATCCTCCTGCATTTACAGAATGTGGCGGGCTAGTTTTGACAGATTTGTAAGTTTGAGAGCCATAGTAGTTCAGGTTCTCTGTAGCTTCCTACTATAATTTTCTAGAAAGCTATAAATTCATGCTGAGATGTGATGTATAGGTAACACACACTCATACATGAAAGAGAGAGAGACAGAGACAGAGACAGAGACAGAGACAGACAAAGAGAGACAGAGACAGACAGAGAGAATGAGAATATGTTTTCTAAAACATAAAATAGCTCATCAATAACTTTTTATATTGATTTTTTTCTTTCAGTGTATGTGTGTGTGTTGTTGACATGTGCACATGTCCATATTTGTGGGCAAATAATGAATGTAAGTGAGTGTGTACAGTCCATAAGACAACCTAAAGTGTCATTCTTTCCTTGGCATCTACCTTGCTTGAAAGAGTCTCTCACTAGCCTGAATGTCACCCAGTAGACAAGGCTGGCTAGCTGGGCAGCCCTAGAAAGCCTCCTGTCTCTGCCTCTTAGGGCCTACCACTATGCCCTTCTTTTTTTTTACCTGGGTTCTGGGGCATCAAACTATGTCCTCACACTTGCATGACAAACATTTTACCAACTCAGCTATCACACCAGCCCTGATTTTATTTTGAAATAACAATATTGTGTATCTATCAAGTTAGACATTAGAATTTATCTTACCTATTTCATTTGACATAATTATGGAAGCTACAAAACATTTAAGTGACTTTTGTGGATTGTATTATGCTTCTGTTGCATGTCTAGATCAGTATATCATCTTGCTAATATTGCTCAACCTGGAAAACAATTGTGCCTCACGGGATTGGGGGAATACTGCACATGTGCTTCCTTTGCATGCCTATCCATGATTCTACCGTACATGTGGGTTTTGTTTGATTATAACCTTAGCTTGTTCCTGTATCGTAGTTTTTACTATCAGATTAGTAGACATTTATTAAGTGCAAACTATATACAGAGATAAGAAATGTCTTCGAAGGTTACAGCCTCTTGATGAAATAAAGAACCCCCATGTAGTTTACTTATTCATTCCTTCGATTAAAAAATATGGAAGGTTTTTGTTGTTTCGGCAACAGACCAGGCATTGGAGATTTTGTGGTAAGCGAAGCGTGGGGTTTGGCAGGAAACAGAATCAAATAAGATAGAAAGACAAGACAAGAAAGTGCAGGTCCTGGTGAGGACATGAGAGGCTTAGTTGAGTATGGCTGTGTAGACACTTTTGACAAATTCCCTTCCACTCCTCCACTGGTGGGTGGGTTGTTTGTTGGTTTGTTTGTTTTGGTTTGGTTTTTTTCTTCTTGAAATAAGCCCATTTACTTTCTACCAGGAAATCAGATTCAGGAAAACACTAGGGAGGCTTATCATGCTTACGTAAATTTAACATGCATATGTAAATCAGTTGTCAATGAAGTACCCTTATGCTTGAGGCCCTGGGTGCTTTTTCAGATGCCAAGGTGGAGAATCCAGCCACTCTCATAACTTAATAACAGATTCAAGGATAGGTTTCTTAAAGGAGCCTGTGCCCTTTTCTCAGCTTGTTCCTGTGAGTGACCTCCACAAGGCATGTAGAACTGTCTTGTATGAGTCAGTGAACTCAGCTATTAAAAAGCATCCCAAGCAAGCAAAGGGATAGAGATTCACAGACACATTAGGATGATTATATGGGGTGGTAGGAATACAGCACCATGTATTATTCAGTGTATGTGACCGAGACAGTTCACACCAATCATCTGTTGCCTTGAAAAATGAGGCTACACAGAAAACAGAGAGACTGGATGCATGATGACCCCTTGACATGGATCCAAAAGAACAATGGATTTGTGTGAACTCATTATCTATCAGGAAAGAATTATCTTTACTGAGTATCAAAATGCACCTAACCATGGGATATTTAGCCCTAACTAAGATATCTACAAGACAGTCTTTACATCCAAAGCTTGGAGAACATCATAAGAAGGGGCAGAAAAATTTTAAGTGTCAGAGGACCAGGAAATCTGCTACGAGATTATGTCTCCTACAATTGATAGGGAATTTATACCCTTGATAATTCAACAATATGTCCTAATCAAGACCCAAAGAAAACATCGAATCAATAGACATGCAGGGGGAAATTTCACAGCCTGGCCCCTAGACAAAAAACGACAGGAAATTAATGACTCCTGAGAGAGAGAGGATTAGACTGTCCCAGGGATTCCCCTTATTGGTTGTGCAATGCTAAATGATCCACCCTAAAATGATATGCAACCAACACTCAAGATGCACAGTAGGTTGTACTTATATATTTATTTGTTTTTATATAATATGTAACAAAAATAATTAAAGAAAAAAGAGGCAATGAATTTGAGAAAGAGCAAAGAGGAGGTGGAATGGGAGGTGTTGGAGGGAGAAATGGGAGGGGTAAATGATGTCATATTTTAAATCAAAAGAATTGAAAGTGAAAAGCACCTGTATTCCTATTCCAGCAACCATGCTAACATATCTGTAGCTCCAACACCATGCTAACATATCATCTGTAGATCCAACACCATGCTAACATATCATCTGTAGCTCCAACACCATGCTAACATATCTGTAGATCCAACACCATGCTAACATATCTGTAGATCTAACACCATGCTAACATATCTGTAGATCCAACACCATGCTAACATACCTGTAGATCCAACACCACTCTAACCTTACCATCGCTTGCTTGCTTTGGATGCTTGTGAACAGCTGAGGTCATCGTTTTCACAGAAGAAACCATGTTTTTCATTGGAATTATTTCAGTACAGATCTTTGGCCTCAGCATGACACATCTTCTTAGCCTCTTACTTCTAATTGTATAATTAAAATCGCAGAGAATCACATATACATTAGTCAGGTGTTCAGAGACCAATTGGAAATAAGATGGAATTTTAAATCTGTACAGAAATAAATATTAGTATCTTTAAAGTTTAGTATAAAGTTCAATGTGGTGTAAACTTTGATGTAAGAAATTATTTGAATTTTTCATTTTAGTCAGTGCGTGTTAATTGTACACAATAGTTATCTTCATCATGATATTTATATACACATATACAATATACTTCATCATGATATTTATATACACATATACAATACACTTCATCATGCTTTCCTCCCATTACCTTCTCCTAATCATTCTTCCCCCATGATGTTCTCCCTCTCTGCACAAAGCCCCAAAACCACAAACTGTAAAATGTTTAAAAAAAAAAAAACAAGACTCAAGAAGCACATTATTTTTGTGCTTCTTAATCTGATTTACTTCATATACTACAATGATCTCTAGTTGTGTACACTTTCCAGCAATCAATACCATTTTGTTCTCCGTGGCTGAATAACATATCACATTCTCTTTATCCACCTCCTTATGCATTTGTGGGTACCTAGAGTGATTGCACAAGCTGGCTGTTGTGAATAATGCCAAGATATACATGACTGTGAAGATATCTCTATTGTAAGCTGACATTTATTATTAAGATATATACCCAGGAGTTGTATTTTTAAATGGATCATAGGATATTTCTAGTTTTAGTTTTGTGAGGACCTTCTGGATTTTTCTGGAGCGGTACTAGTTTACATTCCAGTCACTCATATCCAGTTTCTTCTCCACCATTTCTTCACCAGCATTTGCTGTTCCTTCCTGATGATGGTGACTGAAGGAACATGAGCCTTTCCTGGTGATTTAAAAATGTTGAACTTTTTGTTCATGTAATATTGGCCAGTTGTACCTAATCTTTTCAAAAGTATCTGCTCAGTTCATTTATCAATTAATTGAACAAATTACTAGGGAGCCACATTTTTTAACATTTCTTTTTGTATTTTGGATATTCATCTGTCAGATGTATAGAGCAAAGACTGCATCACACACCATGGGCTATCTCTTCATTTGATTGTTCTCTATGCCATAATGAAACTTTTGAGTTCCCAAAATTTCATTAGTCAGTTGCTGTTATTGTTTCCTTGCTATTGGGGTCCTTTCCAGAAAGTTCTCACCTTTGCCTGTCTCTTCCTCTAGCAGCGTCAAGAGTTTCAGTTCTCACACGAAGGCCTTTGCCCATGTTGAACCGAGTTTTGTAAAAGGTGACAAAAAATGGCTTTAGTTTCATTCTTCTAAGTGTGAGTAGCCAGTTTTCTGAGAGCATAGTTAGTTCAAATGGCAATCTCCCCTCTCCTCTAATGTAAGCTATTGATACTTCGTCAAAGATGAGGTAACCATAGTTGTGTGGGTTTCATTCTGGTTTATTCAATTCTACTTCTACTCTGTGTACATGCCTCTTTTGCCCTGGCATCTTGTTTTCATTGCTATGGCTCTGTAGTAGAATTTGAAATTTGGAACTGTGGTACCCCACTCTTGTTCTTTATGCTCAGGATTGCTTTCACTATTCAGGATTTTTATAGCCCCATGTAAATTTTAGGATTGCTTTTTCTAGTTTTGTATAGAATGCCACTGGAATTTTGAGAGAGATTAAATGGAATCTATACATTGTTTTCAGTAATATGCTAATCTGTGAGTAATAGAAGGTCTTCCTTATCTTAGAAGTCTTTTACTTCTTTGGCTATATTTATATTTAAGTTTTGTTTTGTTTTGAAAGTTTTGACTTTTTTTTTTTTTTTTTTTTTTTTGGTTTTTCGAGACAGGGTCATTTTGTTCATTTTTCAGCATAATTTTTGTTATTGGCTATTTGTATGTATGAAAGCTACTCATTTTGTATCTTGATGATGTCAGAACTTAGAATTTTCTGGTAGAGTCTTCAGGGTTGTGTGGTGGTTTGAATATGCTTGGCCCAGAGAGTGGCACTATTGGAGGTATGGCCTTTTTAGTAGATGTAGCCTTGGTAGAGGAAGTGTGTCATTGAGGGTGTGGGCTTTAAGACTCTCCACCTAGCTGCCTGGAAGTCAGTCTTCTCCTAGCAGCCTTCAGATGAAAATGTAGAACTCTCAGCTCCCCTTGCACCATGTCTGCCTGGACACTGCCATGCTCTCACCTTGATGATAATGGACTGAACCTCTGAACCTGTAATCCAGCTCCAATTAAATGTTGTCCTTATAAGAGTTGCCTTAGTCTTGGTGTTTGTCACAGCAGTTAAATCCTAAGACAGGTTTTGTGCTTGTTTATTAGTTGATTGGTTGACTGGTTTGTCATAGATTTAAGGTTGTTCTGGTGGCCTGGTACCTCAT
The DNA here is from genome assembly GCA_019843965.1 of Rhynchomys soricoides. Taxonomy (NCBI): domain Eukaryota; kingdom Metazoa; phylum Chordata; class Mammalia; order Rodentia; family Muridae; genus Rhynchomys; species Rhynchomys soricoides. The sequence continues at coordinate 3,202,857 of JADRCH010000125.1, forward strand.
ACAGATGGCCTTGAACATCTAATTCTTCTGTATAGCTTCCCAAGTACTTAGATATAGGTATTTGCCATCATAACTAGACCTCTAGAAAAAGAACTGGGATCTTTTTCTCTTTGAGGAAATAATTAATTTGATGAAATTGTGACCCTCAGGAACAAGGCAGGCACTGGAAAGCATTTTTAAAAAGAGGTGAGTGGACCTGAGTGAGCTTTGATGGATAGACTGTGTTCCAGTAACCCTTGCTAATGCATGGCTTTTGAAAGTCTCTGATGGAGTCCTGTGTTGTCAATGAGCATACTTCTGCAAGGAAATGCCCCTCAGAAAGCTACACTCATGACTAGAAGACACAGAAGCCTTTGTGAAAATGCTGGTTTGTAGAATTTTTCTTTTATTTTTCTTTTAGAAAATGGAATGTGTTTATAAGAGAAGTGAATGGCATATGTGGAGGGGAAAAAAAAACAATTAGCTAAAAATATTACCAGCATTGTGGCGAGTTTGAGATGATTCATTCAAATTACCTTTGCAGCCAACATCTTAAGCCATTTGTATGATTGAGTGTTAGCTTTTATTGGAGCCTTAATCTCATTGAAACTTTGATAAAAGCTAAAAACTTACCCACTACCCTAAAAAGAATCACATGAATCAATTTATCCATTTTATTATCCCATGGGTCCTGAGTAAAATAAAGGCCGATTTATAAGCAGACACACAGTTGCACAAACTCTAAACAATTTTCCATAATTCTAGAGTTGTGCCTCACACCTCACCCCAAACACACATGGACTACTTGGGAGTCTGTTTCGGGCCTTCGATTTAAAGAAGGAGCAAGTGAAACCCCACCTCTGTGTGGTTCTCTGCTAGGTTCCCAACTCAGATGAACAGAGGCTCTGCAGAAGTTTGGAGACTGGAAGAAACCATAGTGCCATATTCAGAATAAGAAGTTCTAGGTCACCAAGACCCTCAAGAGTTCAGCACTTGCCTCAGAACACAGATGTTCACTTTCTGTTACTTACCGTGCAGAGACACTGAGTTCAACTACAGAACAATGTTTCAGGAGACTCTCAGAAGTCTTGGTATTGTTATCACTTTACTGTCAAATTAAGGACTAGGAAACAAGAGGCTTATGGTAGGAACTAGTCAATGTGATGAAGTTAATAAGATATGTCCCATAGCAGTCCTCCTTGTGTGGTAGACATACTTGGAAAAGCTGTTGCATATTAACCAAATTTCAACAATAATGACATTAATAATATTTCAATAGCATAACCCTTCTGACAGTTTCTATGTTCATTATATACAAGTGGTTATAATTCAAGTGTTTCAGGCAAAAATTCAGGTGTTTGCCTGAATAAAATCATTGGATTATTTCATTGTAGATAGTATTGTTCTTTTAAGGGAAACAGAAGCTAAGAATACTCAATAAACTTGACTATGCTATTAGTTCCCAAACCTATAATTTTTCCTATATTTCTCTGATATCTATTAGAGCAGGAAGGAACCATAGAGGAGGCCAGAAAAATAGAGGTCCCTGGAGGTAGAAGCTGTCCACCACTGCATGGCAACCTAGCAGCTCAGGGATGCTCAGGACTGTGGCTGAAGTTCCATTCAGAAAATAGACAAGTGAGGGAAAATGCAAAGACCATCTGTGGCACAGGCTGAGAAGATGGATCTGTGGGTAAAGCATTTGCTGTGTAAATGTGAGGACCCCCAAAACCTGTATAAATCTGGGTGTGATAGTAATTATCTGCAATCCCAGCTTTTGTATTGTGAGATGAGACACAGAGACAAGAAAATCCCAGAAGCTCTCACCCCAGCTAGCCTGGTGTACCCAGCAGCAAAACAGACCCTGTATCATACAAGGCAGATGGTGAGGACGACACCCATGGTTGTTCTCTGACCGCCATGCATGTGGTAAACTAGCAGCAGTGCTTGTACACACATACAGATTACACACATGCACACACACAAAATCTTTAATGAAATAAAAAATTTTAAAGATTATTTGTAGAATGGCTGTGTTGTAGCGAGTATAGTAAAATTAAAAACATATTTCTTGGTAAGGTTCAGTTGTATGTGTTGACAATGAGGATGCTGACAGTCAATTAAAGAAATGCCACAGTGCATTTATATTCTGATGCGTGGGTTTTATAAATATGCAGCTCACTTCACAGTCCTTACATCATCCACCGTGCAGTATGCTCAGTGCTAAGCTGTGGAAACCCATTCCGCTTCTCATGGAACATCGTAGTGACATTAGACAGATGACCCCTCAGTTAATTAATAATCTGTAAAGATAAGATAGTCCTATGTGGTTGACACATTCGTACAGGTGGATGATATAATACAGGGTTCCTGGGTGCTACATTAAATTAATGGAGGTAACACTTAAGCCTATATTTAAAAGATAACTGAGACAGTTACATGAAGAGAGATGAATGTTCAAGGTGTAACAGTACAATGAAATCTCCTCCTACAGGCAAACACTGAGATTGCTTGCTTGAGGCAAAGAAGAAGGCAAAGATCACGTCATAGGAATAGTCAGAATCTTGATATTGTGGGATTTCCTGGTGCTTTGAGACAGAGACTCATTCTGTTGCCATAGGCTGACCTAAAACTTGTGGGTACTCCCCTGTGACTCTCCCTGAGCCAGAAGCATCAGTCTGGATTCTCTTCTAAGTGCAATGGATTTGGGGTTTGGCTCATATCCTTGGTTTAGTGATGGTGTGGACCCAACTTGGGATTTCATGCACACTAGGCAAGTACTTTAGCCTAAGCATAGCAGGAAGGCACTGGGAGCTTTAGGCAAGGATACCAGCAGGGTTTGACGTTTATGCTAAGCATTGCTAACAGCCAAGGTATAGAGGAAGGAAGAAAGAATGGAAAATAGGATATCATTGAAGCAATAGCAAATCATCAGCAAGAGCTGTGTTTTGGGCTCCAGGGACAGCAGCATGGTTGAGGAGAGGTAGATGCATCCTGGTTATTTTTAGCATTGTATTCAGAAGAATATGAAAATGGAGTTAATGAGGGAAAAAGAAAATGAGAATCTAAAAATAAGGCCCATGTGTACATTTCTTATGTGTACATGCTATGATGCACATGTGGAAATCAGAGGACAACTTGTGGGAGTCAGGTCTGTTCTTATAGTATGTGGGTTCTAGGGATGCAACTCAGGTTGTCAGGCTTGGTGACAAGTGTCTTTAGATAAATGTTGAGTCATCTCACTGGTCCAACTGCGTAATTCTTTATGTCTAAAAACATTGCCCTCTCTCTCTCTCTCCGTGTGTGTGTGTGTGTGTGTGTGTGTGTGTGTGTGTGTATGTGATATTTCCTCTCATTATTTTGTTGATAGACAAAAGTTTCTGCTTTCTTTACAAAAGGACTGAGCCTACTCCTATGGGGAGGGATAATAAAATAAAAATACAATGATTAGAAATCATTTAATTATGCCTTATAGAAATTAAATTTAAAAAATAAATTGCTAATTGACATTTACCCAATGGGGGAAAATGCCCTGATATAGAATCTACAGTGTTGATTTAAATCTGATTTAAACCATTGTAATCAAGACATTGGTGGCATCCAAATGATAGGACCAATAGGATTCAAATGTCTTATTTCCTGCCAAAATGTGCCAAGTGTGCCATGTACTACATTCAATAGAGTTTCCAGAACAGAGAAGCTCTGGGAGACAGTCCTCCCTTCCCTGGTAAGTTTCTGCCAAGCTGGAAATAGCTTCCTGTATGGTAGCCTTTGCTGCCTGTACAGACTGAATGTAGAGAGGGAATTCCTATCCCAGCAACGTGTTCAACAGATTTGTGAGTTCCTGGTGTGAGCAAAGACAATCTCAGAATCAGCCTCAATAACGTCAGAAGCAATGTCTTTAATGCTAGAAATGATTCTCTCTAATGCTATCTTATTTGTTTTCTTTTTTGTTGTTGTATTTGGTCAAAATTGCTAGCAAATGAAAAAAGTAGTGGATAAATCGTCTTTGGTGTCATTTGAGATTAATACTAGTTGAGTTCAACTCTACACTGATCTCTAAACCCAGTAATAGGTACAGAGAGTGAGTATGACCTTCCATAGGCTTCCTTGTCTCTCTGATATTGTTTCTGTGATTCTGAGTTGCAGGAAATATTAAAAATATTAAAAAGAAAAAAATAGCAAGTTCCCATGCTAGCTCTGGTTCTCTCAGCCCTGTCAGCCTGGTCTGCCATGCACTGGCGAGCAATGGCCAACCTGCTTTTATCTTGTAGATCTCTGACTCAGAGCTCCACCATCTCTCTACCCAATTTACTAGGTTCCCACTGGCAGGTTGATACCACACCAGCCCCATGCTTCAAATCCCCCATGGCCTTAATGGGGCACATCAGGCAAACCCACACTTTGCCACCGTAGCTTTCTCTCTGGAACCCAGACAAGCTGCTGTGTGAAGGAAAACATAACACAAACTTAGTTCAGAAACAATGGTAATTCAATCTCTGGGCACATAGACTAAAATCCTCCTCTTGTAAGCCTGATTAAATCTAAATCCTCCAAAGGTGAATCCTAATGGATCTGCCATGATACCAGGAAACTCTAGCAGCTACATCTTACCCCTTATGCTGTCCTTATTCCAAAAGGACCCCCTCTCTCTCCTGCTTCCTCTCTTCCTCCCTCCAACCCAGAAGTCCCTCTCCCTTGCCCAGTGATTGGCTCCTTTATTCATTAGGGGATTGGTTCACAAGAAGTCACATGAGTATGTAACTCACTCCCTGTTCAAAACCCCTCCCAGGAGGGTAGAATTAGCATCAAAATACAAACAGCACCAGAGCTATCCAGAACATGCACCAATGGCATACACCCCGTAGGAACATTCAGAGGACTGAGAGAAGTACCTCCAATCAGCCATTTATATGTTTGATACACTGCCATTTTTCTTACTTCTGTAAGAAAAATACTTCATATTTCCTGTGTAGGCATTTTACTCACACTCATTGTGCACAGTAGACTTACTTGAGCTGTTTGATCTGCAAGGTTTGTCCCCCAGTGATGTCAAGAACTGTTTAAGGTGAGGGTCAGACTCTCCCTTCATCAGATTCCTTCCCTTTTTTTATCTGACACAAAGCAACCAACTCATGCCTTTATGATGGGGCTATTTTAAAAAGGGAGAGGGGAGGTCAGCTATCAAGGATAGTGTGGTCCCCTGGGGCTCTGAATAGCTGGGAACCTGTGAGCCCTTTACTTGGAGAGACAGGAATAAGTGGCAAGTAAGAGGCTGAGAAGGGGAAGAAGTCACACAAGGACTTGTGATGTAGACAGATAAGTGTCAGACAGCCAAGCCTGAACTGAAGGGGAGCAGAGTCAGACTTTTCTTCCCACCTTCTGAAGTCAAGGTGCTTCTCATTGGCTGAGCCCAACATAAAACCAGTGGGCAGGGATGTTGATTGCAAGAAGCCCACATCTCTGAACACTGGGGTGGAGGAAGCCGGAAAGCAATCCTAGAGGAGGTAGCATTAGAATCCTGTAAGTAAAAGCAGCTGCTGGACATGTCATGGGTGCTCATAAGCACCCATGGAAGAAGATGGGAAAATAGACCGAATCCTCCCACAAAGGGCATTCAGCTTGTATCTTGAAAAAGATTCCTTCTCATACCAGTGTAGTGTGAAGATAAGGTTTAGAAACAAATCAGCCTCTATTGAATCATGCTTACTTTCTGACTGTGTGGTGAGGCAGTTGCTGAATCACCCAGTCTCAGTTTCATTCTTAGGAAAGAACCCCAAAGATTGCTTTTGTGGAATAAATGAGTTGTTTCATTTAGAATGTCTGGCACCAAAGAAAACACCTAAGAAATGTTAGCATGGTCATTCTCTACAAGAGTTGCTCTCAACAAGGGGAAGTCTTAATACCCTTACTCCATATCTTCTATGCCCATGATAACCACCAGGACAGAACGTCCATAGTACTGAGGTAAAGAAACCCTGCCCTGATTTACATTGGTATTTCAATCCTTGGGCCTCTGTGTGACTTGATACTGTTTCATTTTTTTACCAATGTGTGTACATGTGTTCACTTGTGTGTATACAAGTATTCACTTGGGTGCAGATATAGTGCATGACTGTGCATACATATTCGGAAGCTGGAGAAAATCTCAAGTGTCATCCTCAGGAACATCATCCACCTTTTTTCCCAACTAATATTCCCATTGGCCTGGAGCTTATCTGTTAGGCCAGATTGGCTGTCCAGCAGTTCCTCAGAATCCTCCTGTCTCCATCCCCCAGCATTGGGCATATTTCAGGCCTAGTTTTGTTTTGTTTTTTAACTGAATTCTGAGATTGAATACACATCCTTCTGCTTACATGACAAGTGTTCTACTGGCTGAGCTATCTCTCTAGCTCCTTGACACTGATTCTTAACTTCAAGACTGCTACCCTTGGCTCATTTCCAGTAAATGTGGGGCTTTTTCTATTCCATCTCTATTATAAGACACACACACACACACACACACACACACACACACACACACACACAATGGAGGGGATTTGGGGAGGAGAGATGAGATTAGTTCTTTACACTTGAACTGTCATTTCACTTCTTAGACTACAAAAATAGCATAGATTTGCCATCACTGTGGAATACTGTAATCTGAGCTACCATTGCCCAATAGTGAAGCACTTGTGTCAAATATACATTATAGATTTGCCAATCAACAATACCGAGCTATTTCTAGGGGTACCTCAGAGCCCCAGGGAATAGTGTTTTGGGATACATTGTTATTTCTGTAGCTAAACTCTCTGGTCAGGTGCTTTTGGAAACACCTCAACTAGGTCAGGGGAAGTAAACCTTTCTTTAGTTAAGAATTGTCCTTAAACTTAGCTTCAGTGTGGTTTTGCCCTTGTGCTGCTCTTCTGCACCACAGGTTAAGTCCTTTTTTGCCCTTGACAACAGTGACCTTTCCTAAAGGAGTTGAAGTAGCAGAGTAGGATGTCCATCCAACCTCAGTGTGTCTCTGAATCTTGGGTCTCCAACTTCAAAGAACAGTGACCCTCTCCATGTATCTATTCACTCACGTGCCGCCTCACGAGTGTACTTGTGAAATGTTTCCTGTGCCTTTTGTCTTAGACAATTGAAGTCTCTGGCCTCGTGGAACTCTTGTTGTATAAAATCAGTTGTCAAGTAAGCAAATTATTAAGTCCTGATTTCAGTGGGTTGCATGCAGAACCAGGGAGCCAGAATAGAAGAGACCATCACAATAGTTCTTTAGAACTCAGAGAAGGAGACAGTAGCCTGGAGAGGGAAGGCTTTTTAGGAAATAACTAAAAAACAGAATTCTAAAAAGAAGGGCCAGCATGGTCAAAGCCCTGATGCAGAGAAGAGAGGGATATAATCAGACGATAGACTTAGCAAGAGGCTTCACTGACAGGAGGATGGGGTGGGGGCAAGGAGTTGGGGCTGAAGGGTAGAAGGTGAAGGATGCGGGGCTGAAGCACTCAAGGCTCTTCTAAAGGCAACTGGGGAAGCAGGAACTCAAGCTTAGTTTAACTTAGTGTGTTTTGTGTAGCTGAGAGCTTGCCTAGGTAGTGTCATAACTCAACATTTATATCCACCTTGTGGACTAAGAGCTGTTTATGCCCACGAGGAAGCAGAAGGCCTACAAAATTGAAAAGCCCACTGTTACACCACTGAACAGCAGGCATCTCAGCCTTCTGTGAGCTGGTCTTTGAAGGAAGGTTTTGTAATAACACTGCCCTCTATGCACTACATGCTTGTAGCGATTTCTTTGGGTCAAGCTTTATATCCTGTGTGAGAGATTATCAAAATCATATCTGCCTGAGAACTCCTGGATTCATTCCATTTCCCATAGGCAGGAATGGTGTTACACCAGTGGCTTTTAACCTTCTTAGTGCTGGGACTCTTTAATACAATTCCTCATGTTACAGTGACCTCCAGTCATAAATATATTTTTATTACTACTCCTTAATTGTAATGTTGCCACTGTTATGAATCATAATGTAAATATCAGTGTTTTCCTATTGTCTTAGGGCCACCCCTGTGAAAGGGTCATTTGATCCTGAGAGGGTTGCCACCCACAGGTTAAGAACCACTGCCCTACAATGATACAAAAATGTTCTTTCCTAAGATCTCTTGCTTTTGGCTTCCACTCATCACTGTTACAGCTACCTTCAGGATAATGCTTACTTCTGTCCCCACCCTACTGTCTTCCCAAATCTCAATCTATTCCTCAACCAGCCCAGTCCTCTTGGATGTGGAAGTGTGGTAGTGGGGGTGTACGTGAAGAGGAGACAGGGTACAGCAGAGGGCACAAACCCTCTCCATTCTTGAGGGTCTCTTTTTTCTCAGAATGCTGCTCAGCTCTCTCACATGACCAAGAGACACTGGGAGTCTGGGGAATAGGACCTCTGGATTTCAGGGCCACCACTGGTAATGATCTAGTTGGGGACAGACATGGATACTACCTTCATCTGGATCTATAATCATAGGAAAAAGAAGGATGCCTTGACCCTCTTTAGAGAATGTTTGGGGCAAACAGTATGGCATAGTGAAACTGACTTCAGGGTCTTGCTTTTTCAAGTGTAAAAGTGCCTTGTGTTAGAAGTATCTGCTTAGGGATTATTCTAAAAACCCATGTCTATTCATTCAATGCTATTCATTCAATACAGCCGGCACCAGGACTTCAGAGGTGCTGTTAAGTACCTGTCATCTCAATCACTTTGGCATCAGCTGAAGGCTACTAGGGTACATGAGCCAATGACTGACTCACTCAGGGAAAATGCACCTTCACTTGGTGTCCATCACTTGTAAGATGTTGGTACCAAAAGGACTTGATCTAGTCTTGCAGTAAGGGGAGTGGAAGACAGCAAATTGGAGATGAAAGATGATCAGGAATTGAAAGATCCAGTAGGAGTAAGTCTGATAAGGACAATGAACATGAGAAACAGCAGATCTGAGTGGAGCATGTGCAGAGCCAGTAGGCAAGCTGACTTCAGGAAGGCACGGTATGCAGACAGTACCTCAAGAAATGCAGGAGGGGCTGTATTACAGGGTGTGTGTGTGTGTGTGTATGTGTGTGTGTGTGTGTGTCTGTAAGTGTGTGTGTATGTCTGTCTGTAAGTGTGTGTGTGTGTGTGATTATGTGTGTGTCTCTCTTTGTATGTGTGCATGTGTGTGAATAAGTGTGTATGTGGGTGTGTATGTGTGCGTGTGCGTGTGTATGTTTCTATCTGGCTTCACTAGCTGCTGCACCACACATAGTAAAACCAGGGTGTAGTGCACACGAAGCCTGACCTGTGTCCTGTGCTCTAATCATGCTGAGTCACCCTGATGTTCATCATTTGCTTTATTGGAAGAGACTTCCATGTAAGTAAGCTTTGGAAAACAAGCTTCCTCCTCCATCTGGGCAGGACAGCATCCCCTGCAGCTTGGGCATGAAAGGAGTGTTTTATTCAGTCAGGTCTTCATTGAGGCATTGCTGAGAAATGTGCCACCCCTATCATTAGCATAGTCAGCAGGGCACCAAGAAAGCTAATGCTATCCCTCTCTCCTTTTAATCTTTCAGAGCTAGCCAAGATCCTAAACACAAAAAGCAGTTGTAGGGCATAAATCATCTACAGCTGAACCTAAAACTCCTTGCATCAATGGTGTATGCTGTGTGGATCATCTCAGCTTTCAGATTTTATAGACATTTTAAATACTGCTAATAGAGTATTTTTTAGTTGAGCCTTGGACCATTTTATAGATGAGGACACTGAGACTCACATTCTAGAGTTATTCAGTTAGTATCTGAAGGAACCAAGGCAACCTAGTTTTATTCACTTTGAGTCTGCCCTGTGGTCTATTTCAAGCCCCCTTAGCAAATGCAGCTAAACTATGAATCCCCCTATCAATGAACAAAGAGGACTTTGTATAAATACAAAAAAAAAAAAAAAAAAAAAAAAAAAAGAAAGAAAGAAAGAAATTTGAAGGCTGTAGGTGTAAAAGCATTTTACTACTAAAGTCATTAAGGAAAAATGTTTTGTAAATGAGTTTCCTGGGCGAGATGTTTTAATCTTTTTGTTGTTCTGGTTTATTCCAAACCATTCAGCCATTAGCTGATGTGACACAGACAGGAAGGATGTGAAGAAACACATTGCACAAACTCCCTGAAGTGCAACAGACACCACAGAATTGTTCATACAGCCATGGCTTTGAATTGTACACCTTCAAAATGACGGAAAACAGGGAGTCCACTCATCTTAACAAGGATAACACAAAGCTGAAATTTGTAACTTAAATGTAATTCTATTATTTTGTCATTCAAATCAACTTATATCAAGTAAAGAAAATTAAATATCATCCCAGTTATTTTAATTTCCAGTCTTCTAAATGACTCTGGATGAATAACAGATCATTAATATAATACCATATATACATTATATAATATACACAATCTAAATATATAAATTATAATACCAGATATTAAAGTGAAATACTGCTGCTTTCAAAGGGAAGCATTCAAGGATTCCTACTATAATATGAAGCTGATTATGAGACAGTAAAGGATCTGAGTTGTTGTTGTTACAGAGTAGCACACACACAATCTTGACAGTAATGTCTAAGTATTGACAGACCACACAGGACAACTTGACAGTGACAGGGACAATGGGCACACACATTCACTTTCGTGGCTTCCCATGTTACTTCTGTCCCATGGGGCAATATGGAAAAGCCAGGCTGAGAGAGCATGCAATGGGTGGGGACGCTGAGGGGCTCTGAGCTTAGAGAACCCCAATATTACTAGGCTCTCCTCCACACCTGCTCAAGCCCAACCATCAAGAGCATCACCTATATTTTCATAGTCAGAAACCCTGAAGAGCAAACCAATCTCTACCTTGCAAAGCAGCTTTGCAGAGCAGTGTCTGAAATTCTAGTCAGGAATGAATGCTACCTAAAACACAGCAGTGGAGATGCCAGTGGGTTGGTGATACCATTGGGATGGTGAGGCTAGTGGTGGTGGTGATGACAGTAGTGATGGTAATGGCACTAGTGATGGTGATGACAGTAGTGATGGTGATGACAGTGGTGATGGCGATGACAGTGGTGATGGTGATGACAGTGGTGATGGTGATGGCACTGGTGATGGTGATGGTGATGACAGTGGTGATGGTGATGACAGTGGTGATGG
>JADRCH010000125.1:3214024-3270709 GCA_019843965.1 Rhynchomys soricoides
TGGTGATGACAGTGGTGATGGTGATGACAGTGGTGATGGTGATGACAATGGTGATGGTGATGACAGTGGTGATGGCTGCTCATATTTTGTAAACTATGGCTCTCCAGACATTACTGTAAGCTCTTTATGATCTCTTTCCTCCCCTTTACAACAGCTATCATAGACCTTATCACTGACATTCACACATAACATGCTTGAGACCCAGGGAAGTTAAACAGCTCCCCCTGGGGTAACATACACAGAAAGCAAAAGATCCAGTGATTTAATATAATTTTAAATATGTGCCTGTATCCTGACATTATCATACTGTTTTATTTAGAGCTAAATATATTCCACAGAGGAAAAATGTTTTAAATAAAAATAGAAGTGAATTTAGAATGTATCCACCAAGGTGTAATTTCTTTTAGCCAAGATGCCAAGGAAATAATGCAATAGTGTTTTTAAACATTCATTCATTCATTCATTCATTCATTCTTTATTTATTTATTTTCCATCTACTTTTATGTTAGCCATACCCTTCTTCAGTGTTTTCTGTGCATCTTCTACATGAAAGGCATTGATTAGCTGTTCAAATGTCGAAGACTTGAGTCCTTCTCACAAGGAAATCAAACACAACCACAGGGTGAAAAGTACAGGTACATGGTATCCAGAAGAACAAAACAAAGAGGGGTAAGCACCATCCACCACTACCACCAGCTCTATCACCACCACTACAATTTCCTGGTTATTTCCTCAGGAAAACCCAATAGTAGGAGCTCAAACTGATTTTTCCAGGAGGAAAGCTTCCAGGCTAGATGGAGATTCACTGTGCGTTGGTGAGTTTCTGTGGAATGTTTCTACTTCCCTCTCCTTTCTCTTTCTCCTTCTTACAGAAGACAAAAAAAACATCATGCAACTGATGAAAATGTAAATGTTTGGAGAAAAAGGATGAGTTAAGATTAGAAACTCCTACTTAATTAGCATTTGATCACTGCATATTAAATTAATAGTAACTAGTATTTTCATAGAAACTGTTTAAACATATTTTCTGTCGTATGTTTTCTAATTCACGTATCTTGTATATTTATTTGAGTTTTTTTCTGCTGCATTAAAGCACATAGGCTTATTAAGTAGTCTTGCTTATCAAAAATATGCTGATCCTGAATGGTTATGAAATATTCATGAAAGTCATTTAAGTTGAATCTGAAATTGTTTCCAATCACAGTGAAATCATTGCTTCAGTTTAAGCAAATGATGCCATTATAAAGCAGAATTGCCATCATGCTCAGAGTCTCTGTGTAAAGTTATCTATAGCTATCTTTCTCTATATCTATATTTATATCTGTGTATGTCTTTAAAAATCACTTAACACACCATCTGTTTTCTTATGTCACTCTTCATGGCTTTCATCATTCTTTGTCTTGTCCTAGTAAAGACAGCTGCCCAACAGAGGCTGCACAGAGTGTACCCAGGCTGCTTCTTAAACATGCAAAGGACTCAACACCTACTCCAAAGAGTCCATTCTCCACCATATTGCCTTCTGTAGCTCCCACTGTGTTCAAGCCACGTTCAGGATTGCTAGCCCATGACTCAGGCTATGATCCTCATGCCGTCCCTGCCTTACACTGAGCTAAGATTTAACCATGTAGCTCCTCTTTCATCTCCTTTCCCTTCCACCCAGATTTGACCAAGAGTTCCTCCATATCCCACAAACATGGTCTAGTTTTCTATTAAGATCATTGTTCCATTTCTATCTTCCCCAGTACATTAAAAATTCAACAAGGGCAGAATATGTTTTATTATCTTTGTGGTCCAACATTTGATATTTGATAGACAATGAATAAACATTTAAATGAATGATAATCTATGAAGAATTGTAGAGAGACTCTCTTTTATGTATTATATGGATGACTCACCTGTCAATTAAAACCTCATGGCCTATAGGAAAGGGTTGAATAGAAGGTGGGACATCCAGCAGGCAGAAAGAATTCTGAACTGTAGTCAGGCACGGGAGGAGTCTCTGGGGAAGATTTCAGGAGGACAGATACTTGGTACCTGAGCAGAGGTAAGCAGCCATGTGGCAGAATGTAGATTAGTATAAACAGGCTATTTTAAATTATTAGCTAGTCAGGAACATGCCTAGCTAAATGGTCAAGGTATTTGTAAATATATTTAAAGTTTGAGTCATTATTCTGGGGAACTTGAGGATGGGAGGAAAACAGTAGGAAAGACTCTAAAATTAAAAGTCTCAAAAAGCAGGAAGAGAGGTCTTAGGAACACCACTAACTGAAGGAGTAAATCCATGTATTTTTTAACTTGGTGTGTGGTGAGTGACCACGGCTACAATATAAGCAGAAAAGAGGAACCAAGGAAAACCAATAGCCTCAGCTCATGGGGCTTATCAAAAAGTGTATGCTAATGAGATTATTAATATTAATATTTTATAGTAAGTATGGGACATAGACAAGGTGCAAGTGATGACAGAGTTATAGGAGAAGAGGCATAAAATGGATGCTCATAACAGGAAGCTGTGAGGTGATCTTAAAAGATGTTACTGAAAACAGGAAAAAGCAACTGACCTTACTGTGTGTGAGTAGCAGTGATAGCGGACACATGGGAAGGGTCCAGGACGGGACAAAAGACAAGGTTCTGAGTAAAAGGTGCATTATTATATAGAAATCCATAACTATGCCACAGTCTTCCCTTGAGCCCAAGTTCAAGTGGCTTGGAGTGAGTGCAAGCAAGAGAACTGCCTGACTCATCAGTCTACAGAGTCTGAGAGCCTATGAGTCTCCAGCAAAGAGACAGCGCTCTGCCAGAGAGTCTGCCATGGGGTCACCTCTGTAGGTACGTTTTGTAAACAACAAGTGTGCAAGACAAGGGGGGAAGTTCAATTTAGGAAAACTATTTACATGTCAAGATTACCCAGCAGGAAGGGCTGCTTTGCCTTTATCTTATAAAAATGAGCCAAAGATTTTGTAGTCCACAAAATAGGATTGGCAGCATCTTCTTTCCCCTAGGAAAAGGCAAGTGATGGAATGAGAGACATTTGCAGTGATTTTGCTCTAGTGGGTTTTATCTTACATTTATTTATTGTGTGTATCTATGAATGTGTGGGTGTTTGTGTGTGTGCATGCCACCTTGTGCGTGCAGAAGTGAGAGGACATCTCGGAGTCTGTCTCTTCTTCCTGCATGTGTATCCCAAAGATAGAGCTCAGGTCCTTTAAGTACAGCAGCAAGAACCTCTACACACTGAGCCATCTCGCTGGCCCATTGGACAGAAGGATAACAACAATGCCAGGCATTACCATTGATTACTTGTTAAATGCCGAGACTATACAATCGTCCCATAGCAAAGTCCTTCACATGGGACTTTGCTCCCTTGGCTCCCTGGGTTCAAATGATGCTTTCTTCCACTCTTCATTGTTTTGCTATAGGTTACTACACATTTGCTTTTTGGTTACCTGACTTGTAAAATAGCAGATTTGAGGCAGAAACTGTACACATCCTGTGTTCCATCAGAGTCATCAAGCTAAATATAACCCTTGCTTAAAACAGCACCTCACCATGCAGCAGTGAATGCGAACTTCCAGTCTCAGCCTGTTCCATGGCCACAACACTCTATCCTGCTAAAATGTTCATCTTCTTCACTCCATAACATCTTTTCCTGATTGGATTGTCATCCTCACCATTCTATACAGAGGAAACTTGAAGCTTTGTGTTACTCACAAGGGCAGAGCAGCTAAGAGCAAAAGGGGGAACAATACCAATCACAGAGCCCAAGTTTGTTTGTTTGTAATCTTCACCCCATTATGCTCTTTGTGTTAAATTAGCAATATCCAGGCTGGGAATCAGCCATTGACTCAGTTCACCCTAGTAGATTTTGACAGATTTCTTTTGTTAGCTAGTTAAGGAGCTTGAGAGAAGAGAGACTTGAGTTAGGGTCTTTACTCCTGTCCTGGCTTCAGGTCTCCAGGACACCTGGGAAAGTTTGGTAGTCCACACAGCAGACTGGATATTAGAGAAATTCTTGTTCTTCAGGAGATTTCTGCATTGTAACCTGTAATTTATCATGATGACTTTAAGGAAGTGATTCATCAAACATACATATGTATGCACATATACACACATACAGAGGCATACAAATACATGCATGTACCTGCATACACATACATACACCATGTTCAAGTTGATTTAAAGTTTTTACATTTCTCCTCAGAAAAGTATAGTTCTACAAACATATCCATTAGCATTCTCTGAACCTAGACTACTCTCTGCATGTGACTCTCTACTCAGACAAGGACAAACAAGCTCACTGTTGCTGGGGTTAGAGCGAATCAGGAAGAAGGTCTGTTATTTGGTATAGACATTTTTGCAGCAATGACTGACTTCAGAATGGCCACATTCCAAATTACAAAAGATTCTGGACAATGAGTAAGGATGCCTCATGGGATTACCTGCTGTACATACTGCACCTTTATAGTAATGGCCTTAATAAGGCCTTAATACCAGCAAAGCTGGCTATTTCTTGGGTAATTGTGAAATGCATGCCCAAGTACACACACACACACACACACACACACACTTGAAAAAAATTAATGAAAAGAATCCAGTTAGAAAATACTCATCCAAGTTCTTTCATCTACCTTGCACCACTGCCTCTTGCCCATTCACTGATTATCTGATTGTCTCTCTTCTCTGGGGCCATGCAGAGATCTCTTGAAAATGTAGGCTCTGCTTCAGTGGCTACCAAAAGTACTACCAATCTTGTGTGTCCAGTGCCCAGATCACACTAACACTGCCAGGTCATGAACCATGTTTTGTCAGCTGAACCACCCAATGCTGGATCTGAAGTCACCACATGTAGCTGTTTAGACTGAAGCAAACTCACAGAAAAATTCAGTTCTTCCTGCACACTAATCACATGCTGAGTGCTCAGCAGCCACCTGTCATGCCTGTTCATCATCTTAGAGAGTACTGCTGGAGAGTGTGTTTATCCCTGCAGAATGTCCCACTGGACTGTGCTGCTGTAGAATACTCATTTAGTGGAAAAGTAGAATCTTCTTACAGAGCTCTATATTCATTCAGCCTTATCTCATTGGCCCTGAAATTATCTCTACTCCCATCAGCTCTCATTTGCTCCAGTGTGCACCCATCTATACATAGGATATCTGAATCTTTGTAGAATTGCAATCTTGCACAAAGAAAGTAATGAATACACTTTGTTGTATGTTTTACTTAGAGGGAGCCAATTTATAAAAAATAAAATGCATAGTAAGCTTATCGAGACTAGGACAAAAACACAATAATGTTATTAAAAATATTTTAATTATGCTCCAAAAATATCTGCAAACCTTCAACTCTCTAGCTCCTTCCATTTGTAAGTATGACGTTTCCCCATGTTTCCACGATCACCTTGGGGTCCAGAGGCCATGATCAATGACAACAGAGTGGTCATGGCATCCAGTTTTTAGATGAATAAGAGAATTTAAACTATTAAGAAAAGATAACTACAGAAAAAGGAGATGATCTTTTTACTTGGTGCCTGAGTTGGAGATGCTCCTCTAAACATAGTGAGTCCATTCTCTGACCCTGTTGGACTGTCCATGCTGTGTGCAACACATAAATTGCTGGAATGTCAGACTTCTATCTCTGCATCATTTCAGGGATATACAGACCTTCATTAGATTCTAAAGAAAGAAAGAAAAAATTCAAATGGACATTTAAGACTCAGCGCATATTGTCTGCATGGAAACGACTAGGTCTGTAACACTGGCAGATGTGTTTGCCTTTATGTCTATGGTAGTTATTCATCGTAGGTTCTTAGAAAATACAAAGTAAAAGACAAAGTCTCAGGTACTCTCAGTGGACTCTCTAAGATGATAATGTGTACTTAGCAATTGTGTGGACTTCTGAATTTTGTTCTGTGTATGATTTGTAAAAATCTATGGCATTCTTTTGCAAAGTCACTAACATTTCCTGGATCCTCTCATAATGTTCAAAATCATTTCTAATGGCAGAAGTGTTCCTTTGTATGGTGATTTTAAAATGAAGCCATTTGCATAGCAGTTGTTCAGCATTTTATTGTAAATAATTCTGAATATTATTATAGGAAAAAGTGACAACACTTTTTTTGATAAATTCCCAAGGTTGAATACTCAAATGATTTTTTAGATTTTTTTAGCCTCTTGACACAAATTTTTGATCTTTTCTGTAAAGGCCTTATCTGTCATATCCACAAGGGAAGTTTATAAGAGCTGATGCCCTGCAAATGTAGACTCTCTCCAAAGCTCTATCCACAGAAGCTGCATTATGACTAAACACCTACCAGGGCTTCTCTAGAAGGGAAGGCAGCAAGGGAGGGCTCTGTTTGTGACCCAAGGTATTTGTAAAGATTCTTCTCTGTTGTCAGTCGATGCTAAATCTTTTAAAAACATACAAGCCATGGGAAAATGAGCTCCTCCAAAATATTATATATATAATTTCATCTAAATACTTAGGAAATATAGGCTTCTTATATCTCATACATGTTTGGTACAATATAGCAGGGTTTTTTGACAATCAGCAGCTTTAACAACTATTGTGTTACCAGTTTTATCTTCTATAAAACTTCATGTGATGTATTTAGCTTGCTGGATCTAGAGTCTTTATTTTTCTTTTTTGCACAAAGTGTTTGATACTCATCTAGTTTGTTGTCCAAATGGGTAGTTGACCTTTTTCTTTCCCTAGTTGTCCATTTTCCCTAATTGATTTGTCCATCACCAATGATGGCTCCGGAGCCATCACCAATGATGGTGGACCTGGAGAGTTTCTACCATGGAACTGTTAACATAAGCTGGTTTGAAAAGAAACTGGTTTTAGATTGCAACTTGGAGATAATCTTTTGGGGTGTATGACTTTGAGGAAAATATCCTGTTTCCCTAAGTCTTGCTGTTCTCTCTTCACAGCCGTGACAGTTTCTCAGGGTAGTTAAGAGAAGGCCTTAAGATAATTTGTGTGGAACTCTTGGCACCAATCCTAACTCAATGCCCAATGATGTTAGAGCTTCAGCAGCAGCAGTAATTGAGAGACAAATATGTGCACAGCTTCTGATGCTTCGGCTTTATGGACTCAGCTCTCTCTCCAAAGTCGGAGAACTAAGTGCATCCAATTTTGCTGGGCTTGCCACTCAGGGAAATCTTTCAGCCGACTTTATGGAATTCATGTTCCTCTAAGAGAAAATGAGACCCAAGTTACACAGTAAATGCATCTGGCATGCCAGAGGTCCAGCAAGAATTCTGAAACTCAGCCTCTAGTGCTCCCACATCCACATGATACTGCTGCTGACCACAGCTATCTCCACGATAGTCATGATGGCAGCTTGAGTTACACGAGTGCAGTTTGAGGCCATCAGCACTTACACATGTGAACTCCTTCTCACAGCAACCATGGCACAGATATCATTCTTGTGAAAAGATGGTATTATGTTCTAACTATCAGCTGGGTGGGATGTGCAAAGATGTGAATGAGAACTGGATGCATCTAACACAGACTTCTGCTTTTCGCCACAACTGTCTCCTTGAAAAACTCCTGTAGATTCCCACCACTCTACTCTCAGCAGAAGCCAGGAGAAGATTTCCTGGCAAATCTCCACTACCACCTCAGCCATAGTCACAGTAGATCCCAAACTCTGCTTCTAATGTATGCTCTTCCTTCAGGCTCCTGAAGCATGCCCTAAGCTACTAGGCTTTTGTATTTAAAGTTTATCGGAGTTTATTTTTAAAGTACTCTTAGAAAAATACCCAAGTAAAATCCTGCTGTCTCTTCATAAAGAAAGATTTATTTTTGCCGGTATTCATTAGCTCTCTGATTCAGCACACAATGAGCTAAAAAACAACAGGTTATTCAAAGACATGAGCCATGTTTTTTAGGAGACACACTCTCTACAGAAAGCCTCCAGCAATAAGACATGTCATGGAATCAGAAGTTAGAACACTGACTGTATATGCCATGCCTTTGTGAATCTTAAAATGTGACTGTAGGTCCTTGGATTTTTGTGATAGGTCCTGAATATACAAGAGTGAGAAGCAAAGATCTTAATTAAGTCAACATTGGGAATCTAAGCAGGTTTCCCTGAGTCAATGACTTCCTAGGTATCTCCATAGTGGACACCTGTTTAGCTGAAGTTCTATCTAACTCATTTACTGTGATGTAAGTACAGTCTAATCAAAGAGGCTCAGCTCCAAACCCTCTTCTCCCATCTGTACTTCCAGTGCCCCATCATGCTACCCTGGGGACTGAACTCGGGTCCTCATGCTTGCACAGCAAGCACTTTATGATTGACCCATCTCCCAGACTTGGAAACTGAAGCTTCAAGCCATTGTAAACTGATGCCTAAAGATATGGACTGTATAGGATGTGGGTCAGACACATCAGACATTTTCTCCCTGGTTACGCAGTGGGCTGGGCTGTCATCCAGATAACCTCAGAGAATGTTTGATGATAATGCATATTTCTTTGAATTTAGCTTACTATTAACCAACCTCTGTGAGCAGGGCAGTTGAAGAAGCTAGTGAATATTTAATGAGCAGAGATCTCACTGTTGTAAACTGGCTTAGCTCCATGGTTTGGTAAGAAAGCTACTTTGGATCACCAACAATAAAACGCTCAGTGTCGGTGTTCAAGTGATAATGTATTAGCCATGTAACATCAAGATCAGAGTTTGGTCCCTAGAACCTACATCAGAACAACAGGCATGTTAGCACAAGCTTGTAACTCAGAGCCAGGGAGGCAGCAACAGGATGCTCAAGTCCTAATGTCCTGCCAGTCCAGCCTACTTGACAAGTATTATGTCAGAAAGGCACCCTGCTTCAGAGGAGGAGGCTGCCATTCCTGAGGATGGCACCCCAGATTAACCTCCGGACTGCATGTGCATGCACACAACTTTGTGTGTGGATATGTACACATTCAGGTACACAGATACAAACATACATACACACACACATAGGGGTGGGAGAGAAGAGGGAGAGAGGGAAAGAGAAAGAGAAAATGATGAATAACACAAAAATCACAAAGTTGGGTGGCCAAGGAGGTGTCAAGGATCTGGGAGGAATTGAGAGAGGAGAGAAATATGTTAAATATATTTCATGAAAAAAATTAATAAAAATGATGGATATACATGTAAGACTCAGGGCATATAGCATTCCAACAACAGTTCCGAATTTGCTTCAATCGCATGCAAATGAAATGTATGGCTTTGAGAGACTGAAGCTCAGAGTAATGCAGTGGGGACATTCATTTGTTACCGTTAAACCTGGTCACCAGTGTTCCAGCCTTAGCTCCATCTATGATTACTCCTTGAGTCAGCTAACACACTGCCTTGAAAGAAAAAGCAAAACAACAACAACAATTCTGCTTCTGAATTAAGGAAATAGCTGGCCTGAGCTGTCGGTATTAGAGAGCTGTACCTGTCTGTCAGCCAGCCTGCAAGTGCTCACCTTGCTCCCTATCTGTTCCAACATACCTTCTGTACCTCCTCTAGATAATTAAATCTCAGAAATAGCATCATTACATCCATACCCATTTTTAATTCTTCCATTTATTTACTTATTGATCATGTGCACATGTGTGTATGTGTGACTGTGTGCGTGTGCATGCATGTGGTAGGCTGGAGGCCAACAGTTCTATCATTCCACTTTGTGGAGCCTGGGAATCAAATTCATGACATCAAGCTTTAGCAAGTGTCTTTACCAACTGAGCCATCTTGCCAACCCTCATAGAGTTTCCAGAATAGAAGAACCTGTTTTTCACACATAGCTCAGGATACCATTTTTGCTTCTGAAAAGTTAGTGGCTTCTTAGTATCATATATTCAGCCAATTTTTCCCAGAGATTTATCTGACTAATTTCACTAAAACTAAAAACTTATTTTGCAAACAAGGTGTATATATTATAATGTATTGACATGGCTCTCTGAATTTGGGGTTGAGGAAGAGTTACATATAGGTTAGCCTCAAAATCACCGTGTAGCTGAGGATGACCTTGAACATCTGACCCTCCAGCCTCTATTTGAGTTCTGAGATATAGAGGCATGCACCATCACACCTTGTTTGTGTAGAACTGGCATGGAAGCCCGGGCTTGGTGTTGGCTCAACTTTCTCTCTTCTTGTTTTATGCTTGATCTCGGGTTTTTACAGGGTTGATGCTTCTGTCGTTGATTGGGATTGTTTCCCAGTCTGGTGTTGCTGCTTTTGCTACGGTGATTGTCTCATTCCTTAGAAATTGATGTTTAGACCCAGAGATCGCTACATCAGGACATGATTCTTAGGGGCACCACCCTAGAGGCAGCCTCTGTGCTACACCGTTGGTAGTCATGCCTTTTCAGTCTTGAAAGACATTACTAATCACTGCAGGTGCCTGCATCAGTATTTTGATAGGCGTTGCACCTGGGTGAATGTCCGCTCTCCTTTTCGAATGGGTTAGCTGGAGAAAACTTAAAAAGATGAGAGTTTTCTCATCAAGTATTTATAGGGAAAGTCACCCACACAAAACAAGCTCACTGCTTCTCTTTTATCTATGTAACCAAGCTACTGAATCAGTTCTTTCACCTCCTTTCAAAGTGTTCAGTTATGTTTTCTTTCCTTGGTGGCAATCTCACAACATGTATTCTACGGAATCCTGAGTAGTCATTAACTGTTTAAGTCTTAGGCTATCTATGACTGGTGGAAGCCTCTTCTAACTGGTATCGAAATCCATTTAGCAAGATTCCGGAAGACTCTCCTTAGCTTCCAGATAGCTTTGTTAATTTCTGCTGAGCAAACGCTGTTATTTATATTTCATGCAACCTATTGCATACTGCACAAAGGATACTGGGCTTTGTTTTTGTTTTGTTTTTTATTTGGTTTGGTTTGGTTTTGGTTGGTCCATTTTGTTTTGGTTTTGAGATAGGGTCTTACTGTGTAGCTCTGGCTTTCCTGGAACTCACTATGTAAACTAGGCTGGTCTAAAATTCACAGCCGTCTACCAGCCACTCCCTCCCAAGGACTGGGATTAAAGGCATGTGCCACCACGACTGCATCATTTTTGTGTGATGTGGTATTCAAAGATTATATTCTACAGAGCATATTAGTTTTAAGTTTTGGGTTACTGTGCATTTTTAAGTGTGTGTTTCTCCCTCTCTTAGATAAAGGCATGGTAGCATCCACTCCTGACGCACGTCACTTTTTTCCATTTAACAGTATTTTCCATAGGTCACTGCCATGTTTACACTTATAGCTATTCTACAGTCCTCTGCATGACTGCATGATACTCCATTGTGTGGCAGCACCAAGCTTCATGTAAACTTTCTTCACCAGTGAACACCTGCTACTCTCACACTTCAGCAGGAAGCCTTCCCCGGATTCTGAACTTTGCTCCCTCAACTTGGTGAATGTGAATGATGGCTTAGAAAATTCTCTAGGGTCACATGCTGAGCTGGCATCAAGGTAGCACATTGTTTAACTGGGGAGTGCAGGTTCACATTTGCACAATGTCTCTTCCAAAGCACTGGCCTCTATTATTGACTGATCTGAAGCTCAAATCAAGGTCTGCTTAGTGTGCGATTAATAAAAATGAAGATTACTCTTTGCCGACCACCACTTGAAAAACAGAATTTTACAGAAAAGTCAACTTCTAAAACTTGGGCCCGCAAGAAGAAAGAAAAGGTTGCTGGGGTGGAGACATTGGGGTTCACTTTCCAGTTAAGGTGGAAACTAGTGCTGTCCTGTGTCAGGGTGAACCAGAGCACAGACTGCTGAGTGCCCCCCGTCTCAGACTGCTTACTTAGGTCACTCTCATTCAAGAGCATCATTTTGGCAGTTTTCTTTCTGGAAAAATAGGACTATTGAGAAAAAGAGAAGATGCTGTTAGTGGCTAGGCCAGCAGTTCTCAACTTTCCTGATACTGTGATCCTTTAATATAGTTCCTTGTGTTGAGGTGACCCCCCCCAACCATAAAATTATTTCATTGCTACTTCATAACTCTAATTTTGCTACTGCTATGAATCATAATATAAACATCTCATATGCAGGATATCTGATATTTGACCACTGTGAGAGGGCTGTTCGACCCTCAGGTTAAGAACTGCTGGCCTAGACTATATTCAGAATTCTAGTTCTAGTGCTTAGAGAGTGACGGCTCTCAGGCCACTGTGACTGGAGCCCAGGGGTTGGCCCTCTGCTTGGCAAACGCTCCCTACTCTTTCATCAAAGATTATGTTACCACACTTTATAGATCCAACCCAGGAAGCCCTCGTGCACTTTGGTTCCTCCAATGAATATCTTAGGCAAGATTTACCTCTCCCTGGTATACTAAGTGAGAAGTCAGTTGTGAGCTTGTAACAGAAGCAAAGAGTAAAATGGGGCCTCAGAAAGGCAAGCTGTTCGGCATTGTTAAGAACCAGTGAATTCTTAGTGCTGAGTGAAATATTTGTTATATCTGAATTTTCAACCAGTACTTGAATGGTGGTTGTACGGATGGGTGAGGAATAACTGAGCCCCACAAGTGTTTGTTTGTTTGTTTGATTGTTTTAAAACTGCATGTAACTGTGTGTGTGCATGCGTGTGTGCATGTGTGCATGCGTGCGTGCGCGTGTGTGTGTGTGTGTGTGTGTGTGTGTGTGTGTATGTTGATTGCATGCAGTGCGAGCATGTAGAGGAGACGTTGAATGTCCTAATTCCCTTTAAATGGGATCTCTCACTGAACCTGGACCTCTCCATTTCATCTAGACTGGCGGACCAGAGCACACCCAGGAGCCCTCAGTCTCTTCCTCCCAAAGGTCTAAGGTTACAGGTATACATGGTTCTCCCAGGTAGGGATTCACATTCAGATCTTGGTGCTTGTGCACCATATGATCTCACCCACTGATTCATCTCCACAGCCCTGGCTCCAGAAATTTGAACATAACCACTAGCGCTCAATTTTAGAGGTACATCACAAGAGTCTGTCATATGCAGAACTTGCTAAATACATGAAGTTCAGGTTTCCCCTCTTGCATTTTTCTGTTTCTCACCTTTGAAGATCCTCTCCCCTATCCAGATCTCTCCAGCCAGTGCTAAAGAATTATGTCTCTCCCTTAACACCAAAGTCTGACTCTCCGAGCAGAGCACAAGCTAGTTGAGTGCTGGGAGGAGGAAGCATTAGGGAGGAATAATGAGAAAACAATATTAGCTATTAGGACAGCTTCCCCGGGATCTCGGCCAGGTCATGGTTAGAGGAACCAATGGGATGGATTTTAGAGAAGAGCGGGTAATGTCTGCTCTGATCTGCTGTTTTAGAAAACCAGAGAAACGCTAGGCAAAAATGCAGTGGTCTGGTTCCTGGCATCCTGAGGCTTTGGATCCTGGCTTCCATGGAAAGATCAGAGATCTTTCCAGCCATCAGTTGTCCCAGCTTTTCCTGGTACATCCTGCCTTTTGGGAGAAGCTGCTTTCCAGCTTTTGCACATCAAAATGCTCCTAAATGCTCTAGGGGTGGGAGCCATAGCTCAATGTTAGAGCAACCTGCAGCATTCATTAAGCGCACGCACACACACAGAGAGAGAGAGAGAGAGAGAGAGAGAGAGAGAGAGAGAGAGAGAGAGAGTCAGAGAGACAGAGACAGAGACAGAGACAGACAGAGAGAGGAGGTTCTAATCTTGGTCATATCAGGATTCCTTACCCCCCAGGCTTTCATAGTAAACAGGTCTGTGATAGGGCTATACTCATCTACATTTTTAACAAAAGGATCCTGACTTAATCCCGACATTAATTACCATTAATTAGTGTTTCAGCTGCATTATGGATGATCTTCTCTAATGTAGGATACCTTTGAAGATGCTCAACACTGTGTCTTTTTCAATCATTCTCTACCTTGGATTTTTAGACAGAGTGCCTCACTGAACCAAGATTACCAGTTGGGTAAATTGACTGGCATGAAAGCCCCAAGGATTCTCCTTGCTGCCACCCTGGTGCTGTGCTTATGAACATGTTCCACCATACCCCATGCTTTATGTGGGTGCTGGAGAATGAAGCTCAAGATGATACGGCAAGAACTTTGCTGGCTGAGATGTTACCTTCTCAGCAAGCACTTCATGTTTTTAAAAAAGTTTTAGGTTCAAAGAAACATTGAACAAGAAGAATGGGACTATCATATATATACTCAGTAGTGACACATGCCCACACCAACACAATTTCCCTTGTTCCTCCATCTTGCTTTGGTGTGGTAGATCTATTTGTCATAATTGAGGGGTCACAGTCCACTCAGTATTGTCAGCTAACGTTTGTAGTTTTTATTAGAGTCTGCATTTCTACTTTTAGTACTTTTCAATTCCAGAATACTTAAAAACTTGGTTCCCATTTAATCGCTCTGCCTTTCTGGACCTTGAATAGGGGTGGTTAGATTAAAGCAGTCAAAGTCTCTGTGGGACTCCAAATACCCAGCAGTCTGCAGAGTGGCTGCCAATCAACTGTGCCTTTGCTGTCGCTCATGACTGACAGGACAAAGTTCTTATCAAAATCAATTTCAGTGAGGCTCCTGGTCACCTTTTGTGAGAGGTTGTATTGAAGAATCTTGTGTAGCCTAGGCATAGTCAGTATTCGGGATTTTCTACCTTATTTTCTAAAAATAATTGCTTCTGATAAATTTTCGATTACATTCCCGAGGCCCTGGATGCTGCTCACGATTAGCAATCTCGTATGTTGTTGGGCTGCACGTTGTAACCTGGTCTCCAGCTAAATGGAACTGTCTGCCACCTCACCCCAGTCCTCAGCACGTTTGCTCTGAGATCTGCACCTAGAAACTGACAACAGAAATTCCTGACGTGTCCTTCAACCTCGCCCCCATTTTCTCATGTATGTCTTCATGCGTGTTGTACTCCTGACCCAACATACCTTTCCCATACCTTCTCCGTCTCCCCGTCCTCCTCCCTATTCTCCCTGCTGCCCTGTCTCAGAAACTGGAGATTTTGTTCTATTTCAGACCTTCTTCTCAAACGTCACGGCTTACACAAAACAGTGTCCTTTTTGCACATGACACCCAGGTCTCTCCAACCATGCCGTCTCCTGCTCAGTGCATGTCAATGGTTTCTCTGTGAATCAGGAATTAAACCTTTACTTTGGCATCTAAGGTCTGTACCATCATGTTCCATTTCCTGCTCACCGAGTGCTAGTGCCCTGCCTTCCATGATCACATCCTCCCTGACTCTACCTACTACCATGCGGCATCTGTTTTGTTCACTAGTCACCGGTACATGACGTATAGCCGTACCCACGGAGATCTTCAAGGTAATTCTGCTCATGTGGATGAGACACTGCCGGCTTTCCCCCTCATATGCGTTGGTTTCAGTGATGGTGCAAAAGCAGCAGTGAGGAAAGTTAGTGCCACCTTAGCATGACAAGGGCAGCGGTGAGTCATTTATATGGGCTGCAGTAAGGAAAGGATTCAGTGAACACAGCAACTTATCAGCATCTGCTGTGTACCACAGGAACATGGCTGCGTACCACTGCCTTGCTGAGGCTATGGCAGCAGCATCTTCCTGGACATATCACATACTGTGAGCCCATTCATTCACACTATACTCTCTGCCCACTCATCTCCCCCATGCTCTCCCAGCTGGTCCCGTTCTACTTCATGTGAGGTGCATTAACTCACATTGGATTTGATAGAAATAGCTATACAGAAATTACTTCATGTTTATATTTAACATCTGTAGTTCACTGGGGAGAGAAGATGAAAGCCGGAGCTGGGTCCAGGATTTGGAGCCTGTGAATATTGCTGCTATAACACAGGTGTTTAGCTGTCGGTGTGCTATATATAACTGGATTGTATGGTTGATGTATTTTTAACTCTTTGAAGTAATGTCCGTGGTGACTGGAATACCATCTTTAATTGAACGAACAGCTTAAGTATTTCACAGATATTTTCAGGAAATTAGTAAAGAGTACCACCACAATGAAAGTAAGAGACACTGTATTTTGCTCATGTTCAAGTTGAAGAGTTTAACCCACTACCATAAGCAGGGCAGTTTCCTGACAGCTTTCTTTATCCTTTGCAGGCTTTTTTGTGTGATAGTCAGGATGATATTAAGTAATACAGCATTTTTGCACATTAGATAATAACATTTGTTGACATTTGAAATACTTGCATGACTCAATGAGCAAATGTTTTTGTATGAGCAAATTTCTTTGACTTGCATGGGTGCAAGTCTTTCAAAGAACAAGTTAGACTAATGGATCCAACTGTTGTTGAGTATAAGACACTTATTGATATGATTTCAAATTTCATATTTCTACCAATGTGTAAAATAAAATAACATCCTTTGAGCTTTGCCATGGTGCTGGAGAAGACAGTCACATTTACCTAACATGGCTATCAACATTTTTGTTTGGAAAACAATGTCATGTCCACAAACTGGCAGGTTCCCTCCACATACACCAACCAGAGCAATACTGGGAACAGATTGGATACTGAAGCAGAAGTGAGAATCCACCCGTTCTCTTTCTGCCCAACACAGATTTAAAATACTATTAAATGCTCCAGTGTTTTCACGATTAGCCTTTTATCAAATGTTTAAATAATTATAATATTATTATAAAATAATAATTAATAATAAAATATTAACCTCTTAAAATATTTTCATACAGTGTGTTATTTAGGTTAATGTAGAATGAGTTCATTTTTGTTAGTTTTGGTGAATTAATAAATATTTTCAACAACCCAGTTTTAATCTAAGCTACAGTCATCATCAAGAGATATGGCATAATTGGCCTAATGGAGTCCCTTTGAGGTCCTCAGCTGTGTTTCAAGTTATGTGGAGACTGAAATAAAAGGCTAAGGGTTCTCATAAGCCTTTGATCCATGCCTCTTTGTTGACTGCTCTGTCAAAGAAATCTAAGTGACTCGTGCCTCGGTGTCTCCAAAGTAAAGGGAAACTAATTTCTAAAGAATGTATTTTGTCAAGGGCAAAAAGTAGGCCATGTTTCAGTGTTCTGTGACTGGTGGAAGTACACCTCTTCCTTCCTTTTCTCCCTCTTCTCTTGCCTGCTTCTTATGTCTCCATTTTTATCATGATGTTATTGTGTTATTTGGGACTTACCGGGGCTGAACCTGGGGTCTCACACATGCTCGTTGTGCCAGGAAGCCAGCATCCTATACCCAGAGCATTTCATCCGCTTCTCCATTCAGCTGCTAGCCCCAAGTAATTCTCTAAATGCCTTCTCTTGCCCCTCTTCTGGAAGATGGCTCTTTTCTGGGAAAGTCCTGTCTTAATCAGTGTTCGCTTACGATCTCCAAGCTTGTGTCCTTTGAGTCCTAGAATGCTTTGTGGTACTGTCCTATAGTTCTCCTCTGCCCTTATTCTTTCTTGCCCAAATAGATTTTTAAGAATAACATGATCAGTGGGTTTTCCTATTACTTAATTATTTAAAAAAGCAGACTTAATTTAAGAAGTATAATTACATTAAATACATTCAGCTGCCACTCTAAAATTAAAACAGGCACACACGGAAGATGGATCCACAATGATAGAGCATATACATTTCAACCATAATAAGAGAAGGCTATGATTTTCAGACTATTGCTTAGAACAAGTTTTAATTTTGAAGATGAAATTATTAGAAATGAGTTTCAAGCTAAAGCACATGGGGATAGTGGACCATTAGTGTGGCGGAAGACTCTGTCTCAAAAGAAATGGTGGAGAGTGAAAGGAGTGGATGCTCAATGTCCATGTATGTTCCTGTGCATACACTCACACCACAGGAATATATACATATACCAAAGAAGACACACACACACACACACACCACCTCTAACACCAGAGGACAGATTCCACTCTCTCATCTGTGTTCAGAATAATACATTGCTAAATTCACACTTACAGGATAGATATGACTTCCTTCTTTCTTTATGTAATAAGAAGCATACTAACCAATGAAAACGTTAGTAACTGTGCTTTCTTCTGTGACTGCAGAAAACCGTGTGTATAATAGAAAAGCAGTTGGCTGCAAATAAGAGAAAACACTCAGTGGTGAGGACAAGTCAGGTCAGGGCTCATGCACAGCTCCCATCCTTAAGTCCAGAGATCCGTGTTAACATTGATTCAGTGATTCACTGTTTCTGCAATGTTCATTGTCTTTCACTCCAGCTGTTGATATTGTAGTTGTTTGCTCCATCCAGAGAAGAGGCAACAGGGAGGGAAACATGATGTCTCTGGGTCAACACCTTTTTGTGCGGATTTCAAATGTATTCTCTAAAGTCCTGGCACTGTCACATGGCCATCCCTACTTTCAAGGAGACTGGACAGAAGTAATGGTCATCTTAATCCCTAAAATGGAAGGGCTAAGGAAGAAAGCATGGTGAATACTAACCACATTCATGCTATTTCAAAAGTAAGAGCATAAGCAAAAAGAAACGGGAAGAAGATGAAAGGTGAATGGAAATTTAGTAAGGGCAATAGTCCTTGCAATACATCATAGGAGCCGTTGCTGCACACTGGGCAGTGTTCCATATGACTCACATACATCACCTTGTCTAGACCTCATAAAAACCCTGGAAGGAGAAAGCACTATTCTACAAGGAGACAGCCCTGTCCTTTGTTTTTAGGGGACAGACATCAAAGTGAGTTACTTGCCCAAGATACTCAAGTATAACCAGCATTCAACCAGAGCTGGCTCTGGCTTCGCTCTTCCTCTCCTTACAACAATCACTTAGAACATGATGTTTCCTCCTAACTGAAATCTATCTCACACTCCTGCCAAATGGGCCTGAAGGAGAGTGGGAATTTCCAGACCTTGGTTAATGAGGCAGATTGAATCCAGGGTGTCTGAGTGCTCTAGCAAGAGCTGCAGCTCTTCCCTCTACCCAGGACCTGTCCTCTCTACGTGTCTTCTGCTGGTAGAACTCATTGCTGCAATTCTTAGTCCTGACCTTGATGCCCCAGTGGCTGTTGTACATGTCAAATGTTGTTAGGTGCCCTTCTACTTTAGGAGGCTCTCTCGGTAAGCAGCTTGGGCAGGCCTATTTGCTTGTTTGGAGTTGGGCTACCATATCAGTTAGCCTAGGCCAATTATTTTAGTTTGCTTGTGCAAGATCATCATCTGAACTCAGACCTATCTACTAGGCTAGTTAACTTTCATCCAGGCAGAAACTCTGTCCCACAGACTGATTCTTAGTTTGGCTGTTTTTATGAGCACCTAAGATTTTCATTTTGTCAGGCAGTAACAATGAATGTTAGGAAGTCAAACAAACAAATGATCTGACAGATGAGATTGCACCTTGATAGTTTTCCATATCTAAAACCTAGTATACATGAATGATTCGTTAAGTTAATAGATTCACTCGACAAATACTTGTTGAGAGATAACTATATACAAAGCACTAAGCATATCAGTATGGAGGTAGAAGGGGTTGATATATTTATGAAGCATGTTTTTTGTGGGAGACAGATCATAATCAAATATTCCAGTATGAAATGCCCATCAGTAAGAAACTAAATGAACAATGGTAGATCCATCTTTATTTGGGAACATCAGTAATGGTGGACAATTACTACACCTAACTCTGTGGCTAGATCTGCTGTGAATGACTGTACCAGCATTACACTGAGAAGCTGGGAAAAAATGGTGTGTGATGATAGGAGTCAGGCTGTTGGTCATCTTTGGAGAGCATTATGGTAAAAAAGAAGAAGGGAGCTGTGAGGTGACTCAACAGGAAGCCAGCTGCTATCAAGTCTGAGAGCCCAAGTTCCATCCCAGAC
Source organism: Rhynchomys soricoides (assembly GCA_019843965.1). Classification (NCBI taxonomy): domain Eukaryota; kingdom Metazoa; phylum Chordata; class Mammalia; order Rodentia; family Muridae; genus Rhynchomys; species Rhynchomys soricoides. The sequence continues at coordinate 3,233,750 of JADRCH010000125.1, forward strand.
CCATATAGTAGGAGGAAGTAGCTGACTCCCATAGACTGCCTTCTAACCAATACATGCTCACTGTGGAACAAGTCCATGCGCATGCGCATAGACATGCACAGAAGCATGCACATAGACATGCACACACACATATAAACAAGATAAACATGTAATAAAATGGTTTTAACCATTTAAGAAAAAGGGTTCTATTGGTTTGCAGATAAAGAAGTGAAAACCAATAATTATTCAGAAATGAGCTCTGATTGGAGAGAGATGTTGTTATAAGGGAGGCCATGGATCCCAAGGCTGGAGCCTTGGGGTATGAGAGCAATTAGTGGGGCTAATATCAAAGATATGATAGGGCCTTAAAGGGAAGGAGAGGCTTCTCTTTAAAACCTGGAGAGAAGATTCATAGAGCAGAGACAGAAGGAAAGGCCATCCAGAGAATGCCTCACATGGGATTCATCCCATCTGCAGCCACCAAACCCAGTCACTATTGCTGATGCCAAGAAATGCTTGCTGACGAAGCCTGATATAGCTGTCTCCTGAGAGGCTATACCAGAACCTTACCAATACAGATGCAGATGCTTGCAGCCGACCATCAGACTGAGCACGGACACTCTAATGGAGGAGTTAGGGGAAAGACTGAAGGAACTGAAGGGGTTTGCAACCCCATAGGAAGAACAACAATATCAACCAATCAGACTCTCCAGAGCTCCCAGAGACTAAAACACCAACCAAAAAATACACATGGAGGAACCCATGGCTCCAGCTGCATATGTAGCAGAGGATGGCCTTACCAGGCATCAATGAGAGGGAAGGCCCTCAGTCCTGTAAAGGCTTGATGACCCAGCATAAGGGAATGCTAGGGCAAAGAGGCAGGAGTGGGTATATGGGTGGGGGAGCACCCTCATCGAAGCATGTGGGATAGGGGTTTGCAGAGGGGAAACCAGGAAGGGGGATAACATTTGAAATATAAATAAATAAAATAAGCAATAAAAAAGTTTTTAAAAAAGATAGTTTAAAGTAAAAGAGTAAGAGAGAGATAGTTACCATGTACAACATGATGAGATCCTGAAAGGGGAAGGAAGAAAGGAAGGAAAGAAAGCGGAAGTGAGACAGGGCAATCACTTATAACTTCAGGAGAAGGGAGTCTGGCAGTGTACGCTGCAGAAATAAGGAGAAACATTTGTGTATAAGTCCCTTCTGCATAAGGACTACATCAGTCAGAGATGGAGACCAACCCTGGTGGAGGTGTGGCCTGATTCCTGAGACAGGGTAAAGTACCTAGGGTGTCTGTCATCTACAGAGAGGGCCATGGCATTGGAGTCTACAGCATTTTCTTGGATCTGGGCTCTCACTATTTTATCTTGATATGAGATGAGATCTGATTACATTGGAGAGTTAATTTTGTATGAATGTATGTATCCTGCTCTGCTGATGTGTTTTCATATGTGTGCATATTATGATCCATTCAAACAAATTTATGCTAGATAATGTAATTTTTGACAATGGTAATGGTTTTAAGGAAATTCTCAGGACCAGTACAATGTGATGGAGATTAGCCTGGGAACATTAGCTTGACACTTGGTCAGGAAAGGCCCTCCCTGAGACATGGGGCTGAGTTAGATTCCTGGGTAGTGGCTATAGGGAAAGACAGAAAGAGGACCTCATCAGGGAGCACCCAGGATAAAGCTTCAGACAACAAAGATTCCAGAGCATCAGCAAGGTAGCAACATGCTGGGGCCGGGAGGAATGGGACATGCAGAAGCACAAAGCACAGCCACAGTTAGGACCTTGGAAATGTTTAGTTACTGTCTCCCCTCACTCGACTGAATGTGCCAGTCAGTGGGCTAGGTCCCCATTCCCTTTTAATTTTCCAAACAATCCTCGGACACAGGTCATATGTAAGCTCCACATTTTTAAATGAAGAGCCAAGGCTTAGGGAATGCAGCTTTCCCAACCTTGGAAGTAAGTGGGCACACCAAAATATGAAGCCACACCTCTTTGATCCTAAGTGTTTTGGTCTGAACACCAATCCATGCCCCTGTCTCTGAAGTGTAGTACTGTATGTGACTCCTTCAAAGTATTGAGAAGACTGTAAAACTCTTCATGGAGGCTGCTGAGAAAGAACATGTGGGCTGAATTTTATAGATGTGTACAACTGCTCACAGTCTGGTCCTATTAAGGGAACAACATGTGCAGTTAATGGTAAGATCCATCCATAGCAGCTAGCATAGACTGAACCTTTGTCTATGTCAGTCTTGGCTCTGTGCATCTTCACTGCAGTCTTATGCAATCAACTTTGGTGCCATGACACAGAAGCAAACACAGAGATAAATAAAGGTGCCTCTTTGCCTGATGAGACAAAGCTAGAGAGTTTGCGAATCAACTGCTCTATAGTAAGGGAATGATGTTGATGGGAAGGAAGCAAGAGACTTCAGGTTCTGCTATCAGAGTGACCCTTGCTCCCCTGTGCTATGAGCTTAATGCTCTCAAAGGTTTTTTGAAACCAAAATTTGGTCCCTGTCACCATTGACTTTGAGAAGCCAATTGGCAGAGACAGCAGTTGAATCTTAAATGTGATATGTGGTCATCAAATCATACAGGGAAGGCCAGCCTCTCATTCCAAAAGTTAGTCCTGCTCCTCTGGTCAGTGGCCAGCCTTTATCCCTAAGATGTGTAATGTTAAGGTCTTTCCTTGTTGTCTTCCACTCCCGCTGTGGAGCTGGACTTTTGTATACACCAAGGAAAATGAACTTCAAGTTTGAATTACATCTAGATCATAGGTTAATTCAGAGCAAGTAAATCATTAATTATGCGTACACAATAGCCTCTTTACATTATGTGTGTTCAAAAGGACCCGGATCTGTCCCTTTCTTGCTTTTTCTCCTTAGTACTTATATATTCTGTAGTGTCTCCCCTCTGAAACCCTAGAACATAATTTGGTCTAGCTCTACATGCTTTTCCTTTTCCATATACATGGAAGGGCTCTAAGGATATGCCTTTCGATTGCCCAGTGCTTTGGCCTGGTGAACGAGATCAAGGAATGACTGCGGTTTCTTAACTATTGAACCTCCTAGATTCTGGTGGAGCTCTGTGTGCATGCTGGGCTCTTTGTAAATGGCTGTATATAAATGAGCTCCATGCTTATTTATTGGATGCTCGGATAATGGATTTGGCTTTAGTCAGCAATCAGTCTTGATCACTCAGATGGTGAGGGCTCCTAATTTTATTTCAGTTACTAAAGACAAAAGCTTACCCAAGGCTGCCTGCCCCCCTTGTCTCACAGAGCTAGGATTGACATGAGTTGGAACGGATCCTAAACATAATGTCTGTGAAATGCTCTGGTTTGTCCTGAGCTGCTAGTAATTCTGATGTGTGTGAGTTCCACCTAATCTGCTTCAGAGGGACACATGCTAGCATGCTGTCTTGTGATTGGGTTCCCTGCTGTTGCATGCATGAGTTCTGTTCAAGGGGCACACAGAGTCAATGAGCAATAGACCTGGATCTGAACAAGACAGCATATCTGAAGATGTATGTTCCTTTATATTCTAAGTTATATCATTCAATGTGATAGCTCCAGCCACCTGCAGTGACTCAACTATGATGTCATAGAAGAGGAAACTATGGCTTATCTCCAAGATACAGCATTACACAGAAGAATTATCCCACTGGAAGTTCATGTCATGATTACATGTGAAAGTGCTTTAGGGATATATTGGTTAAAATAAAGCATTTTAAAGATCACGTCAACTCTTTAAAACTTTACAAATGTTGCTAATGTTGAGTGGTGGATTCCATAGAGCATGGCAAGTATGAATCTTGAGATAGGGGAGATGGCTCAGTCTTTAATGCCTGCTGCACTTTCATGAGGATGATCCCAGCCTCTTGAACATGTAGAAACCTGTGATCCCAACCTCACAAACAGGTAGAAACCTGTGACCCCAGCCCCATGTACACATAGAATCTTGTGATCCCAGCCCCATGTACACATAGAATCTTGTGATCCCAGCCCCATAGACACATAGAAACCTGTGATCCCAGCCCCACGAAGAGGTAGAAACCTGCAATTCCAGCTCCCATGAACAAGTACACACTTACAATCCCAGTACTGAGGAGGCAAAACAAGACAAATCCCCAGAACTTGCTATACAATCAGCCTAGCATATTCTGCAAACTTCAAGCCCCAGTGAGCACCTTGCTTCAAAAAACACGGTGGATGCCTCCTGAGAAATAATATACAAGGCTGACTGTGGCCTCTTCATAACTAGACACATATGAACAAATATACATATATATACATACAAGAAATCTAATAAACAAACAAGCATGAATCCCATCATACTTAAGTCTTTTCATCTTCCCTGACTTCAATATCTCTCCCTTCCCAGTTCTTCAAAACTTACAAACTTTAGTCAGAGTTTCCAGCTGCCAGTTATGAACATTCTGAGAACCCTATTTGTTTTTGTTTTTTGGGTTTTTTTGTTAGTTTTGTTTTGTTTGGTTTTTTGAGACAGGGTTTCTCTGTGTAGTCTTGGCTGTCCTGAAACTCACTCTGTAGACCAGGCTGGCCTTGAACTCAGAAATCCACCTGCCTCTGCCTCCCGAGTGCTGGGATTAAAGGCGTGCACCACCACTGCTCGACTAAACTTTATTTTCTACTTGTATTTAGTTCTAATAATTTGAAATTCATAAAGAAAATCAATAGTTCTTTAATTAACAGACAAAACCATGTGTGTTGTATGCAGCCTGCTTTCTGTTATGCCCCCACCATGGAACAGGTTAAATCTAAGTGGCAAAGGCAGCAATCACCTCACACAAACAGTATTTTCATAGTAGGAACACTCACCATCCACCCTCCAAGCTCTTAAAGATCTCTCTCTCTCTCTCTCTCTCTCTCTCTCTCTCGGCACATGCACACATGCACACATACACACCTACATACACACACTGAATTTGCTGTAGTCATTCTGTCACCTTGCTGAGCAATACACCTTAATTTGCAAAAAGGACTCATGTCACCAAAAAGCTGTAACCTCATGAGGCATTAAGCAGTTAGAATGCTTACTGTATTCCAAATGGGAAAATAGATAGTGAGATCAAATGCATTTATTTAAGGCCAGCCTCATTCTAGAGAAGCTTCAACTCCCTGGCCAACCCAGAATTTAAGTGGCTTTTCCACAATGCCATGATGGCCAGACATCATGGTGCTACTGGAAAGTTATTTTTCTTTTTGAATCATGGTCGTCAGGAGCATGTCATCCTTCATTTTGAAATGGAAAATTTTCCAAAGTCTACCTTTTTATAAGTCAGGAACTTGAACTTTGAGTAGTTTATTAACTTTATATAGTGTCAACAGAAACCAGAGCTGTTTCAAGGGCTCTTTCCTGCACTTTGTTCATTCTGTTAAATCAACATTAATTGACTGCTTGCCACATGTAAGGCACTAGGGGGGCTCCAGGGAAACCTTAGTGAAAAAGATAGTAAAATGGGTTTAACAGCTTTAATCATAACCATGAGTCATAAAGATAAATATTTGCCTTTGAGTCATGTGTGAGGAGATCTTAGCCTGAGCTGGGGTTTTGAGTACTTCTTACGCCAGCACTGATCATGTTAATGGAAGATGGGACATTCACAAGCAGAGAAGGACAGTTGGCATGGATCTTATAGGACTGTTTCCCTTGGAGACAAAGATGATTGGGCTTGCAAGGGCAGGGAGGTGTACAGAAAGGACTGCCCAATATGCCACCTTGCTGTGGAGTCTGTGCACCTCAGTGCTACTGACTCCTGGCCAGGGGTATACCCACACCACCAGAAGCTCCACAGCCTCTTCAGGATGCATGTTGCTAGGTGTTTAGAGCCCTGAAGACCCTGCAGGTGGAGTGTCCATTACGCACAGTGGAGTGTCTGTCTGCTAGGCAACATTGCAACAGCAGGCTCTTTTTTAAAGTTATAAATAAATAAACATACAGAGCTGCTTGTTTGCTTGGTGGTATTTGCTGATTTCTGCAGTATAAATAGTCCCTTGTGGCTCATAACGCCAGCCAATGATGCATCCATAAATGAGAATCTGGAAAGAGACATGACCCACTTCTCTACAGATTCTATCTTACAAGCACTGTGCCTATAAATAACCGCAGGCACAGATCAAAGAAAGAAATGAAAAAGAAAACCAGTGAATTCTGAATATAATCAAGCATCATTCCTATTCCTTAAGAAATGTTTTAACAGCCAACTCTCTTTTAAAAGTTAGAAATAAACAAATAGACAAACAAACAGACAAACACACCTGCTTGATAGCACTTGCTGATTTCTGTGGTAAAAGTATTCCTATGTGGTTGTAAAGCAATGTATTTAACTGTGGCTTGTACTATTCTTAGCAATGACTATGTTCCAAGCGAGTTCAGAATGTTTGCTCATTTATCAGGCCAGCCCACACTCTGATAGGTAGGCATCTTTATTGTGAAGTAGTCATGTCCCTGTTTACATGAAGCCTTCAAGTTTCTCTTTCTCTCTCTGCAGATCAGCAAACAGCAGCTGCAGACTGTCAAGGACCGGTTCCAGGCTTTCCTCAATGGGGAGACCCAAATCGTGGCTGATGAAGCCTTTATGAATGCTGTCCAGAGCTACTATGAGGTAAGCACAGCCTGCAAGCTGAAGCACCAGCCTAGCCTACTGATCTGAGAAAGACTAAAGACAGTGTAACACCTTGGCTGATGCAGAGGTGTCAGTAGTTATCTGACAAGGGACACCACAGTTTTGTTGTAGGCAGTGATGCAAATAGCACCTGCTGTTGGGCATTGGATTGATGACTCAGTAGGCAGAGTGCTTGACACACACACATGAAGACTTGAGTGGAATCCTTAGCTCCACACAAAAGTCCGGGTTCAGTGTTGTATACCTGCAATCCCAGTGCTGGGCAGGTGGAGACAGGAAGATTCCTGAGGTTTGTCAGTGTCTTAGTTAGTGTTCTATTGCTGTGAAGAGACACCATTACGGTGGCAACTCTTATAGAAGTAAGCATTTGATTGTGGCTTGCTTACACTTTCAGAGGTCTAATCCATTATCATTGTGACAAGAAACATGGTGGCGCTCAGACAGATATGGTGCTAAAGACATAGCTGAGGGTTCTATGCAGGCTTCAGAAATAGAGACTCTGGGCTTGGAATGGGCGTTTGAAACCTCAATGCCCACTTTCAGTGACACACTTCCTCCAACAAGGGCACACCTTCAAATCCTTTCAAATCGTGCCACTTCCTGGTGGCCAAGTATTCACATCTATGAGCCTATGGGAGCTGTTCTCATTCAAACTGCTACAACTGATCAGTCAACCTAACTCTGAAAGCCTTAGGTTCCTTTCAGTAAGAGACTCTGTCCCCGTTCCCCCCCCCCCCAAAAAAAAACCAAACAAAAAAGGTGTCTCCAAAAAAAATGGCTCCAGAAGAATGAGATCCAAAGTTGATCTTTAGGCTCCATATACACAAGTACATGTATGTACATACACATACATGGACACGTGGACACGAAAAGGCTGGTGTTTCCAAACTCATGTTTATATACAGGCAATGTGCTAAGTGCTATCCTAGCATGTAGAACACTTTTATAGTTAATTACCAAAAACATTTTCCATTTTATTAGTACACTGAGACTCAGAAAGGGCAAATCAGCTACATAGAAGCTGCCTGGAAATGAAACTGATCCCCTCCTTTCCCCCAGATTCCGAAAGCCAGTGGGAAAGTAATGAGAGAATGCTTGTCAAAACAGGCAGCCTCTTCTCATGTTTATGCTCCTCAACTGGAGTTTGTAAATCTGTATATTACAAGTCCTAATTAGGACACTCATTTGACTAATGATGCAAATTAAAAGAAAGTGTCATTTCTATTAATTAAAATTGAAAATCACTTGTCATCAGCCTGTTAATGAGTCTTTGGAAGTTACAATATCTATAGTGATTTGTTAGTTGCATTGATAGTGGCTAGTTGTCTATGAAAGAGCTCCTTCTGGGTCTGGTGAGGCTACATGGATGGAGGATTGAGTCTTTCCTGTCAGGATTTGAATAGCATAGAAAAGAATGGAAGAATTAGAGGTCAAGCTACTGTCTTCATTGGCGAGGCTTTCAAGAGCCTTAGATTCTCATTTCTGGAAAGGCTAATCCCCTCAAATCCCCAGGTGAGAGATCAGGATTAGCACTGTACCTGCAGACCTCCCAGAGGGTGGGAACCCCCTTCCACCGTTTTCCTTCTCCCCTGGGCTGCTGAGAAGCTGTTACCTCTTTCACACCCCATTCAAACATTCCTGTGCACCACTATCAGCCTCTATCTCTGCCTCTATCTTTGTACTGTAAATGACCTGCAGCTAGCTCAAACTGGTTTAAACCAAAAGGAGATTTGCTCAAGAAACAAAGTTTCAAGGTTGGGTCTAGCCTTAGGCATGGTTGCATTTGTAGATATTGGGATAGTAAGTACCCTCCCTCCAGCCTTCTGCTGGCTCCATTCTGCATTCTCTGCATATAGGGGTGCAAGCCTGTCCCACCAGTTTAGCAATCCAAGGACAAAGGGAATACACTTCTTTGACGAGAACTCCTGCAAAAGCCCAGAGACTTTTTCACAGTGGGTAGGGTTGAATTAGTCTGACTACAAGAGCAGGACCACCTCTGGAACCTGAATTTAGGCTCAGCCAGCTTCGTGCATTGGAGCAAAGCATAGGGGTTTCCCAGTGAGAGATTGGGAGTCGTTATTATTGTCACGTGGTCAGAACTGTGTGGCTCTGTTCTGAGCAGAGGAAAGCACCAACAGACAAGCCTTTTTTTCTACTTCATTCTTGTTTTCTCTCTCCATATCTCCCCTCTTCACGTTCTTTTCTTCCCTCTTTCTCTCCCTTCTGTCTACTTTCTCTCTTTCCTTCCCTCCACACGCTTACTCTCTCTTCCTTTCTTCCTCTCCATCTCTTTCCAGTGTTTGTAAGTACACACCTGTGCATTTGTGTGTGCGTATGCTCAGACACACACACACACACACACACACACACACACACCCTTCTCCACTCTACCGTACCATTTCTACCCAGTTCATCCTACCAATAGCAATGATATTATATTTTAAAGAATAATAGAACTTGTCCTCAACGATTCTGAGAGTACTACAGTAGACAAGTCAGTCATAGCCATTACGATTGTGTTGCTAAGGGGTAAATTGTTCACATACTACCTACTACCATAATAAAGAGCCATTAAAGGACAATAAAAGACGCGTTCTTTACTCATTTGTGTGCCCATCCAGCTCAGTCTGAGACAAACCAGCCATCCTTACATGCAAGCGGGAAGAAGCAACGAAGGAGACCAAGTGCTCCAATGGCTGTGAAGAGTACACAAGTGTATTTTGTTCCTTCCTAGTGGCCCTGATTGCCAAGGGAAGTCAAAGAAGCTACAGATTATTCCTGTAGTCTCTCGAATGATGACTATGAGGCTTGAGGGCTACAGCAGATTTCTCAGATGTGATCCAGGCATTGTGTTCTTTCACATCCACATGGTCTTCAGGCCAGGCATCAAGTCCCCATCAGGATCCCAGGATTTTCAGATAAATGTCTCATAAGTTTGAGTCTACAATTTTTTCGTCTATAAAATTACCCCTCTGCGCATGCATGTGTGCGTATGGTAGTTTCATTTTATTTCTCTTAATATTGAGCTTTATTCTTATTCACCTTGGGATACTTCTCTTTGTAAAGAAAAACTGTGTGTGTGTGTGTGTGTGTGTGTGTGTGTTTGAGAGAGGGGGTAGACACTCATTAACTCATGCTGCAGTTCACATGTGGAGGTCAGAGAACAATATACAAGGAGCTTGTTCCCTCTCTCCACCTTATTTTAGAGGCAGGCGCTTACCTGTCTCTTTTGATATAGATTGTTATGTGAGTTTAAATGATTTAATTCCAGTCACCAGGCTTGAGCTATGAATGCCTTTACCTACTAGGCCAAGAATAATTTACTTTTTAAGACAGGAAAAGATCTGCCCTAGCCTCAGTCTGTCAGCAAGAAAGTAGCAGCTAAACCAACCTCCCTGTATGTGCCTATCTGTTAGGTATGAATGTGTTCATTTAGAAAACAGTCTGGTGGTTCCTTAGCAATCGTGTGGGAAGACGAGTCTAATAAATGAACCTCATGTATCTGCATATCTTCTACCTCAAATTCAGACCTGTCTAGGAGAAGTCAAAGGACTAGGGAATGGTTATAAATGCCATGTCTAAAACTGTTCTCAAGACTGAAGTCTCCTATCACAGCCACTGAGAAAGGAAAAGAAACAAAAAGAATACAAAGAAATCTACTAGTGTCCATGCAAGCTGACACTACCTCAGGCTTCATTTGTCTGTTTGCAGACTAGGAAGACAGGGACATTAGTTTTCAGCTAGTGTCCTCTGCCTCTGGCTGACTTACCTCCTTCTGACACTCTGTTTCTCCCCATTTCCTCAGTCCTCAGCCTCCTGCCTCATGTTGATGTACTCATGGCCACTCTTGCAGTGGCTGAAGTACTTCTCTGAACTGATAGATCGCTTTCCATTCCAAAGTCCCCTCAGCTCTAACCTCATCAAAGATGGAAGGCTGGAGTGGCTTCATGTGTTGCTGAAAAAAATGAGGTCCAAATGGGTTAAGTGACTTCTGAAGTCAATACAATGTACTTAACACACTAAATGACTACACAGTTCAAGGAAGGGACAAGGCAAGTTGGTATGTCCAGATGTACTGTCATCATCCTGTTTGCTCATGACTATGGGTTCTATAAAATCTTGGTCCTAACTCATTTGTTTGGAGGCCCACATGTGTGTCTGCTGACTCCTGTTTTCCCATCTCATCTTGATATAATCTGATTAATCAGCCGTGCACTGCAACAAGTATGCATTTGGCATTGGCTGTGTGCCAGACACTATGCTAGGTATAAACAATTTTACAAACAAAACAAGGAAGCTTTGAGAGATGGCTCAGTTGAAAACACTTGCCATGCAAGTGTAAGGATATGAGTTTGGATCCTCAGAACCCATGTAGGTAAAGATGTACAAAGCAACATATGTCTGTAATCACAGTAATCTAGGCCAAGACAGGAGATGGAGAAAGGAGAAACTCATGGGTCATCTAACCTGGAGTAGGGAGCAGTGAACAAGAGACCCTGTCTCAAACAAGATGGAAGGAAAGGACTAACACCTAAGGTTGTCTTCTGACTCTATCTGTAGCACTAAGAGTCCACATGCACAGAAGCAAATATGAACACACACACACATATACACATTACATATATACATACATGCACACACATAAACATATATACACATACACACACATGTACACACACATACACACATCACATATACACACACATAAACACATACGCACACACTCACACATATACATACATACATCCTCACACACAAGTATACACACATACACACACTCACACACATACACACATACACACATATATACACATACATGCATATATACACACATAAACACATATACACATACTCAGACACATACACACAAATACACACACAAGCATATGTACATACATACATACATACTCACACACAAATACACACATACATACATACACACACACATATACACACACACACACACACACACACACACACCAGAGAAAAGGAGAGAATTAGAAATGAATAACCCTTTAACACTGTCTTCCCAAAACTTAGAATCTACCCTGAGATTCAAATATTTACCAAATAGTCATAAAATTATGGCAGATAAAAGCTAGAGAGGGCTTTGGGGAAAGCGAATGTGACACTGAGAGATTAATTGGACACTAGCATCGCATTTGGGGATAAATGCATGGCTCCATCGCTGTTTGGATATGTTCTAAACTTCTCATGATCCCTAGAGCTGACAACAAAGAATGAAACTTCTTATTTATGACGCCAGTGCTCCTTACCTGTCCCCTGGAAGGACTCTCAGTTGGCTCCTTCCACTCTTGTACCATGCTCTAATTTACAACCATCAGTGTTTTTCTAGTGCCCTTAAAATGCAGGCCAGTGGCTGTAATGCCGATGCCCAGAGTCCTGGGTAGTTAGCCATCCTGTTCACCTCATGCCAGCACCCCTACACTTCATTGTCATGGACTACACTCAACTCTCCCTGTTTCTTCAGACTTTGACATAGTTACACAAGTTGTTCCTTAGGTCTGAAATACCTTCAGCCTCTCTGTTCTTCTGTCCCTTGCTCACATTCACTTACCATCTCAGAAGTATTTACTTCTGGGAGGTTTTATGACTACCATAGAGTCCTATACAGGCACCCCTAGATGCTGGGTTTTCCTTGATCACCATAGACTCCAACATAGGCACCCCTATCTGTTGTAGGATATTTTATCACACTATGAATCCCAAGATTGTGTTATTTACTATTGTACCACCAGTACCTAGTGTAGTGTGTCCCACCTAGTATGTGCTTAAGAAAAGAATGAAATCAGAAATGACCTAGTAATGTCATGAAGACATTGCATCTGGAAGAATAACACTAAGACCTCATAATTCAACTTTCTCAGCCTACAGATGAGAAAATGGAAAATCAGAGAGAGAGGGTGATTTATCCTAGGTGACACAGAATCTTAGCCTTACATCCCCATGCATAATACTGCATTATCTTCTTAAAGATGCTTCAAGTTGCTTTGTAACTTTACTATTCTCTGGTGAATATATACATTGTGTGAGTGTGTGTATATGTGTGTGTGTGAGTTGGAGGTTGACACTGACCTCAGGTGTCATCCTCAATACCTCTTCAACTTATATCTTGAAACACGGTCTCTCATTGAACCCAGAACTTGGACACCTGGCAAGGCTGGCTGGCCATTGTGCTTCGGGGTTCCTCCTATCTTCATGGTGCCAGTGTTCGGATGATAGTTACACATTACTATGCCCAGCTTTTTACATGGTGGCTAGGGATCCAACTCAAATCCTCATGCTTGCACATCATGTGCTTCACTGACTGAGCCATCTCTTCAGATCCCTATTCTTTGACCTAGGTCTATAAGTGAGGCTTATAATGTCAGGCTAAACAAATCATCATTAAGCAATGCAGGCTCCCAAGTGATCTCTGTAGCTCACGAAGGCTGGGTTGGACCTGAAAAGTATTTGACATGTTTCTTCTAGTTGACTTAAGAATTAACTCTCATATGTAGTTGAGCTGCAGGTCCCAGGCCATCAGAACATGCCATGGTCTTCACCCAGGAAGACAAACTCTCAAGCCTCATTTCTAAATCACTTCATTAAATGAACAGTAAATGGAAGCCATATTGGTAACATGTTTTCACCCAGTATGACTTTGTCATGATTCACAAGGCTGCCTGCTTTCCACCAAGGTACAAGGCAATAACACCCTCTCAAAGCCTGCAAGACAAGTGCTGGTGTCTGTCAAGGGGATGAATGTTTGATTGGCCTCTGGAGGACCATTATGCACCTTTTGGAGCAAGACCAAGACACAGCTCCAATGTGTCAGGTTTTTCTTTCCTCTCTGTGAATATGACGGTAGCACCAGCACCTTGTATTATTTTACTCACTGTATATGAGCTTGTGTGAGCTTCCAAATACAGGGAGTGAAGCAAGAGAAAACTATCCTTAGTTAAGTGGCAACCTCCCAAGGCTCAGGCACCAAAGCTGGAAGGTCCTCTGCTTGGTGGAAGAACCCCAAAGAGAAGGAAAAAGTGGAAGAAGTTAAAAGACCATGTGGATGCTGAGGAGAGAGCTGAAAGGGTAAAGGTGCTTGCTACCCAAATACGAGAACCAGAGATCAAATCCTCAGAATCCATGTGGAAAGCTGAGTGTAGCTGTGTGTGCATCTGTAACTGCCTCACTATAGGGACATAGAGACAACAATACTGGGGCCTGCTGCCTGCCATCCTAACTCCAGGTTAAGCAATAGACTAGGAAATGTGGTGGAAGGTATCAAGCAAGATGCTGAATGTCTTCCTTGGGATGTGAGCATGCACCAGAGTGGGTGTTCATACGTACCTGTGCGCATATTCCACATACATATACCATGCACACAATATTGGCCTATGGACTCTTTCTTCTTCCGACTCTTCCTCTTTCTCTTTATCCTCATGTGTCTGTGACTAGACACTATAATCAGGCAGTGGTAGTTATGATGGGCAAGTCCCTATCTCTCTGTGAAATGTTGGTTTCCCATCTACCCTCAGACATATCCAACTTGTGGCTCATAGGTCATATGTGACAGAGGACAGAATCATAAGCTTACTGAAAACTATGAATTTTTGTGTTTTTTCCCCTGTCTTTGGAACTTAATTGTGTAGTTCTTGCCCATTTGTAGACAACAGCATCATGTAGCAATGACAAAAAGTTACACACACCTTTCATAGTAGACTGAACCTAACAGCTACATTAGTCCTAGTTCACTTAGAGCATCACTGCTATCTAGAGACTGGAGAGACTGTGAGGAGCATAGATACACTTCTTGCACATGTAGAATTGCATGTCAATTAAGGAGACAGAAAATTAGCACTTATTTTCCTGATACTAAATTTCAGTTATGATAAGTATCCTTTAGAGAATAAATGAAATGCATCTAGTGGTTAACATTTAAGTGCTGCATGCTAGATACTTAATGACAATAATAATAAACCACAAGGCAGTTAGGGATCCAGGCACTGTTGGAAGTGCTCTTTTCAAATGGCTCACTTAATTTAAACAACCTGTATACAGTTGAGTATTACCCTACTTTATAGACAGGAACACTAACGTTTCAAAGAGGTTCACTTACCATAGTTTATATAGCAGCTGGGTTGCAGAGCAGTGTGAAATGCAGCCAGTCTTACTATAACCTATGCTCATTCCACCTACCAGGAAATCAGTCCTTGAGGCCATTTTGTAAGCTCAGTAGTTCTTTCTGCTGTAATCTTGACTTTTTACAGTTTTATTTAGATTGAAGGTATTAAATGAAAAGTTGCAGAGTTAATCAATTCACACACTTTAAATAGTTCTTATTATAATGTACTGCTGTAATTGGGTTCTCGCAGGAAAGTCTTCAAGGAGAATAAACACCACAATGCAAGTAAAGTACACTAGTATCTGTGGTTCCAGGCATTCAGTGGGGGTCTTTGGACACACCCCTAAAATAATGGAGCTACTATACTATTTTAATTCTTGATTTAAGATTTGAGCACTGAAGAGTGTGTGAAAGGTACCTGTCTGAAATCACACAGCAAGGACCAGTAAGTGGAAAGTTACTCACCCTGTCACATTCCTGGTACATGTAAAGGATGCAGCCCAGGGCAGTGGCACTTCCATAGCTGACTCCATCTTTCTTGGCCATCCCTTGCTCAGGTGTTTCTCAAGAGTGACCGCGTGGCCCGCATGGTACAGAGTGGGGGCTGCTCAGCCAATGACTCTCGGGAGGTCTTCAAGAAACACATCGAGAAGAGGGTGCGCAGCCTACCTGAGATTGATGGCCTCAGCAAGGAAACTGTGCTAAGCTCCTGGATGGCCAAGTTTGACGCCATCTACCGTGGTGAGGAGGACCCCAGGAAGCAGCAAGCCCGGATGACAGCCAGTGCAGCTTCTGAGTTGATTCTGAGCAAGGAACAGCTCTATGAGATGTTCCAGAATATTCTTGGGATCAAGAAGTTTGAACATCAACTCCTGTATAATGCCTGTCAGGTAAGTGCCTCTTCCTTAGACCCAGAACTACGGATCAGTGGAGCCCATTATGACTTTCACTGGCCTCTTCTTGTTGGGAAAACATTAAAAATCATATTTTATAAGGGTGCTAACAAAAGATAAACTCTATTGAAGACTAAATTGTAATTGTGTTTTTATCAGATGTTAAAAGACTCTAGAACTGGCCCCATTGTGGCTGAAGGATGAGTAGGCCCTGTGAATATGGTGAGAACTTGGTTGTAAAAATAGCAAAAAATCAGCAGTATGACTTCATTAAAAAGAGAATTCTATCTTAAAGTGGGTAGTGTGTGCAGGGCATTCCTATGTCTCTATCTAAGAACAGAGTGAGACACAGAGGCTTGGTTTCCAGAGTGATTGGCAAAGAAATCCTGTTCGAGTTTGATTTGAGTCAAAGCCCAATTCCCTCACATCATGAATCTCTGAGAGCATCAGAATGAGAGATGGACCTTGGGTTCTGCTTGGTCCCAACCCCAAATAGACCTCAATTTTGTCTGGGTGGAGCCTTGGACAGCAAGTTATTGGGGGATTATGATTTCCTACTTAAAAATCTGGTGCTATTCATTCACTCAATAAATATTCATTGAGTTCACTTTGCAAGGCTTTGAGCTATTTTGTGTGTGACACTTGTGCACACATTTAAGATGCACATTCTGACTGCATCCCTAGAGACATTCAGCCTGGGGCCAGCTCAGGAACTTGAATGTCAGACAAGGACATTCCTTTCTGGTAACTATGTTGTCCATTCTCCCCAGAATCCCTCAACCTTGCTCTAGTTCCCCTGGATCAATTCCAAGCCCTGTAGCAGTTTGAACAGAGACACTGTAATAGATTAGCTAAGAGACACCATTGTTCAGACTCACAGCGACTAAGGGAAACTCTCTTCTGGACTCTCGCTAGCTTTGAGGCCTTGGGGTTTGTGACCCTTCCCATGATTATTTGAAATTATAATGAGTTCAATGTTGATTGAAACTTATGAGGGTATGCACTTTATCCAGAAAGAGTTAAAGGACATATCCCATTGTAAAAGTTTTCATTAGCTAGTGCTACGTTGAAAATGGCACAAGGATGGAAGAAACGAAGAGCTGTTGCTCCTTATCTTTACAGAGATGCATTGGGCTTGGTTTTTAGGTTTTCCAGTTGAGCTTTTCTATGCTTCTAAACTTTTTGTCCTAAGCATATATTTATTTTATAGATCAAAAATAGCAAAAATTCGAAACTACTAAGTAGGAGAGAAAATGACCATTGGAACCATTCTCTAGATTTTTTGCTATTAGCATTGTGTCTTCATGCCATTGCCATTTATATGGTTTGCTGATATGATAATTTGATGTGTCCTACTATAACCTACGCAAATTCACTTGTTTTCTTCGCTCATATTTTCCTTAAGGAGTAATGCATGTGAAATCCCAACCTTGACATACTAGGGTTTTTTTGTTTTGTTTTGTTTCTGTTTTATTGTGTTATTGTTTTTTTTTCCATATGCACATTAAACTGAAACAGAGCTATTAGAATAGAAACTACCCAGGGCTTGAGAAACGGCTCAGTGGTTAAGAGCACTGGCTGCTCTTCCAGAGGTCCTTAATTCAATTCCCAGCAACCACGTGGCAGCTCACAACCATCTGTAATGAGATCTGATGCCCTCTTCTGCTGTGTCTGACATACCAGTGTACTCATATACATACAATAAATAAAATCTTAAATAAAAAAAACATAGAAACTCATCTTAAGCCTTCTTAAGTCATTCACAGAACTGAGGATGTGCATGATCAGCCAGAACAGCCAGTGCTTTAACATATCAAGAGTTATCTATAATGCTACCCCCTAAATAAAGCCACACTGACCAGAGCAGCTTTCTAATGTGTGCCTAAGTTGGCCACAAAGAAGAGAGAGCATATACCTTTTCCTCCAGCTACCTGCTAGAGCGAATGTAGACAGGCCAGAGAGGATACTGGACTTTGCCAAGCCCTGTTACTAGGAGTCACAGATGAGAGATTCGAATCCTCTCTTTCTCAGAGTGCTCTCCACTTCACAAGATACTGCCAAAGCACAAGAATGAGGATATGGACACATAATTGAGTTGCTTTCATCCTGACCCACTGACATTTTCTATTTTTTAATTTTACATTTTCTGTGCCTTTGTGTCCTTACAAAACAAACAATACTTAGGTGCTTCCAAAGCACAAACAACACATAGCATTTTCTTCTCATGCACAACACATCCTGGAGATGGGGAGCTCTAATCTGTTTGGGGGAGCTGTTTTCTGCAAGTCTGAGTGATGTCCCTTTCTGAGAAGCTGCCAGTGACTGCAAGTCTCCTCTCAAAGGAGGGGAGGAATTATGAAGAAAGAAGAATTATATCAGTTCTGAATCAGTTGTCTGTTCTAAGATGAGCTGTCTATCAAAACGCACAAAGCAAGGAGCCTTCGAAATAATCTCTCTATATGTGGAAGTGTCTAATGGTCCATTTTGTTTGAGAATGTGTGGATTGACATCAAAAAATTGCTCATAGCCAACTTAGTTTTCCCTGTAACTCCATTGGCAGCCCATTATGATGTCAATATTGTTTCCAGTTTTCAGAGTGCTGGGGAAGCAGTTGTCTGGTTATTTGAGTTGGATTCTAATGCCAACTCGCAAACCCAAGGTGACCTTTCTGAGATCCATTGTTTCATGTAATAAATGAGTCGAAGACCATCTCACTCCCCCTCTTCATGAAATCTGAGGCTGCAACTGGTTGTAAAGACACAGTAACGAGTATTGTGAAGATACAACCATTCTCCCCTGCCCTCATGTGTTGTCAGTGTCATGCCCAGTTGATAAATCACTTGCTGCTGCGCACACTTGTGTCTAGCATCACAAGTTATCCTTAATTACATCATTCTAAAGCGTGTGAACATTTTTCTTGAAAAGTACATTGCAGGGTCTGGGAAGATGGCTCCATCAGTACGGTGTTTTCCTACAGAAGCACGCAAATGAATCCCACATCAGTGTAAAGCAAAGCAGGATGGTATGCAGTTATGACCCCTGAACTGGGAAGGTAGAGACAGGAGGATCCCTAGGCTCACTGGAAGGCCAATCTAGCCTAATTGTCAGTTCCCAAAATCCCAGTGAGAGCCTAAGTAGGTAGCACCTAATGAAAGACCAAAATTGACCTCTGACCTCCCACAGCCTTATAGGCACACACCCACACAAACATACACCCAAAACTTCCAAGTGCACATGCAAGTGTACATGTGCACAACCCCCCCCCCGCGCGCCCTCCCTCCCACATACACATACAGAAAAGAAGACCATCACGGAGCTATGTGATTATGTGTTAGAAAGTAGCAAGGGTGCGTTCTTGTAAGCCAGCTAACGTTGCAGCGATATGGATGAGGAAAGATGTTTGCTTTGTCTTTACTTCTGATATTTAAAAAACACCACACTTATCATACGTTAACCGCAGAGTCTTCAGCAACAGCATGCCTTTGACCTTCCCCAAAGTCATTGGTCTGTGCCCAATGGGCAGTGACAATAACGTTCATGTTTCCACTCTCAGGAGATGGCTTTGGTCATCTGTAAATTTCGAGAGTGTTTTCAGATAAATCTGGAAGACATGGATAGAGACAATCTATAAATACTTTTATATCTCTAATACTGAGTTCACTATAGAATTCTAATAGAGACAATCTATAGATACCGGTACGTTCCTAATACTGAGTTCTTCATCAGTATAGAATTCTAATCTTCTTAACATTTCCTTTCCCTCAAACCATTGTGCATGATGATGCAGTTTATCTTATTACTGTCTGACTTGGATTTGATTAACACTTGGCAGCTTTTCACACAGTTTATTAGACTCTGAGGAGAAACCTCAAATGACCAGGCTTTCAGCTGTGACCCAGATTGCTGGGTTGTATCATACCTCATCACAGAGCCCTTAACCTCCACACAGCAGTATAGCTTTTTCCCAGATCACAAGTTCCCTAAAGTTGTATGGGCTGAGAATTTGCTTCTTAGTGCAGATTCTATTTCTTAATCACTGCTTTTATGCTTGTAACAACAGTAAATTTCTTTGTATATACTGGTCTTACACTAAATAACTGTTGAGATATTCTGAAATTGTGCAATAGGCAGTCGTAATGGTCATCTAGTAATGGTCACCATTTAGAAACATACCTCTATTACTTACTCACTCTCTCAGCAGATTTAAAGCATCTGATGTGATCTCTGCATCATGTGTGGTGGTCTGGGGACAATACCTAGTGGTCTGGAGCTAATACTCAGACTCTTACATTGCCCCAGGTTGTCCCATGGCATAATGCCAGATACTCTTCTGTGCCCATCTCACATATCCTCATGACTTTATATGTGTCATTATGCTTGAATATTGTACATTTGTGCTACATTGTTACCTAAAATTAACCACAGATAGCAGGTTCAAAGAATATTCATTTGTTATCACCTATTATTAAAACTTAGATTTTTTCCTAAGTCAGAAATCTGGGCATCTATCTTCAGGTTCTCTGTTTAGGGTCTCACAAGACCAAAATCAAGGTGTCAGACAGATTTTCTCATCTGGAGGCTCAGCAGGAAGGAATCCACCTCTGAGCTACTTCACATTGGTGGCAGGACTCATGTCCTTGAGACTTTACTCAGAATGATCAACAGAGAGATGTTCTGCTGTTCCTGACCCCTGGGTTTCAAATTGTCTTTTAAAGGGGATTAAGTCAGTTACCAAAATAAATTTCCTTTAAAGTCAAGTGATTAAGACTTTTGATATCTGAAAAAACAATTCTAAGGTTGTTGCCAGTTGCTCCTGTGGCTAGTTAGTTCCCCTTCCTTGGTGTGCAATTTAAAGGAAATGCTTCCAGACCAGCTTGCTAAAATTGGCTTAAGTGAACTTTTTTTTTCCCCCTGAAACAGAGCCCTTCTAGCAGAGTAGCACCCAATGAAGTTCAGTTACCTCCTGGCACCACACTCTCATTTGTTTGTGTGTGTCTGCTCATTCCGTTCCCCAGAAGACATTATTATGCAACCCCAAGAGACAGCTTTGTAAAAATAGGTACACAATTCAAACATGTACAGAAGATAATTCATGAAGAAATTTATTTTAGAACAATTTTCTGTTAAGCATAGTATTTTACCACTTATTATTGATGAATGAAAATTGCAAGCTAACGAGGTAGGCATGATTATTTTTATACAAAAAAATTAAATCTTGGCTCAATACGTGGTACTCCTAGACAAAGCATCATCAACGTTTATCAGAACTGATCAATATTTTGATTTATAATCACCACTGCTGAGAACACTGCTTTGCATAAATGTGCATAAAAATGTCTGAAATATGTTTGGGGCCATTTCAGAGAGCTAGGAGTTCTACCCTACCCAGAACCAAATTCACTTAATAGGTTTTAGGAAACTCAAGGGAGCAACACAGACTGGTTTTTAAAATCAAATGTGCTAACATGATAAGAACCACAGAGGAGGGATGGCAATCATAAACACATACAAGCTTTGTTTTCTGTGATTAAACTGTGATGTTATTATAGAGATCAGAACACTTTATATGTGAAGGCATTGTAGTTTGCAGCATACAACAGTCCTGAACTACCACCAAGTATTTCAGGCAACATTTGTTAGCACGGCATGGAATGATGGTATGTTTGGCAGAAAGTTGACATGTTCCATATTAAGAATGAAGGTTATAAGTAAGACACATGATACAATAGGCAGGTGCTGCAATAAACCCACTGGATGGTTATACATTCATTTTTAACTAATTTTTTTTCTTCCCGTGTTCACAACCTTCTATTCTTGCTAAATTTTCCCGCTGCTCCCTACATTCAGCTACAAGTCTTTATATGGCGTCATGACTTGTACTTTAAAAACCTAAGACATGTTCTAGACGATTTGAAATCAAGAACCATACATTTTACATTTACCACTATGTAGCCAATATTTGACTATGGAGTCAATGCCTGACTCAAGTTAAATGCTCAGTTAGTTCCAACAGACTCCTAAGTGCAGAAGCCCTGTGAGCTTCAACATCTGTCTTACACAGGGTGTGTGTTTGCTCTCTTCTTCCTGGTTAGGCAAAGGGCAATAGCGGACGAGATCTGGGATGGTCAATCTCATTTGCCAACCTCATGAAATCTAGAATTCCCTAGGAGAGAAGCCTCTGGAAGGCCTCTGAAGGACTATCTTCCTTAGGGTAACTGAGGTAAAAAAAAAATTGTCTGCGCACTGCAGGTAGCACCGTTCTTTTGATAGGATACTGAACTATAAGAAAAGGAGAAAATAAGATAAATATAAGCATCATTTCTTCCTCTTCTTCCTGGCTGAGAATGAAATGGGACCCGTTACTCCAGGCCCCTGCGCCTGACTCCCCTACTGTGACAGACCTCAGACTGTCCGTCAGCATAATGCTTTCCTCTTTAAATTGTGTTTGTCAAGATATTTTATTACACTGACAGAAAAGTTAAAAACTCCCCATATCAGTTACTTTTCTGATAAAATAACATATCAACAAGCCACTAATAAAAGAAAGAGTTTATCTTGGCTTACAGATCCAGAGGGGTAAGCATTCATCACGGAAGGAAGGGGAGGCAGCAAGATCAGAAATTTGAGAGATCACATCCTCAACACACAAAGCAGAGAATAAAATGGATGTGGGGTGAGGCCTTGAACCCCCAAAACCTGCCCTCAGTGATTCACTTCCTTCGGCAACCCATAATCTCCCCCAAACAACCCTACCTACTAAGGACCAAGTATTCAAATACATGAGACTGTACGGGACAAGTTCTCATCCAAACCATCACCAGACCAGTTGGTACGTGACATCAATCCACCTGCCAGAAGGGTTTTACAGCATGATATCAACAAAAGGGCCACAGTGTTCTAGGAATGAACTTCCCCTCTGGTCACATTTAACCTGCCTCTCTCATTACACGGTTGATCAAAGAGAGACAGGAATGATATCTTGTCTTTCTGCAACCATGCATTGCCTCTAACAGTTGATGGCTGTTGGCTGGACTTTAGATATTAAATAAGTTTGTTTATCACATGTGCTTTAGTTTTGGCCAAAAGAACTTAAAGAGAGCAAGATGCAAGCATATGAGGAAATTCTACTCAGTTTGTGGGGACAAAGTTCAAAGCACTGCTGATGTGGAGACCAATAGCAGTATCTAAATTTCAAGAGCACAACCTGGTTTTTCATATTTCTTCCTTGATTGTTCCCAGAATATACAGTCGAATATTGTCATTGTACCTGCTGTTTCCAAGAGACTAATAGCAGTAGAATGTTGAAATTGGAAGTCAGTAGGTTTCCTTCCTGTAATCAGCAAGAAACAGGTTGTTTTCCCTGCAGCCTTCCAGACTGTCACAGACATCCCATCACTCTCTTCTGTCTCCAAGATAGAATCCTATGTGTGCTGGCATCCTCAGTCCTTTCTCAAGCACGGAAGAACAGAACAGTAATTAGAGGCATTAAGGAAGTATAACTTCAGAAAAGGCCTACCGGTGGATTCCTACTTTTTATACTTTTTGCCAAATGATGGAGCCATTTACATAGCCCCCATATAATCTTGCAAATTGAGACTAGTGGTCTGCCTTCTGGTGTGTCTCACCAGCCCAGACCATAGCCTTTTTTACCTCCTCAGTGACTGAGAGCTGGGATTTTTAGAAGCCTGGTCAACAGAGTCAAATGTACTGATTGCACTTCCTGGCTTAGCCTTTCTTTAAACCCTTTTGTAACTCTCAATAAAAATATTTGGTTTTCTATTTCTTTGGAGAAGTTAATTCATTCTAGATTAGTCATTTAGTCTGTGGAAACATTAGTCCACTCAATCAGTGGAAGCCCTGTGATCTGCCTGCTTTCCTACCTCCAGTTTGAACAGTGTTAACTGCCAAATATTAACATTTACACTGTGAATGTGTGTATGTATATATATGTACATATATGTATATGTGTGTGTATACAAATATATAAATTCCTTATAATTTTTCTTTAATGTAGACATTTAAAATTATTTATTAAATATATGTATTCCTGCTTGTCTATACATGCCCCATGGAGATGCACTATCCACAGAGGCTCAAAGAGGGCATCAAATCTCTTGGAGTTGTGAGCATTTGATATGGGACTGGGAACCAACCAGGTCTTCTACAAGAGCAGCAGGTGGTCTTTATAATTGGTCCTGTCTCCAGTCCCTGTAGGGAGATATTTTAATAAAGAAGCTAGAACTGGGGTCAGATTGGAGAGAGAAAGAAGTACCCTTTCCAAAGAAAGTTTATCGATATTTCTTTACTCTAGAAAGACAGGCATCAGTGAGTCTTTCTTAGTTTTTTATAATACTCTTTTATGACTTGTGCTTCTACTGCTAAATTTTTGGAGGGTGAAATAAGCTAAGATGCAAGTTTGTGTTTGGGTCAATTATGACTGCAGCAGATATTTACTTAGTGGTGATGGGTTAGGTTTTAGGTGGCTTCTCTTACTTAGGTTAGATGGTTAGGGGCAGTGGCAATGGGGCAGTGGGAGGCTACATGTCTTGCAGACCTCAGAAAATGATGTGGTTTGGTTAGTGGTGGCAGGCCCCACTGAGGAGGAACTGATCAAAAACTGAATGGGTGAGGAGATTGTTTGCGCTGAATGAAAAGGTATTACCTGAGACATCAGTTATCTTTTCTGCCCAGTGGTAGACAAAAGATAGAAGAAATTGTACTCTAACTACAGTGTGGTTAATTGAGTAATTGGTCTCAGTTCTTTCCGTGTCCTGAATTAAGTTTCAATACCCAGTCATGGTTTCAGAGCTATTGCTTTGTTAATGAGCTATCAGTGGACTTAAGGAGCAAAGGGCTTGACATGTCTTGGTGCAAATTCCTATACTTTGATGATCTTCCTAAAAATTGTCCTCTGAGTAATTGCTGCCTCCAGCCTTGGCCTCAGTACAAGACATTTGAAATTAAAGTAACTTAACCCACAGGCTAGACCCAAACCAACGCAGCCCATACCTTGAATTATATAGCCATCCCTACTCTAGATGAGCAGATCCTTAGCCAACTTACAAACTCATGGACATGATAATAAACACAAGTTTATATAAGCCACTGAATTCCAGATAATTTACTACCCATCATTATTGTGGAAATAATTAACATAAAAAGCATTTAAAATATGGTACTCTGTGAGCAGCAGAGTGCTGAGATGTAGCTATAACCACATCTAGTGAATTACTGACCTCTCTTCACCATGCGCCTTTTCCCAGAGTTGTTCGCTTTTTCTCATTTCTTCTCTATATTCAACTGCGAGTGTTCAAGCTATAAACTGTATTTGTGTCTGCTTCCTCGTGTTATGGCTGATGTGTTAATGTTAAAGGGCATTCTCTATGGTATTGGAATGAAGGATATAGGTTGCAGGATTTGAAGATTTGAGAATTGAAGATTGGTGGTTTTCCTCGTCATCCAAGAGTGAACATGAAAAATGCACAGATTAAAGAA
Source organism: Rhynchomys soricoides (assembly GCA_019843965.1). NCBI lineage: Eukaryota > Metazoa > Chordata > Mammalia > Rodentia > Muridae > Rhynchomys > Rhynchomys soricoides. The sequence continues at coordinate 3,258,902 of JADRCH010000125.1, forward strand.
CTTGACACATGACCAGAAATGTGGACTCCCTATTTATCAGAGGCAAACAGCAAAGCTCATCAGCAAAAGCCTTTCCTCTACAGGGATCTCTTTACTTTACTATTGTACATATGTTCCTGTTAGTTAACCAGCTCTTTATAATAAACTAACCTCAATAGCCCAGTATCTCAAAACAAAGTGTGTTTGCTCACAGATCTGGCTGGTTCTTCCGGTCACTACTGTACTCACATGTCTTTCTTTTGTTGAGGGTTTGGTGGGAACTCTGCTCTATTTGGGGATCAAATATCCATTGTTAGTATGATCTAGCATGATTTCTGCTATAGGGATTCCACATGCTGGATTTCTTCACTTGGACGCTCAACAGGTTCCTAAATGAAAGAGTAGAAGACTCAGAGCCTCTTGAGGTGTCATTCAGAACTGTCACAGTGTGACTCCACAGTATCCTGTTGGTATAGGAAATGGCAGAGATAGCCAAGATCCAAAAAGATTGAAGAAGCAGGTTTCTTCTCTTGACTGGAGGAGCTGTAAATCTATATTCCATATGGCTAGGCACAGAAGAAAGAATGTTTGCCACTTTGGAATCTGCCATGATTCCTCAGGTCATGAGTGTTGTTAACATCCCCTTGTATACAACTTGTTAAACCAATGTGGTTGTCACCAAGGCACTGTTTTCGGGATGCTATTTATGATAAATAAATAGATAAATGCTATATAAGCTATTAGGTTTTATTGTTAGGAAATCATGCCAAGCACAATGGTTTGCTTAATGCACATATGATAGTTCGTTCCAATATTCTAATTCTGTGGTTGATTGAATCCACTGGTGCAGAACATGTAGTTACAGGGGACCAACTATTTATGCTCAACTAATTTCACTGACTTCTGCTAGTAAGCAAGTAATATTTTAGAAAATAATCTTTTTTACTGCTTCAGTACAAATGCTAAAAAGTTGGGAACAACCTTATAAATGACAAAGAAGTAGGGTCAGTCAGCCACTTGCCTTTCTTGAGGAAAAGTAACTGAAATTCTTCAATGTGGAGGTCCTTTTTATTTTGATTTTTTTATTTTATGTATATAAGTGTTGTGCCTGCCCATGTGTCTATGTGTCTATCTGGTACACATGGAGACCAGAAGAAGGCAACAGATCCCCTGGAACTAAACTACAGATTGTTGTCAGCTGCCATGTGGGTATGGAGAAACAAATCTAGGTCCTCTAGAAAAGTAGCCAGTGCTCTTAACCACTAGGCCATCCCTCCAGCCCACATAAGGAAGTATTGTTCTCAGAGAAGTACTAAGAACTATAGAAAGACAAGGCCCATCACTGGAACGGTCAGAATGGAGAGACTGCTTAGTACCCTTCCAAATGTATTTCAGAGAACACATTCTGATTATTTTTGCCACTAAGAGGTATTTTCCACATTATGATCTAACTCTGAGATAAAGATACATGACTTTCCCATCTGAAAATATTGGCTTGCTTATAGGAAACCAGGAGGTCCTCACAGAGACCTGACATGAAAGAGACATTAGGTGTGTAGATTGCACACTACATGGCTAAATTGCATCCGTCCATGCACATACTCCATAGGAGTTGAGCCTTTCATTGACAGTGTTCTGGGGAATAACATGATGCCTGCTCTCACAAAGGTGCTGCCTAATGCACAAAACAAGAAAAAATAAAGTCAACAAATACCATTTCCTGTGAAGAGAGATAAGGGGTGTAGAAAAAGATGTCGTCAAATGTAAGGTCAAAGGGAAACGGTACTACTACTTGAGGTTATGTGGGCAAAGTGACTCTAGGGTTTGACTCCTATGCTAAAGTGGGAAGGTCTGGCAGAAGGGAAGCAGCTTTTGATGAAAGAAAATGCATGGCGTGCTGGGGATGGAGCTCAGTGATAGAGTTCATGTCGGCCACATGCATGACCCTGGGTTCAATCCTAAGAACCACATACACAGGAAACAGACAGGAAAGCAAAGGAGTAAGGGAGGGGATGAGAAAGGAGAAGGGAAGGAGAGAGGAAGGGAGGGAGGGAGAGAGGGAGGGAGAGAGAGAGAGAGGAAGGAAGGAAGGAAGGAAGGAAGGAAGGAAGGAAGGAAGGAAGGGCAGACCAAGCTTGCTTTAAGGAGGGGTAAAGATGTGAGCAGGGCCCTGTGGTTGCAGCACAGAGACCAGGCTGCAGCTGGGAAGAAGGGCTTCCACTTAGGGGAAGGATGCACAGATCACCAGGCTAGCTTTCAAAATTTGGGTTTAGTCCAAGAATTATAAGAAGCTTCTAATGGTTTGTGAGTGAAAGTAAGAGACCTGATTTATTCAATAAGGAGGTGAAAAGGTCAATGTCTGTGGAAGTTTCTGGGGCTTTCTTATTCTGATTTTAACAGTTTGATAAGTCTGTACTTTGGAGCAGGGTTGTTAGCCCTGCTTCGTGGATTCAGCAAATTATCCACATATGCATTACATAATAGCAAATGCTCTAGAAAGAACGCTTTCCTACTGAGTCATTATTTCCCCTGCTTTTCCCGGCTCTGCACCTTCTTTTAGAGCCAGAGGAAGAGGTGGCAATTAAATTTTTCTATGTAATGACACTAAACACTTTCCTTAGGATTAGAGTTAGTACTAGGGTTTTTCTATGAAATTCAATGGAAATATGTGAAGCTAATGGGTTAGGAAAGCTCAGAAGGAAACAATACCCACACTCCTTAGCTTTGTCTCTATGGAACACTTCCTGTAAACTATCCCATGTATTGGCATAAGCATGCAGGATTCTACCTACTAAATAATCTGTGAAATAGCAGGCCATGCTATTTACTAAGAAACCTATTGGTATCAACTATGTTTACTTTTTAATTTGTTGAAAAATAAGATTTTGTAGATATATTTTTCTCTTTATACTAATACTCTGCCTTTGTGGACAGTTGGCACAATTTTGTTTGGCCTTTATAGCTCCCTAATGAGGCAGGAAGAATATCATCATCTATCCCCTTAAAGATGATGAAGATGGCAGCCAGATAGGGGAAAGAATGGATCGAGGATGTCACAAATAGCAGAACTTAAGCTTAACCAGTCCAGCGTCCACATGTGAATCCTTACTGTCCACAATGCTTCTGAGGGCACACCTTTGAGACCCATCCACCTTCACAACAAACATGGACATTAGTTTCAAATCAGTCAGATCATACAGGTCAAGCTGCTAGTACAGTCTATCCTACGGAATCTGAAGAGCTGTGTTTTCTGATGAGAAAGTCTGAACTAGGGGTTCTTCAGTTTTGTGACTGCACCATCTCCTAGGGTATTATTGGTGTGTACCCAACTGATGTCGTTCTGCCAGCAGAATATTGACTGACAGGTGAGGAAGCTATAGGCAAGCTGCTGCCTTGGTGTTCTTTGGGTTTTGTCAAGTTGACACAAGCCTTGACCTATCTGCGAAGAGGCAATCATAACTGAGAAAAAGCCTCCCTAAGATTAGTCTATAGACAAACCTCTGTGGACTTTATTATTATTATTATTATTATTAATATTATTATTATTAATTATTGATGAGAAAGGGCACCATTCACCATGGGCAGTGCCAGCTGTATGCAAGCATTCCTGGGGCATATAAAAATGTATGCTGGGTAGGCCACCAGGAACAAGCAGTGTTCTTCTGTGACTTCTGCTTCAGTTCCTGCCTCCAGGCTCCTGCCTTGGGTTATTGACCTGACTTCCCTCTATGATGGAGTGGGACCTGAGATTTGGAAGCTGAAATAAACCGTTTGCTTCCCAAGTTGTTTCTGGTGATGGTGTTCTATCACAGCAATAGAAACCCTAACTAAGGCACCTTTTAAGGATGTAACACAGATGTTATCCTCACTTGGGCTCAGGTGCCGTTGCTAGGATCCCTGACCACATCTTTAACAAATAACCCTGACACGAGCAGGCTCTACATGAAAAGTCATATGCCAGCGAAAGCTTCTGAGGACACTGAAGGATTAAGGTACTGCAAAAGAATAAAAGACAGTGAGAATGGACACTAGAAAGATAACATTCTGTTATCTTTCATCATTAGAGACAAGAGTATATCAAACGATGCCCAGCTTAGCAGCACCAACTCCTTCATATTTGCAGGCTAATAGTAAATGCCCATGCTGTCATTGAGGCCTACTCCCTTCCCTCTCCCTCAAATACAATGCTTACTGCTTTTGCTGTGTGTCTCTCCTGTGTGTTTCTTGGCACGCTGCATTCATTAGCAGTCTCTGTACTTCTAGGTGTTCTATAGCACTGCTGAGACTCCTTTAAATCGTCATGACTATAATACAAAACAGAATTTTTTGGCTTTGAGTCCCTATACATGTTTCCTTGTGTACCTGTACAAGAATTTCCACAGGGAAAACACCTGGACATATCATTACTAGTTATTAGATATCAGTGCATACTACATTTAATTAATTGTACATTCTCTTGACTATAATGTTGAATATTATACTCTTCTTACATAGCCTAATATCGAAAAGGACTTTTTATTAGAATGAAGTAACAGGACTATTTTACATTGCTGTGGAGAAGACACTGCAATTTTACCTTTTAGTGCCCACATTTGTCTACTAAAATATTTGTGCATGCGTATTTGTAGAAGTTCTATCCATAGTAACTAAATATGGAATGCCTAAATATTTACCACAAGCAAAATGGATCAACTGTAAAACTGTACACACTAGGACACATTAAATAAAGAAACCTAATTGCTGTATTCAACAAAAGTGATGAATCCCCTAGACATTACATTGAAAGAAAACATCTAAACCAAAAAGGATAGTCTATAATTTCACTTACATGTGTACCATATGTACAAGTAAGATGTCATTCAGAATGAATGCGTGTGCCTTATTAAATGGAAATAAGTGATAACAAGTAAGAGAAAAGGCTTTGCTGCTCAGATGGCTCAATGTGAAGCAGCTCTTCCAGCCACGCCTAATGACATGATGACAACTTGAGCTTGCTCCTGGTGCCCAATGTTGGAAGGAGAAAGCCATCTCCTACAAGTAGTCCTCTGACCTCTCTATATCCTCTGTGACATGCAAAACACACACACACACACCACCACCACCACCACCACCACCACCACCACACACACATACAGCCACTTTTTCCTGTTTTGTCTTTCTTTTTACCTTCCTTGGCTTGGGCAAATCCCTTGTTTCGTTTCTACTTGTCTGCACTACACACTGCAACCACAGGAAAAGTACCGAGGCCAGGTGACCTGTCATGTGGGCACTCAGGCATCATCAACTCCATTGTAAGCCAAGGGGCATCAAGAGACTGTGACATACAAATTGGTTTCTACAACATCTAGGCTATCACAGACATGGAGAAAAAAATGTCAGTTTGTTAAATACATGAGTCTGTGAATAAATAAATGCTGTCTTATCTAATGTTATGGATCACATTGTGCCAAAACTTACTGGACTGAAAAAATACTTGTCCTTCTTCAATGTTTCTGAAAGTCAGGAGCCTGGCTGGGCACAACTCAGATGGGCTGTTGTCTCAGTGTCTTTCACACACTGCAGTATAGGTGTCCAAGGGAGGCAGTGTTCTCCTAGCTGGGGTTGGACCTATGTTCAAGCTCACCTGTGCCTTGAGGAGGGTTCAGCTCTTCCTGCATTATGGAGATGAGGCTCTCAGTTCATCATGGAGACTCCAACATGCCAGCTTGCTCCAGTGAGAGAGTCTTCTGGTGAACTGCAGGTCACATTCTTCTGTGACTTAACCGCTACCGTAAACTCTGCTGTACATGTTTGTAAGAAGCAAGTCTATTGGTTAAGACTTTCCTCAGACAGAAATGGTTATATAGGGCACAATACTAAGGGGAGCAGATATTCACAGGGGTCACACCAGACACTGTTTATTACAGATATCTATTTTACAAGACCATATGGAAGTTCAGAAGGAGATTCTATCTAAGAAAGGCACAATGAGCTTAACTGCTTGCTCTTACTAAATGGCTCTTTCCCCTTTGAATGTACATCATTGATATTCTTTTATCTTCCACTGTTTAGCTTATGTGTCTCCACCCCCAAAAGCAGTTCCCTAAACATTATAGTACAGTCCCCGAAGCACCACACACACACTTTAAAGCCAGAGCTCTATGGATTTCAAGCCTCCACATATGGTTATGTCACTTGCTTATTGTCAAGTTCCCTGTGGGTGGGACCCAGCTGCTTAGATCTGTCTGTTCTTCTCTTACCAGAACCTCAGACAGGTGGATTCTAAGACAATGCTAGAAAGCATCTCTCCTGTGACGGAATGAAATAGATTTTCCCTATAAGGTTAGTGCCCGGCAGAGGGAGAGATTATGTTTAAATTGTTCTTCTGAGTTTGGAGGCAGAAGGAAGGAGATTTCTGAGATTTGAGATTTTATATTACATCATCAACAACAAAAATCATGTGGGATGTAAGTTATTGATAAACTGCAATGACAAGCTTGGATGACCTACATCTGGAAGCTCAGGTGATGCTGGGCTGCCATCAGCTTGGTGGTTCGGATGTTTGTGTTGAAATCTTTGTCATTGTCCACCCCAGCTTCTGTCAGGCTTTTTCATACCAGCCACTCCTCCACTCTGTTCCCCTCAGCTCTGCCTAAGGTCTTGGGAAGCAATGGCTTGATTTTCCAGTGGTGGTATACTTTCCGCTCAGTGAGCAACTTATTGTCTTCCTAATTATCAACAGAAGTCTTGTACAGAGACCAAAATACAAACCAATTAACATTTTAAAGAACCGGAAGACCAAGCTGCCTCTGCCAGGTGTCTGCCTTCCATTCACCAAGCCTTTCCACTCTCTAACAGGCATTTAGGGAGACCGGGCAGGCATGCTGAATCACCCCTGGAAGCCCAGCCCTTGAGAGGCAGCAGTGACTGGGTTGTTCTGGTCAGAGGATGGATCATTAAGCATGTCGTCCTGAATGTGCTGTTTTGCTTTGTTTTTTTTTAATCCTCCAATATCCAGCCAAAGGCTTTGCAGGAGTCTTTGGAATTCTAGAGAGAGCCAGTGTCCCTGCAGACACTTCACTCTCAGGAGCCTAGCCCCAAATGGCTCTCTTATATCTCATAGCAGATTCCCCTTGCCTTACAAGCCTCAAGATGGCAATGAAAAGTCCAGAGTGGCTTCTTCTGAAGTTCTGCCCGCAGACAACAGGAAAACATGCACTTTTGTAACAAAGAGAGATGTTTGCAAAGGAAGGGCAGAGTGGGCCCTCTTCAGGAGAACTGTCTCTGAGCTTTGGGGCTTGTGTAGTATCTTTTACAGGGAACAAACACCATGAAAGGATGCTAATTGGGTCTAACATAGCTCTCAGCATCCTGGGTAACCAAGTGAGAAATAGTCAGGGCCCCTGTGGGGATACAGACATTCTACAGACAGACTTTGATCACTGGAAATGGGACATAGAAAGGGCTGAAGGAGAAGAGGAGCAGAACACCTAGGGAAGTTCTCTCCTGTCATGGCTGTTCTGTGCACTGGGGCATGTGTAGCAATACCCCTGGCTTCTGTTTTCTAGATTCAATATCATTCTTACATGTACGGAAATAAGAATGTCTCCAGCCAATGCCAGATGTCCTTATGATGTTGTTGGGGGCAGCTTGCCATCACTGGACCTGGTAGAAGGATGTGGTATTAGTCAGGAGAGGCTATCCTAACAAAAAATCCCTAACATCTTAATAACCAAGAAAGGCAAGGGTTCACTTAGAATCTGTATATGACCACAGTGGAGTAGCAGGAAGACTCTACATCGCCTTTGCTAGCAGACTTACTGAGCAACTAATGCTTTTCCTGCATTTTAGATTGCCCTGCCAGAAGAAACAAAATGTTTCTTACATGGTCATTGAAAGGCTTCATCTCAAGACTAGCTTTCCAGTAAGTCATTGGCCAAAACTACACTCATGCAACTACAAGGACACCAATGACATGTGGTTGCCACAGATGTAAAGAAGGTTTCCCTTCCCTGTGAGCATAAAATGAGGGAGTGGAAAAACCAGGAGGTGCAAAGCTCCCCAGAAAACAACAGCAAAAGAGAAGGCAGGAACACGTGCAATCTGAATGTGTTGGGCTTACAGCCATCCGTCTGCTACCTTAGTTGTTATATATCAGCCCAAAGGAGTGAAATGCTTTAATTCTTTGCATTCCACAAATTGTGGGACTAAGACAAAATACTCCAGTAACTTGCTCAAATCAGTAACAGAGCTGAGATTTTAGCCACGGATTCTCAGAGAGTCAAGACTGAGTTTACAGCCCTTGGAGACATCACTCTGGCTGCAATGTAAATCATTTTTTGATGCTAGCTGATGAATGTCTCCCCTTTCTTTGTGGTTTCTGTTAGAAGAGTGATCAAGGTGTGTTTGTAAACACCTCCTACTCTTCCATGCTCTGGTGTTTCTTTCATAATGAAGTCCTCTATTCCCAGACTACATGGAAAAGTGCTGCCAGTCATCCCATCATGGGCTGTTGATGCTCAGAATCTATTGTAGGACATTCAGGCATAGCATTGAGCACTCATCAACATAGGTGCTAAGAGAACCAGCACCTCTACCCTAAATCACTTCCTAGGCTTAGCATGGTGAGCACCTTGGGGCACTGTCACCAACTCATTTGAAACCTGCCCATATGCAAATCAAGCATCTCTAAACCCCAGATGGTAAGACCAGGGGGCTTCATCACACAAGAAAGCAGTGGACTGGGGACATAATTAAACCACTAAAGTATTTGTCATGCAGAAATGAGAGCCCATGCTCACTCTTCAAGACACATTTGAAAAACCTGAGGGGGAAGAAAATATATGTAATCCACATATATGTAATCCCTGCCAAACAGCTGAGACAGGCAGGTCCTGAGGCTTGCTGCGCAGCCCTCTACCCTACCTACCTGGCAAATTCCAAATTGTGGTGAGAGGCCCTGTTTCAAAAACAAGGTGTAGAGCACCTGAGAAATAACATCAGCAGCTGACCTTTGACCTTTACACACAGGCACCTAGACACACATGAACATGCACATGGAAGCATGTTAAGTATTGTAAACTGAGAGCCTTTGCTTTTGGCTAAGTACTGTGCTCAGTCCCATTTTACACATGAGAAAGTTGCAGCCGAGGGAGGTTACACAGTGGAGTGCAGAAGGATTCTAGGTTTGACTCCAAACCATTTGTCTTCACTGGTGTATAATGAAGTTGCTTCATGTTACATTCTCTCTCTCTCTCTCTCTCTCTCTCTCTCTCTCTCTCTCTCCCTCTCTCCTTCTCTGCCTGCCTCCCTCCCTCCTTTGCTTTCTCTCCCCCCCCTTTCACCTTTACCCCAAGTCAACCTTAGAATACTCATTTACAAAATAAAGAGATTAAAGGATTTATTTCTCATTCTTCTAACAGTCCAAAAAGTTTTCTCTGGAGTAAGAAAATATTCATCTAAATGCAAGCAGTCACTTTCCTAAGCTATCTGGGCATGAGAACTCTCTGCTTACTCTAGAGAGAACCTTTGCCAAGCACAATGGCTCCCGTTCTCCAATGGCAGTTTCCCTCCTGTGATTAAGGTACTGCTGAAGATCTTCTATTGGGATTAAGTTACTGGAGGAAGAGCAAAGGATGAGGGCAGAGGAAGACAAGACAAAAGCTCTGAGATGCACACAGAACTCTAAAAAAAAAAAAAAAAAAATCTAACGAACTTATTTTAGGAAAAAGTGAGATGGGTGTTAGATTTAAGAGCAACTTTCCTAACTGAGCTGTAAACAGATTGTTAAAGGCAACAAGCTCCCTCCCAGGAGAAACCTGAAAAGAAGACGCCCCTGGCCAAGTAGTTAGAGAAGCAGCTACTACACAGCAGACCGGCAGGGGCACAAATAAGAACAAAGTGTGTTGATATATATGCCTGCCATAATTGACACCAATGTATGCCTACCGTCATGAAGTCTGTGTCTTTCTGTGCTAATCATGAAGGCAAAAGCACAGCTAACAGAGTGGAAAGAACATGAGCTTTCCCGACATAGCCTTCTAGGGCTAAATTTCACTATGACTTGCTGACGTGTGACCTTGAGCTAGCACCTCACCTTGGCAGGCTTGGGTTTTCCTTCCCTGGGAATAAAATGTAACATGTGCCATGTTTGCTAATCTATATTGTGAGCTTAATGGATGGATACCATGGACATTCTAAGTTGATAGGAGCTGCTTGAGAACATACAGAAATAAGTTGGGCTGATGCTTTCTACACATTTGCCATTGCTTCTGAACATACAGTCAAACTGCCAGTCAGAACACACTGATGTAAGTGAACTGAGTAAGGGCAGATGGGCTTCACTGAAATTTCCTCTCTTTTAGATTTTTTTTAATGCATGCTTTGCCTGCATGTATCTGTGTATACCACATGTATGCCTCCAGACATCAGAAGACATCAGCTCCCTAGCACACGTGTTTGAAATAATGTCAGGTTTGACTATGTACATAGTCAAACCCCCAACTCCAATGTTGTGGAGGGTTGAAACAGGAGCACTGGGAATGGCTGCTAGCCTAGCTCCAGAATTAATGAGAGATACTATCTCAAGGTTGTAAGGCAGAGTGTAACAGGGTGTAGCAAATGACATTCTCCTCTGGTCTCCCTCCATCTGCATGGCTGCATATACATCGGCACATGTGCATGTGTGCTCACACACACATGCATGCATCTACACACACACATATACACACACACATGGACACATGCATGCATCTACATACACTTACACACAGACACATGCATGCACGTACATACACAAACACACACACACACACACACACACACTCTCAGAGTTTTCTGCATCTAAGTCCCACCAGATAAATGATAGATACCTGTGGCACACAGGTGAGTTCACTGCTGTCTTTTGAGACAGTGGTTACAAAGACCACCAAGCATTCTCACTGTGGTACGCTACCAGCCTTCCAGGTTATGATTTGCAAGACACCCCGCTAATGGAGAACTGTAGGAAGCCCCACATCTCTGAGTGCCATTTTCATGGGACATTAGCCTCTCCCCCAGCCAACCGCGGAGAATGAACGTGTCCTTTCATTTTCTAAGTCTCCATTCTAGAGAGACAACTGAAACACCAGAGAAAACCTGGCAGTTTGGCCTTTGAGGTCAAGCTATAGCCCAGACCACGCCCACTCACTGGGAATGTTTTGGCATGTTCCTTTTGCTTATTTTGGACTTCATATAAATGAAAGTATGAGACCCACACACATGGTACCTGATGTAAATGATATTGAGGGGTACTCTACCACACTGTGTCAGTCTCTTTTGTACCACTTCATGTCTTCAACTTGCTCATATGGTTACAGGGAATGGTACCTTAGTCATTCCTGTTTTATTTCAGTGACTGTAACAACCTCTGTTTACCTGTTCTACTGTTTATGAATCTTTGTATTGTTTCTGGCTGGAGCTGCTGTCTGCCCAGTTCTCTTGACCCCTCCTATGCATGCTAGATGTTAGTGTCTGTTTCTGTGTCATCTGGACCATAAGATGTATATGTTCAGCTATTGTAAAGAGTTTCCTAAGCTACTTTTACCAGTAAACGCTGCTCCCAGTAAGGTCAGAAACAGTGAGCAGACCTGGTCACTCTACCCTTATAACGCTTTCTCTCTCATGTGTAGATCTAGATTTTAATGTGTGTGCGTGCGTGTGTGCGTGCGTGCGTATGTGTGTGTGATTGTGTGTGTATGTGTGAGTGTGTGTGTGTGCTCGTGCATGTGTGTGTGTGCTCGTGTGTGTGCGTGTGTGTATGTGTGTGTGCTCGTGTGTGTGTGCTCGAGTGTGTGCATGCGTGTGTGTGTG
>JADRCH010000125.1:3271109-3366777 GCA_019843965.1 Rhynchomys soricoides
TGTGTGTGTGTGTGTGTGTGCGTGTGTGTGTGTATGAGGTTGGGTGTGAATAGATCCTGAAACTAGATAAGGGTCTCTAAGAGGGAAGACGGGTATTCAGGGAAAGAGAAGAGGAGGAAATGACACCAGAATCCATGTGACCAGAGCAGAACGGAGGGTAGTGAAGGGAGGGGCTAGAAAAGAGGGAGGGGTGGGAAGGAGAGGAGTGGGGGGGATCAATAAGAATGAGAGTGCATCAAGGAGACGCAGTACTTCATGTGTTAATTTGATACATGAATGCATAAGCTGTTATAGAGGCCCACACAGCCCCAAAGTCTCCCCAGGGCCCTTGTTACCAGGTAGGCACAGGGATATGGTAGGGATTTCCCCTCCTGTGGGCACTTTTACTAATCTTACTGCAGTAATTAGAGCGAAGGAAACTTTGAGGATTTGTTAGTTGGCAGGAAAGATATAAAATAAGCAGAGGGGTTAAGTGTTTGAGGATAAATACCATTTTTAATACTGCTAGAATCCTATATCATTTGTCATTAGCCATTAATCAATATTCTCTATGGACCACTCAGGTATTTCACATCCGGGCTTAATTAGAAACTGAAAAATCTTGGATCCTGTCATTAGGGGCAAAGCCAATTAGATCTTCTAATAGAGTATAACTCATGTGATAACCCCAGATTTCCTCCAGTGGGTAGCTCCTGCGGCCCAGAGACAGAGTCTCTGTTATCTGTGGATAAAGCCCCACCACTGAGGAACCCTGGTTATTCTCTGTGCATTCTGAATATTGTGGTTCTCTCACTCAGCTGGAACCATAGTTCTTCCACAGTGAAACATAGAGGAGCCAAATTTTTGAATCTGAGGCCAAGCAACATGATCCATGTTTAGAAACCCAGAAGGTATGAGATGAGGCCAGGCAAGTACAAGGTCAAACCAATTTGGACTACCCCAACAAGACCTGGTTTCCAGCAAGCGAACTAACACACAAAGGCACACATTTCAGACTTGAGAAAGAATTGTAAACAATTACTTGTAGACGAGATCAATGAAGGGAATTGTGTGTAAGTGTTCTTCCAACTTTGAGAATTCTTAAGCGCTTCCCCGGAACTGTACCATTTCCCTTGCCTTGGTATATCCTACCAAATAGTGTGACCAACAGTATCTGCAGACAGAATGGCCAAGAGTTTTTCCCTATCCCATCCTCCCTTATCTAGGGACCCCTTGGGCCCCCTTTCACTTCCTGGTCTCCCTGCTCATGAGTCATGGTTTTTTCTACAAAAACATCAGACCAGCCTCTCTGCAGTCAAAGAGAAAGCACTTTGGCACAGTGTTGAGTGCTGGTTGTTGAATACAGATGCTGGCATGTTGGAACAATGCTACCTTGGGCAAACTACTTATGTACTGTGCCTCTATCTACCCTCCTTTGTAGTGAGGAGAGGAGATAATTAACCCTAGGTCAGTAGTGATACTGAACAAGGTCCTGCAGAATGCTTCAGCAAACCCATGCTTTTCCTGTTGTTGCTTCTACTACTAAGAGTTGCACAGCATAGCTCTGACAGTGATAGATCTGCAGTACAAACAGATCTTAATTAAGGGGCAGTACAAACTGCCCCTTAATTGGGGCAGTACAAACTTACTCTTGGGCGCCACACATGGGATAAACTAATTGATAATTCCAAAAGCAAACAGGCAGTTTACACTTTGCATATGCTCACGAATTCAGTCACCCCTCACTGGAATTGTCTTCATCTCTATTTGAACAATAGGGGAAAGTAAGCATACTGCTAAGACCATGGTCAAGATCATATGGTTAATTAATGCTACAGTTGGTGCTCATGCCCAGAGGGTCTGTCTCTGCCATGGGTATTTTCCCTTAAGCATGTACAGGATAGCATGTCTGGGGTGCCACATTGCTATCAAGAATGAAATTATGAGACTAAAGAGATGGTCCACTGGGTCAAGTACTTGTAAGAGGAAGTGAGTTTGAATCCCATAGCCCACCTTTAAAAAGCCAGGTATGCTGTGTGCATTTGTGGCACCAGTGGTGGGAGGTGGAAACATGTACAGTCCATGGGCTCATTAGTCAGCCACCTACTTGGCAAGGTCCAAATCAGTAAGACACCCTCGAAAGTAAATAAAGATGGGTGGCACCTGGGGATGACACCTGAGGATGTCCTCTCACCTACACACACACACACACACACACACACACATTCCATATGTGAATGTACATACACACTGTACAAACACAAAGAAAGTTCTAGACTATGTCTATTATCACAATCATTAGGTTTATCACTTTTTAATTTGATTCATTAAAATGTAATACAAATGAACAATTCTTTGCTTACATGAGGCTGGTACTTACCACTGTGGGCATCACTGATGCAGAATTTTGGGCATTGAACTCAGCTCCATTAAATGTGACAGTCCATTCTCTTGCTTTAGCAAGAGAAAAAGAGCTTAAGGTCTGAGGCAAAGATGGAGATGTCTAAGACTTGTCATCCATGCTGATTTGGAAGGGGAAGAGACAGATGAGTGGAATAGCAGTCTTCCTGAGGCAGGTCAGCTGGCTGACTGGCTAGCTGACCATACCACCATCCAGGTTAGTCAGATCTTTGTGTTTTAAGCCCAGTCAAGAACTCACTGTGGGACCCAAGCATGTTACTCAGCTTCTCCATCATCTTCAGAGTTCTGCGCTCGTTACCCAGGACAACACAGCAGATGTGAGCTATGACCAGAATACCCTTTAAAAAGTGGTGGGTTTTGTGTAGAAAGAGACATGAACATCAAGCAAGTGAGCTAGTAGACTGGTTCTGGCAAGTGGAACCTTACAATGACAACGGATCTTAGCAGAACTTTCAGTTTTCAGTAATCTGTATCAAGATGATAGGGATAAAGGCTATCTCTGTGTCTTTCTGTGTGTATTTCTGCTTTTCTGTCTGTCTCTGCCTCTGTATCTCTCTGTCTCCGTGTCTATCTCTGCTTCTGTGTCTCTTTGTTTCTCTGTCTCCATGTCTGTCTCTGTGTCTGTCTCTTTGTCTCTGCATCTCTTTCCATGATTCTGTCTCTCTGTCTCTATCTTCCTCTCTTTCTCTCTCTCTGTCACTTTGTCTCTTTCTGTCTCTCTGTCTCTGTTTGTCTCTCTCTGTCTCTGTCTCTCTCTGTGTCTCTGTGTCTGTCTGTCTTTCTCTGTCTCTGAATCTCTCTGTGTTTCTGTGTCTGTCTGTCTGTCTCTCTGTGTGTGTGTGTGTGTGGTATGAGTGTGTATGTGTTACATCATCCCATGTATTTAGAAAATGTTTTCTTATTTGGCGACTACTCTTTTCCTAGTTTTCAACATTAAATGTCTTTTTGTTTCTGAAATAATGTTCATAATAGGAATTCTGCATATAAATGTAGGACTTATAAGTACTAGAAATATTTTACGTTCTCGACAGACACAAGAAAATGTACAAATATGTTTTCATTCGTGTACTTGTTTTAAATTAATTTATTTATGTATTTGTTTATTTCTATGTTTATTGAGATAGTTCTTGCTGTTTAGCTCTGACTGACTTAAAGCTTCCTGTAGAGCCCAGGCTAGCCTCAAAATCACAACCCTCCTGTCTCAGACTCCGGAGTGACAGGATTATAGTTATATGTCACTATGCCCAGCTTTAAAACTCTTAGTTCTTCACTATAAAAGCTTCAAATGTTTGTGGTATCTGAGTATGAATGGCTGTATTCTTTGGGAGAGGGGAGGCAGCCATGAGGGCAAGGATAAGCTGTGGATATGTCTGGGGAGGTTAGAAACAGAGAGAATGGACCCCAGAGGGTGAGTGGTGACTGGAGGGATGGCAGCGACTGGGCTGGGCTGGTGAGTCATGACTCAGGCTCTGCTGCAGCATCTCTACATTTTCTTCTTGTCTCATAGGAAGTCTGAGCATGTGCCCTAAGCACACACAGAGCAAAGATGAGCAGTTTCTTCCCACCTCACAGAAACCCACAGTGATGCCCACACTGGGGTCTCCACAGGAGACTGATTTATCCACAGCATCTTCTACCCAGTACTCTCCTCTCCCCTGCCCTGCATATAGGCCTCTAGGCAAATCCTGTGTGAGTTCTGAAGCTCAGGAGTCCCTGGCTATCAAAGGCTCCCAACTAC
Organism: Rhynchomys soricoides; assembly: GCA_019843965.1. NCBI lineage: Eukaryota > Metazoa > Chordata > Mammalia > Rodentia > Muridae > Rhynchomys > Rhynchomys soricoides. The sequence continues at coordinate 3,275,248 of JADRCH010000125.1, forward strand.
AGACTACAGAGACAGGAAGGAAGCCAGCCAGAGCACAGGGAACTGCCAGGACCAGAGCAGCAGGCTTCTTGCATTTTAAGCAGCATATGCAAATTAAATTAGCCTGGGTTTCACTTCCCCAGTGTGGCTCAGCAGCACTCCCCAATAATTCCCAATCCAAACTGACCCAGTTTGAAATGAAAATCAGGTTTAATTTTAGAGAGATTTATTTATCCTTGTCTCGGGCTCTGTGTATTTTTTCCCTCATTTGGCTTGATAAACACCCAAGTGCATTATTCCCAGACAAGCAGAGTCCTGCTGGCAGCCATGTGATAGATGACCCTGTAGTGGAGTGAATCTGCCTAGCACTTAGGGAACAGGTGAGGCCCTCTTGGACCCAAGAAAGCTTCTACACCAGGTCTTTTTCCTCTGCTGTCTGTCAACCTGAAGGCTTTCTGTTGGGGTACCTTGAAATGGAAAAATACCAGAGTTTAAGATGATTTTAAGCTTGGTTACACCGGGGTTTGGCAAAAGTCTGGTGGCATTCATTGTAAACCCTGAACATCTCATAAAAATCCAGTTCAGGGTCAGTGAGATGGCTCAGTAAATTAAGGCAATTGTCAACAAGCCTGGGAACCTGAAATAAATCCCTGGGCCCATTGAGGTAGGAGGGTAGAACTGACTCCTGCAAGTTGTCCTATGACCTCCTTAAATACACACAAAATTGATTGATTAATTAAGTGTAAAAAACAAACAAACATAACAAAGAAAGACAATAAACAGCCCATATGAATTGCTCCTTGAATCGATATCCAAAAATACTTCTGACCAGAGCAGGAGGCACAGTACATTTTGTTTTGACTGTATGCACTGGGAATTCTGTGCAGAATTGTATCAGTCACTTTTGTCTCTTGTCTGCAAACTGTGAGCTCCCAGGAGGCCCCAGCTACCTCTGCTTCCTGCCCCATTGACATGGTCATAGCGCACTATAATGTTAAATCCTCAGGGATCAGTAAGAGCAACTTCTAGACCAGTGGCTCTTGGCTGGGAACAATGTTGACACCTCCTCCAAGCACAGTTTTATAGCATAGAGTAGGGAACAGCCCTCCCCTTACCCTCTCAGCAAATATTTAGCCAACCCCACTTTCTAAGCCAATCAGCAATACTAAAGCTAAACACCCTCCACTCCCCAATCCATGGGTAAATTTGCTCATGTGACCAAGCCAGCTCAATCAGTCAACAGGGGCTCTCTGGAGGGAGTGAAGATTAAAGAAAGAAAAGATAGACATTATAACATGACTCCAGCCAGTTCTGAAGCTGAAGCAGGTTCATTTTTTTCCCGTCTGCTTTTATATCATTCTAGGTATATACAAAGAATGTAGTCAGTCCCAAAGTATAAATAAGGCAGTCATGGAACAAACAAGGCATAAACAGAGTAGAGAAGGAATAAAGCATAAACTAATGTCCCATGGTTACTGTATTCAGAGTCTTAACAAGAGCCATCAAGACACAAAGAACACATTCCTCAGCAGTATTCGTCTTGAGCCTTCTTCCTTGTCCTAGACCAATGTCAAATTCTTGCCAAATTCCTAGAAGCAACCCCAAATGCTCTCCACACTCATGTATGTTTACAATCCCCTGGCTAAGGAGAAGTATCACTCTTGACTTCATGGTCCATCTAGGAACACCATTAATCTCACTGAAAAGTAGGTGTTTGTCTTGTTCAGCAAGGCTCTGAGTGCTGAAGGTAGGGGGTTATTTACCTCAAGGGGAACAGTGGATTGCAGTATCTCACTTCTCTGCCTGTTTCCCTGAATCTGGACAACACAGAACCTCAGTCAAAGTCCCTGACCTCCGGTGGTCACCTTAGAGTTGGTCACCTGACCGCACATTTTATAAAGACACTTTAGGGTGTTGCATCCCCTGCCACTGCTACCCCTAACTGTAAGGCCACAGAACTTGTATGTTTCTGGAAACCAGAAACCAGAATGTGAGCAACATCTCCTCTGACAGAGAGGTGGAGAAGCAAGCTCCAGCCTCCAAGTCTGCAGGAGCCGTTGTTCAGCACAGGTCAGGATAGACTCTGCACAGCTACACTGCCTGCTGTGAGTACAAGGGCTGCCCCCACTAGCTTGGGAATTGTGGGTAAAATGTTTTACCACAATGAGCCCCAGTTGTCTTGACTATATGGTAATAGAAGTCCCTCAGTGGACACTACATGAGAAAATTCATTGACATTCTGTGGAGTTCCCACTGCCTCACAGCCAGTACTTAGTGGGGAACTTCTGTTACTGTGTTGTGGCAGCTATGTGTCATTACCATTCAGTTGGTTTTGGAGATAGAATGGAGTTTACACCCCAGAGCTGACATTTAGTATACATGTAAATGACAACCTAACCTACCAAACCTGGGTTTATAAACTCAGCATTGATCGTGGGCTTATTATTTACCTCACAAGGTACTCTTGAACGCTAAACTAAGGGAGATGATGTGAGTAAACATCTTAGTTCCATGGTGATTGTCATTAGCTTGTAAAATGATTACTTGAAAAATATTTTTTAAACAAGTCGTATTTGGTTGAGTTCTGTTGTTGCATCTAAGTTCTAAAGTTATATCAATAACTGGATTCTGAAAATGCCATAGCTAGCAGAGACACATGACAAGAAGGCTCAAACGTAAGAACCCCAAACGGCTCTTACAAGCAGTTTTATACTTTTTAGGGGCACAGGTTACATCAGCAAGGTTATAGTTCAAATTTATTGGCTAAGCAGATTGACCTTTAAATCTATTGGCTAGCAAGCATTACATGCATTTGAACTCTACCTGGGACTTTCCAGAGGGTCAGGTAACTATCAGTACATTCTGAGAAATTTTTACTCCACCTGTGGGTGGAGAATGGAACTTAGCCTAGCCTTGACCCCAGATGGAAAGGGGAAGCTGTAAGTAGGGTATGGAGCTGGAAAAAGCCCCCAGGGTCCTTCAAAGTCTGTACGTTTAGTTCTGGAAACTTCATGATAGACCAAGAAGAATGCCCATGAGGCTCCTCAGGTTACAGTTCTGTGATGGCTCAACTGGAAAGCTTACAGCGTGCTGCACTTGAAGTTTCAGATTCATCAGTAGTTAATAGACAAAGGTAAATCTTCCTCGGAATGGAAATAGAACCATAGTAATTCGTTCCTCATTATATGTTGGCTATAGTAACTCAGTGGCACAGTATCCCAGGTTGAACAGTACTGCTCAACACATTCCTTTAGGGGTCTTCTTAGCTTTCTTACTGCCTGCACACACACACAAATATGTTTAACAGAAAAATTGTCCCATTTCTACAAGATGCCACTCTGCCCAAGAGCAGAGTATTTGATGCATTTCCACCTACACAAAAGTCAGGATATGGGATGCCTTCCAGCCTCCATCTCTGCTATAACCTTGGGGTCCCCAGGTATTTTCTTTTAACCATTGGTTCAGTTTGATGTGTGAAGGATGAGCAGATACTTGCCAGATAAAGTAAGAAGGGAAGAAAGAACCTTCAGGACATAAGTAGTGACCTGTGTGAAGACCCAGGAAAGGATTCAGGATGGAGAGACCATCCTGCTTGAAGGTTCAGGCATGGATTCAGGTTCAGGCATGGATTCAGGATGTAGGGACCATCCTGTGTCTTAAGTTCCAGACAATGGTTTGGGATGGAGGAACACCCTGTTTGAAGCACAGGCAAGAAGACCTAGAGGAATGAGGAGGGCAGTGTCAGAAGTTGTGTGGCCAATGCAGGGTCATAGTAGAGAAGGTGCTGAAGCATTGGCAGGGATTGGACCATGCCTTTTCCAAGAGTGTTCTGGTCAGGGCCTGGGTCTCTATTGCTACCCTGAGCTGGAGCCACTGGTGAAATTAAGATAGAGGCTGTCATGACCTTGACTTACCAAGGGTTACTTGTGTTTGTATGCCTATCTGGTTGCCTTCTCTTGCCAGAAATGGTCTCACCTCAAGGACATGCGTGTTTACCTGACACATTTTAGAAAATGCATTAGGGTCCATCTCCAAATCTGGACCCCAGGGTTGGATTCTGCTTCCCAAATGTACTCCTTTCTGTCTGCATTTCTTACACTCAAGGAGTCCTCCTACACACTCCAAAGAAGGAAATGTACAATCTGCCTGATGCAGTGCAACTTCATGCAGAGGGTAAAACACCCTTGCAGTGACAAACAATATGTTCTCCCTCCTGGCATGTGGGTTGCACTCTGTCTTCCAGAAATGGAAGATTGGAATATGTCACCTCTCTAACCCTAGAGGCCTAGAGTTTCCCTGTCTGGTGCCAAACAAAGCTGGCTCAACCCACAGAGCACACCCAGGCCTGTGTCTGCATCCTCACATGAGCAAGAGGGCTGAGCCACAGTAACTGTGCTGGCAGCAGCTGAGCTCCTCCAGCTGGCATTCTAGGAACTGTAGCACTTGGGTGCTAGGAGAGAGAAAGAGCTCTAGACCTGTCTAGAAAAAGATCTTGTATGGCCATTCCCTCTCTTTGAAGAATAATAGTCTGGAAACCCTGGAAGGGTAAAATGGTTTGACATTTGTGCACTTACAATAAAGACTTTTTTGGCCATGCATTTAAATGTGTGGCTTTTAAAAAAGATATCAGTTATACCTGAAACCATCACTTAGACAGAACCCACTGATTCAGACAACGTGGTGGATGTGGTAGTTGTGTGAAGCTTTCAATCTGTTAGCAGGGAACTAACAGATTAAGATTAGAACCGCTTGGTAGTGCTGGCTTCAGCAGCACATACACTAAAATTGGAAGGATACAGAGATTAGCATGGCCCCCGTGCAAGGATGACACGCAAATTCTTGAAGCGTTCCATATTTTTCTGGAAAGGGGGAACATTTGAAATGTAAATAAAGTATGAAAAAAATAAAGAGAGAATAAAAAAAGAACAGCTTAGTAAATGCTAAGAAAAAATAAAGCATCGTGGTCTGGTCTGGGAAAGAGTTGTCCACTTAGCTATAGTGATCAGTAGGCAAAAACCCTCCAAGAGGTGGGAGATTTACCCTAAAAAGTAACTGTTTACAGAGAGGCAACGTGAGTTATCTGTAGGCAGAACAAAAGAAATGGAACAGTGTGGCGTGGCCTGGTGTGGCGTGGCCTGGTGTGGCGTGGCGTGGCCTGGTGTGGCATGGCCTGGTGTGGCATGGCATGGAATGGCGCAGTAGTGTGGCGTGGCGTGGCCTGGTCTGGCGTGGCCTGGTGTGGCGTGGCGTGGCCTGGCGTGGCATGGCGTGGCCTGGTGTGATGTAGCTGACCACATGGGACAGGCAGGGAGGTGGTAAGAAAAAAATCCCAAAGGATAGAAGGATCCATGTCATAGCCCTGACCGGGTGGTGGAGTATAAGCAAGGCACTAAGATTTCATTTTTTACCTTGAGAAGAACACCCTTGCTATTCTGTAGCAGCTTTTTAGGATGGGCAAGTGTGACTGACTGGGCAGGAGGAATCTGATGATCAAGTGCGAGACAGGAGTGGGGGTTACAGTTGGAGTTGCAAACTCTGTCCCTCTCAGAAAACACACACACACACACACACCCCAAAAAACCAAAACCACAAACAACTGAACAAACAAAATACAGGGGGATGAGTACAATAAAAGTGACCTGTGGACTGGGTTTGGACCAGGAGAGAAAGTGAATCTATAAATGATTCAACAAGTTTTAATGAGAACAGGATGGATAGAGGCAATCTCTATAAAAGAATAAAAGAGGAACGAGGCTAATGGTGAAAAGGTTACTGTTTCTCCTGTTTCAAATTACCTTTGAAGTTTTGTTACCCACTTCAGCGCTGGTTAGGAGGCATGCGACACATAAATAGCACTCGGGGACAAGGGTTTGAGAGAAGAGTCCTCTTGTATGTCAGACCACAGGTCTGGTTTGAATGACTATAGCAACATTTGGCATTTGTCTGTTCTTTCATTCAACAAACACATGTTTAATACAACAACCTGGGAGAGTATGGGGAAGCCCAGCAGGTCTCTTCTCATCTTGGGTGCCAGTGAGTGGGTGATGCAGCCTGTCACTGCCTTTCCCTGCGGTGGGTCTGTTGAGTGAATGGTGAAGATGGTTAAGATGCTTGCATATAAAGGAAACCCACAAAGTCATTCAATTCCAGTGTACAGTTTTTCAGTCTTTCTCTGCAAGAGAAAATCGCCTGTCCTCTGGGAAGTTCAGATGATGGCTGTGCTGCAGCTATGCTCTATGGACCTCATTTGTCTTTTGATTACCTCTGCCTGTCTAGTGTTGGTCTTATGAACCCTTATATTTCTAGAAACTGCTTTTATACCACTGGGAGATGAGAAAAGAATGTTCAATTTGAATTATAAATACTGGTTTTTTGTTTTTTTTTTTAAAAGAATGGACTTTGAATATCCACTAATATAGCTAAAAATGCCCATCAAACAACATGATAGGATTAGACAGTCAGTGATGATGAGCCAGGATATTCTGCAGCTAGTTGCCCACTAGCACATAAGGCTGATCTGAAAAAGAAAGATTATGCCATCTCTGTGTCCCAATTAGGTTATTTTTAAAAGATTTGAGAAGTCATAGAAACCATCAAGTACAGATAGTAGAAAATACTGATACAAATGGAGACTGGAGGTAGATGCCTATAATCCCAGCACATGCAAGCCTGGGGCAGGAAGGCTGCAAGTTACTTCTCAAGACTGTCTCAGAAAAAAAGCCAGAAAGGAGATCAAATGGCAGCATAGTCTTCTCTGAGTGACAGCATGAGACACCACTGATGGGAACTGGCAGAGTGCTTTGATCCCCAGGCAAACAATCTGGGACACTGAGTTTGCCTAAAGAAACCATCTTAGACGTTTGAACTTTAAGCTTCCTAGCGTTTTCCAGATATTCCTTAGTACATTCTGTTACTAAAACAAAATAAACTGAGTGCTTATGAAATAGCCCAGTTTGTAAGGCAGACTTCCAAGACTGGTGGACCCATATGCTTGTAAGGACTCCCATGACCTTGTTACCATAGAAACAACATGATTGAGGATGTGGGGGAGGGGATCACATGACTAATTACCACACACTAGAGGTCCCACCACCTTCTCACCCCACCATACTGGGAACTAAGCTTCCAACACATGAGCCTCTGAAGAACGCACTCCAACTCTATCCCCAACTCGGCATCCTAGCAGTCTAGGTACGGATGCACACATTGACATGCCGTACCAGGGTTACAATCTATTGTTTTTCTTAATCTAGAAGCAGGAGATACATGTGAATTCACATAGCCCTGCAGAAGTCCACATGCTCTGCTGTATTTTAAGTAGCTGAGCAGAAGGTTTTGGCATTTCATTTTTAAATCCCTTATGTATCTCCAGATTCATTTATGCTGTTTCGCGTGCTTTTGTCAGTGTGGGCCATGCTGCCCTAAAGTACCTGCAAACCTTTGGTGGAATGCAGCATCATGCAATGATGCTCAGTTTCCCAGAAAAAAAAATGTAATTTAGATTTATTTATTTTTATTTATTTATTTTTTTTTCAGAAACAATGGTAACTCAATCTCTGGGTGCAACAACTGAAATCCTAATCTGTAAATTTTATTAAAATCTGATTCCTCAGGTGGTGAATCCTTGTGGATCTGTCATTGAAACCAGGAGACACTAGTAGCGACATCTTGTCTGCATGCTGTCCCCACCCAAAAAAACCCGATCCTCTCTCTCTCCTGCTTCCTCTCTTCCTCTATCTAACCCGGAAGTCATGCCTACTCACCCAGTGATTGGTTACCTTCACTTATGGCTGTTCACCACATGCATGCAGTACTGACAGAAGCCAGAAGAAGGCATGGCATCCCCTGGACCTGGAGTCACACACTGTTGCAAGCCACCATGTGGTTGCTGGGAATGCATCCTGGGTCCTCTCCAAGAACAGCAAGTGCTTTTAACCATTGAAAAATCTCTCTAGACCTAGAGAAAAAGAGTTTTGATTCTTTTTTTTTGTTTCTTGCCAAGACAACCCTAAATTTTGAGAGTTTACAGTATTTCAAGGAAGAGCAAGTTTCTCAAGTTGTATTAAAAACAAAGCAGGCATTCAGTGAATGTTGATTTAATAAGTATCATCCAATATTTGAGTATATTCTTCACCGTGACAATAGCAGTTGCAAAATAGGAGAAGATACTGGCTGAGTTTTTATGTCTTGTGCTTCTTATGGATTATTAGTTTAATACTTACAATATTTCTAGATCTAGAGAGATGTTTCAGGAGGTCAAGTACTTGCCATGCAAGCATGAGGCCCTGAGTGCAGATCCCTGCACCCACATAAAGAATCTGGGCACTGGTGTGGTTCTGTGACCCTAGTGTTCAAGGAGATCTCTGGAGCTCACTGACCAGACATTCTGGCCAGTTAGTAAGCACTGGGTTTAGTGACAATGCCTTGCCTCAGAAAACAAACTGGGGACAATTTACAAAGCCTCCAGATATGGCTCTCTGACCTTCACACCTATACATTCACATGTATGCGTACACACACGCGCACACACACATGCACATGCATACCATACATATGTGTGTACACCTGCCACATATACACCTCTATAAAGTGTGTTTTATCATTTCCAAATAATAGTAAACAAAGTTACCAAGAGGTAAAAATACCTTGTCAAGGTCTTGTATTTGAAATTCTAGATATGAAGTTTATATAAAGGATATCCAAAGCCTAAGAAATACACAGACATTAGCAAAACAGTGTGTGCATGTGTATATATATATATATGAGAGACAGGGAATTAAAAGAACATGATAATACGAATGGCTATATATAGATTAGGAAACACACTGAGTTTTGTTTAACTTTTCCCATAGATGTAAACGGGAAAGGATTTCTGAATGGGGCCTACTGGACTGTCATTCATGTTTTTTCACCTGTTACCTAACACTGATGGCCTCCTTTGTTTCATCTTCACCCACATCCATGCCCCTCCCCTCAGGCTACCTTGAAACAGATTTCAAGCACCCTGCCATGAAAATCAACAAAACAATGGACAATTCTGGAGAGGATGTCTGAGCAAGGGAAGCGGCATTCACAGTGCCTTTGTAAACTGGATTTGTAGGATTATAAACTGGTCCAGAAACTCTGGAAATCAGTGTAGAGAACCCTCAAAGAGTTAGAAATAATTATTCTTTATGACCCAGCTATTCTCCTCCTTGGTAGAATCCCCAAAGATTGATCCCCTCAGATCTTCATGCTCAGCCATGTTCATTCATTCCTGCTGTATTTACAATAGCTAGGGAGTGGAAACAAGCAAGCTAAATGCCTTTCAACTGACAAGTGGGTCAAGGACATGTGGAACCTATGTACTACAGAATATATTCACTTGTGGATCTAGTCACTTACAGATAAACAAGATAGAAAAGATAGTATCAAGTAAGGTAGCTCGGGCCCAGAAAGCTGAACGTGCATGTTCTCTCTCATCTGAGATGCCTAGCTCCACGTCTTCAGATATGAGTCTATAACCTCTAGAAACTGCAGAACCCCAGAAAGTGACAGGAGAAGGATCGAGTGGCTAACAGAGAGGAACTGCAGGATAAGCTTCGAAGGGGAATGGGGGTGGTCTCTAATTAGAGACAGGGTCGAAGAAAGAGGCAGGAAAGCAAATAGTCAGGATGTCTGGAAAAGTCAAAAGGGGTAATAATTATCTATCTAAAATAACATGTAAGTCTGTCTACACATACAAAGTAAACATGAAAACTTCTCATCTTGGTTCTGACGGTGCTTCCACCAAGAGCCATAGACAAAATCCAGCAAAATCTAACAAAATCCACAGGCATGAGAATCTTTATTTATTTAAAGTAAGTTTTTCTGACCCCATATGTAGCAAGATATTTTTGTACTGACAAAAACTTAAAATGGCAGGAATCTTTCTCTCTCAGGCACCCCCTGCTGTGTGGCCCCCAGTCACATCTTCTTTGTACCTATGTGTTTTGCTGAGTATTACTATTTTTAGCTCATTTTCTCCACACATCTGAGTGAGTCTCTGATATTATTCACCATGTTAAGCAAGTAATGCTGCTGCTAGCTTTCTTTTAGAAATCGCTTGCTGGAACTCCCAGCCCCTGCTTCCTTTTGTCCTTGGACCCTCCGGCCCACTGAGTAGTTTTCTTGGGATTTTCCAGCCGCTAGCCACCACACTCAAACAGCTGTTTCAAAGAGGCCATCGTCATTGCTACAGCCCAAAGCTGGCCACAAATTGTGCGGCCATGCTGCATCCCATAGCGAATTACACTGCACAGCTGTGGACTGCTGAAGTGCAGCTCCTTTGTGGTGGATAGGACTTTTAACAGTGTTGTATCAGAGAAATTAAGTTCCATGATCTGCTTGCATGTGTATTTCCCTCGGTGCCAACTAAACTATAACCTTGGTTTTATATACTTACCAATGTATATAAGAGAATTTTGTCATTGCATCTATTTTGGGGAGTTTCTACCATGTTAACATATTAGCTGAATAGTTTCAATTAATTTCAATGAAACTACAGAGAATCTATTACAAATAGTTAGCTTGATTAAAGAAAACAGTATTGAGATAATAGGATGAATTTAGAGAATTTTTAAAAAAAAGGTAGAAATGCAGGTATATATAGGGATCAAGAAGTGAGACTAAGGGGGTGTCCCCAGGGTGTCACCTCTGACAAGCACCAGCTCCACCAAGAGTTGTACATTGCTCGAGAGGGATGTTGCAGGTGCTATGAGGACATGGCTTGATCTCTGAGGAAGCTCCTTAGTTGACAAATCCTGCCAGTGTTAAACTTGGTGCAAAAGAGTCCACTTCTTTGAAGGGGCTGGACATAGAGAGAAAAGCCCATTACATTATCTCAGACTTTTAATTAGATTAAGGAAGACGATACATGAAATTCATAGGGACTGACACTTGATGGAAGCTCTATAAGGGGCAGTATTATTCTGAGAGTCTGAGGAGACAGTGAACAGTGACTCAGCCCTAATGCAAAGTCACACCCTCATGAGCAATCCCTTCCCCCTGGCAAAGTCTGATGCAGTAATAACTCCTCGTCTCCAGACTGGCTAGGATGGAGGTTGGCTCATTCCCATCCATTCACTTCATGACCTTGAGTCCTTGCTCTCCTAGCCAGGTCCTCTGTGCACAAAATGGTCATAATCATATCGAGTTATGTCGGAGAACTGCTGCAATGCATAATTTATGTCCAATTGTCAGGGACTTGGAGGAACAGAGAGAGATTTTAGTGCCAAATATCTCTGGGGCCCATCAAAAAGATGAACTGAGACAAGTCCTTCACACCCACTTCTGACCTTTGGCCTTGTGTGTATAATATGAATGGTAGTGGGTCAAAGTTCAGCTAATCAAAGTTAGGATGAAAGCTAGAAAATGAAATTTGGAGGTGAACAGCAAGCCTTCATTTTTAATTCACTATTTAAGAAATATGTTGATGGCCTTTGCAGTCAGGAACACACAGCAGCTGTGGGTGCTAGCACTAAACCTGCAGGCACGGGGTCCTTCCATCCTTGCCATCAGGGGCAGGGGAGATGCTCATGAGTTTCTGCCATCTCCTGAGGAGCTTAGAGCAGTTAGTGTTTGCATTTTCCTCAGTGCTGTAGCCAGAGTAAACTGGTCGTGCTTCCGTAAATAATCCCTAGCTCATACATGCAATCCTAATGAAATTCTGGGGTTAGAAAAAAACACGTGAGTAGAGAGAGGACCACTTAACAAGGAAAAGAACACTTAGGAGAAGAGAAGGGAATGGGGTGAATAAAACCAGTAAATTGTATGTATGTATAAAATTGACTCAAAAAGGAAAAAAGACATATCTATAACCCAAGGAAAGAACAGAACTCTGTTTTTGAAATCTACATATATCATACATTTTATGTATATAATATACATTATTCATTAAGACTATGGAGGAAACATTGGCAATTTCCAAGAAATGCATCCTTCACAAAGATGACTAATAACACTGTTAATAGGAAGCCAGGACAGGTGCCCCTCACACCTTTCTGGGATGGTATACAACTTAGCATAACCCTTATGAAGGAGAAGTAAATACCCATAAAAGTTAAACACTAAAATGTCCTTTAGCCCAATCTGTTTGCTTCTAGGATTTCCCTTACAGATGTATCTGTATATGTGATCGCAAATATATATTTTTAAGCATATAAATATTTCATAATTTAAATTCCATACATTATGGAATATTTAAATCATGGAACAAACATATGGAAATTATATATATATATATATGGAATTTCAGTGAGGGGTTAGTTTTTAATGACCATAAAATGATACATAGTTATGAGGTACTGTGTAATATTCCATATCTAAGTATACAGAGTCTAATGATAAAGCATATTCACTGGCATATACATTACCTGGAATGCTTAGTAAATCTTTGTGCTGGGAACATTCCAAATCTTCTTTGCCTCTGTTAATGTATATGTCTAATTGCTGACAAGTATGCCTATTGCCATGCTGTGTTAAAGAACATTTCAAGTTGTCCCTCTAACCCAGCTATGGTGGCGGACCCATTGACCATTCTGTGTTTAGCTTCCCTCTCACTCATCTATGTGAATCCCTGTTCTTTAATCCTGTATGATCAACATTATTCCTTTAATACCAACCCTGGAGAGGCAGACACAGGAGAATCGTGGCACTGGCTGTCCAGTTAGTCCAAGCCAATAGCTGAGAGAACCTGTCTCAAAGCACAGTGAGAGGAACTGTGGGAAACAGGCTGATAGGCTTATAGTGTGTCCAACTTCTTTTCTTGGATAATTAACTTAATTAAGATGCATGCCATTGTTCCCTATTCTCTTTCATCTCTTGTAGAAATTACTCAAAGCCAAATTCATAGATGTGGAGGGAGGTGACAGAGGTAACATGCCTGGTGTTCTAAGAGCTCAGGTGCTGATTCTTAACCTACCTCAGATCCACATCAGTAGGAGGCACAGGAATAAGAAGAGGCATAAAAGATCTTTCTAGAAGGCCCTGATCTTGGCAGTGGTTGGATATACATGTCTACAAATGCCAGTTTCACTGGGTTTTCATATCTATGCATTTATGACTTTTAAGAAAGAAACGTCTAGGTTCTAAAACCAGAGAGAGTAGTTGATCTAGACATGGTCCAAGAGTCAGCAGTTCTTAAAGTCTTCTTCTTTTCCCTTCTTTGTGAAGTCTCATGGTCAGGCAGGATTGAGAATCACCTAGAGACTTCCCAGAACATCATTTAATGAACTTCTCAGCCATTAAATCTACAAATATCTGAACACTGGTGAGTAGTGAAGATGTGGGGAAGGATGATCCTGCTTCCTAATTTTTACTGTTCTTCCCTTTTTAGTACATGAACTAGAAAGTAATAATTATCACCATTGAAGTATTAGCAAACCCAGGGTCCTCAATCTTCAGTATCCATCTACCTACTAACAGTTGCCTTTGGCATAGGTTGAAAATATGGTTCCCAATTTCTGTAAGGCAGGAAGAACACAAATTTTATACCAGTTTTGAATAGATGGACAGTAAATTCCAGGGCCACATATATACCCAGGTTCTCAAAAAAATCTCTTCTCCAAAGAAAAGGGAAGTAGGTAAACAGAGGCAGAAATGACCATTACTCATTGGGTTCCTTCCTTAAGTCTCTTTAGGCTCCATCTTGGTAAGACTGAGAAGGATGTTAGATTTTTCCTCAGGATTATATTCTTCTATATACTATAGCCATAAAATACTAAGTCATTAACTCCAAAAGTAAAAAATATTCATATATAATAGATCATATGGTTATATAAAAATTTACATATAGTCATCCCTCAGTACTCCCAGAGGATTTCCTTGTATATCAAATTCATGGTTGTTCAAGTCCCTTATCCAAAGAAATGTAGCATTCACATGTAACCTACACAGATCCTCTTGTATGCTTACAGCCATCTCCAGACTATTTACAACACCCAGTGCCACTCTTAATGCTATGCAAACAGCTGCTATTCTCCATTTTTAAGGAATAGGGACAGGAAACAGATGTGTTTCTGGTTAATACAGATGCATATTCCCCCTAATAGCTCTGATCCTCAGATGACCTGCAGATGTGAAACTTACAGACATGGAAAGGCACCTACACAAAGCACAATGCAAGCATGTGCATGGCGTATACACCTACTATTGTTGTGTATACACTGAAATACATACCCAAATGCCCACAAAATAAAGTCGCTATTTTCAGACTTCCTCATACTTTATACTTTGTCTGTGCTCCAAGCTCTCTTTAACCAGCCCTGTCCAATGCACATGTGATATGGGCCATTTAATATGTCCTAGTAATTACATTAAAGCATAACAAATCCAGTAAAATTTATTCCAATAATATATTATTCCCAGTATACCTAAAATATCTTCATTGCAACATATAATCAACAGAAAAACAAATAATTTTCTTGTGTTTTAAATTTTTCAGCTTAGAATCTGGTGAGTATTTTGTTGTCATAATACAGTTCAAGTTGGAAGGGCCATGTTTCAAGGATTTGGTACCCACTGGAGCCAGACACTGCCTAATCAGTGACAAGCACTGTCCCTCACCTACTCTTGGAACATTTCGGTCCAGCACATCCTTCAGGCCTCATTCTCAGCTTCTGCTCACTCATGCACTCGGTGTTCAGTGTCTACCATGCTGCAGGTGCTGCATGCAGTGGGAGCAAACAGTGGGGGCTCTTCATAATGGGTAAATAGTTTCCCCCAAAACTCATGTTGAATTTTGAATCCATTTAGAGTCAGTCAAGCTTAAATGGTGCTCACAGGAAAGATTCCAATCCCTTGGGATGGTACCATTGTTAAAAAACAAAAACAAAAAAACCCCAAAAAAACAGAAAGTGGACACAGAGACAAAGTAGACTTGAAAACAGAGGTTAGAATTGGAATAATGATTCTGTAAGTCAAGAAGCACTGAAGAATGAAGGCAATGCGTAAGCTGATAGAAGATGTGCCTAGAGCATTCTGTTCCTCAAAGGCAAGCATCCTTGGCTGTAAGACCTCTCCATCCACCGCCCGTAGTGCTGTTATGGAAACTGGTGAACAACTGAAAAGGAAAAGTAGCTAGAGAGAAGTAGCTAGGGACAAAGGAGAGGACTTCCCCCATTTGCCTCTTGAAGCAGCTGCCTACAGGATAATGGTATTCTCTGCATGAAGCAAGCAGGAAAAAGAATCCCAAGTGGCCTTGCTCCAGTTTCCCTTAGTCAGAATGTTACCCAACTGTTGAGAGGCTCTCACAAAGTGCTTCTGTTTGGAGAATGATCTAGAATCCTTCTCATGATTTAGTAAAGCATGTAGCAAGCAAAAGGAAGAGAATAGGAAGCAGATGCGTAGAAGCAGAAGATAAAGCACAACACAGCATTAATCAGCTGACTGAGCATCAACTCAGGCACTGACAAGCATCCCGCAGAAAGCACTGGGAAAGCCATGCTCAAGCCACCATACTGAAGTCACTGACTGAGACAACTCCAGGGGAGACTGTCTTCCTCGAAGATGAGTTTCTGGCTTCTCATTTCTGCCCCATGTACTTCTATTCCATGGGATAAACAATAGGAACCTCTGCTGGAGATGTTTTACCTTCTGGCTGTTTTCCCTGGATAAATGTTTTTGATACTTTTAGCCATCTTCCCTTTTCTGCTCTTTGCTGTGGAATAAGGAGGGCCGTGGAAATAAACATGCTGGAAATTTAGACAAGAGCAGGGGAGCTCCTTGCTCTCTGAGCCTGCTTGTAACAAGTTTAAAGCACGGCTGACAGTCTACCAATTCAAGGCCATCATCGTGTGAAGAAGGAAGACACAGCAAAGGAAAATGATGTTTCTAGTTTCCACCCAGACACCTCACTTATTCAAGTAAATATTACTGGAGTTCTAGATTATTTATAACATGAATCTGGAATCCCAAACATCAGCAAAGTCCAGTGGTTCTGAGCTGGGTGAGCTGATGTGAATGTTTCTTGAACTGTATTCTTCCTTTGTCAACTCCATTAGGGACGTTATTGCATTTAGGGCTTTCCAGAAGTGGTCCAATAAAAGTAGGGAAAGGAATATTTCATTGCTATGGTGTGTTGATTGACTGATTGGCAGGTAGTTTACAGAACAGCTGAAGGTTCTGGAAAAATGTGAATTATCAAGTGTAATTTGATACTCGATCCTCCCGGGTGTGCTACAATTTGATAGTACTGTATTATGCATTCATAAATTCTGAGTCTGAGAGACACTGTTTACTGGTACAAGAGTCATAGGCCATCTCAGAAATCCTCAGCAGGTGTCATTGATAACTTTAATTTCAGTATCATCCTTATTACAAAGCTGAGAGTGAGCAGATGAATGGGAACCTGCCAGACAACAGGAAGAACAACTTAGGGCTTTTGCTTAAGAGCAAAAGTAAAGAAATGGTGATTGAAGTGAATAGAAACCTAAAGGAGATCTACACCTGCCCTTCAGTATCATTAAGTCAGATGAGCAATATGAAGAGTCAAATAAAAGTCATATTCACTGTAATGGGGTGCAGCACAGAGGGACTCTCACACTCCAGTCACCAGAAGAGATGTGTGGGAGTTTCAGGAAGCAAGATGGAAGGTTTTTCTGAGAGCAAAGAATGAGGTTACAAGGCTGGGGTTAGAGCTCAGTAGGTAACAAGCTTTCTATGAAATCTCTGGGACCTGAGTTTGAATCATCAGAACTCACGCCAGTCTAGGGATATGAGCATACATCTGTAGTTCCAGAGGTCCTCCAGCAAGATGGGAAGTGGAGACAGAGAAGCTCATAGAAGTTTATGTACCAGCTAAGCCTGGTATATACAGTGGTAAACAAGAAACCTCATCTCAGATAAGGTGCAAGCCATGGACTGACATTGTCCCACCTTGTCCTCAGACCTCCTCATGTGAGCCATGGTATATGAATACCTGTGTACTCTCATACAAATGAGTAAGTGTGCACACACGGACACACACACAGAAACACACAGACACACGCATCAGTAAAAGAGTGACATTGTTTATACCAAGTACAGAATAAATAACTAAACACTGCATCATTTTCTGAGCAATATAATTATCTGAAATATTTTCATTCTCTCTCTCTCTCTCTCTCTCTCTCTCTCTCTCTCTCTCTCTCTCTCGCATCTTTCTCCAGGGTCTCACTGGCTGGCCCTCTAACTCATAGTGATTCTTCTATAGCTCCTGACGTTGTATAGTGGCTTGTTTATTGCCTTCTTTTCTATCACTAGAATGTAAAGCTTAAGTAAAGAGAGACCCAGACTGACCCATTCAATGCTAATACCCTAAATCTTACTTAAAATGCAATATCTGTGTCCTGTAAAGGAAGAAAGGAAGACCACATTTATACCTGTGCTGGGATGACTTGGCCTCACTTAACTAACAATTCGTTGCATTCCCAAGCATTCACTTGAGGACACAGATTTCAGTTGATATAACCTGCAGTAGGGCATACCCGTTTAAGACAGCAAGAGACCTGGGGTGTACTTTGCAGTTGGTGTGACCACTGTCTCATTGGAAATCTCTATGTATTTTTCGATACTGCCCACTTGTAACCAAGCATTTCATCCCTTTGTGTCTTGCTTGCCTTTGTTCTTGGAGAGCTACATAGATTTTGCTCATCTCCCAAAGCTGTGTCCTACTACTGGAGCTTCAGTGCCAATCTGAGAGCTGTCATTCATTCTGACCCTCGCCCTGGAGCCTGCTGTTTCAAGATTTCTGTCTTTAAATCACCATTAATCCCATCGGAGAAAGCACTGGCATTAGAATTCAATTTCAGCTTCCTGGCAGGACAAGCCACATGTCAGCAGTCTCTGGGGACTGCAGCAAGATTTTATGAGAAAAGTCCCCAGCCCACACAGCTGGGAGCATGGGTGACAGTTTCCTCTATTGAAGGTCAAAAACTGCCTTAAATTCACCGCAGGACTGTGCTCCAGTGCTATCTAGAAATTCTTCCCTAGATTTAGTGACTTCTAGAACAGCTTCCAAGTCCTTGGAGCTGTATCTTACATTTCTAAAATTTATTAAGTAAGGTCATTTCAGTTGGAGGTGTGAATCATATGCCCATAAATTTTCCAGAGTTAGATCAGGATTTTCACAAATGAATTCATCTAAAGAGCAAGCTGCTTTCATACCCTGTGAAGTAAGGCTTCCTTCCATCAGCCCTATAAGCTCTTAATAATATGTTTATTACATAATGGTACTTATCTCTACAAACAGATGCAGGTGAGCAGGATGCTGGCCTAATCATACAGCAGTTGAGAACATGAGCTCTGAGACTAGGATGTGTCAGCTTGGTCTCTCTGACTAGCTTGGTCACCCTGGGCAGGTGACTTCTCCTCACCCCAGCTCAGGTTCCTTAACTAATGACCACACCTCCTACAGCCTGTCATTGTGATGACTGTATTGCATGTGGACTATGCTGTTCAGTATGGCAGTCCCTGGTCACACAGAGGGTAACTGATACAAGTGTAATTCTGCTTCACTAGCCATATTTCAAATGTTTGGTGACTGCACATGGCTAGTACCAACCATACTGAGCATTGCAATAGAATGAAACTCCTTTTTAAATTCGTTTATATTTTAAATTATGTACACGTGTGTGACAGTATGTCCCTGTGAGCACAGTGCACCTGGAAGACAGAAGAGAGAACAGGGTCTCCTGGAGCAGGAGTTAGAGTTGTTGGTGAGCTTCCGATGTGGTTGCTGGGATTGAACTTGATTGAGTCCTATGTCAGAGCAGTCCATACCTGTCCTCTGTCTGTCAGAGCAGGCTTAACCTCTGAGCCTTCAGTCAAGGACCTACAGTTAGATTATAACTCTATGAGGCAAATATTACCACAAACAGATTTAGAGTCACACAGTTACTCCTGCATTTCCTGAACTCTTCTCCTTCCACCTCTGCTACTAGCTATTCTTGAGTTGGCATATCCCCTCCCCCCCTTTGGGTGGTGTGTGTGTGTGTGTGTGTGTGTGTGTGTGTGTGTAGACATAGACACTAAAGTCAACTGCAGTTGTCATTCTTCAGGAGCTTTCCACTTAGTTTTCTTAAATGTGGATCTCTCCTTGACCTGTAGCTTAACACAGAGAAAGGCTGGCTGGCCAGTGAGCCCCAAGGATCCGCTTGTCTCCACTCCCACAGTGCTGAGATTACAAGCATGTGCCACTACATCTGGCATTTTCATGTGGGTTCTGAGTATGGGAACTCAGGTCCTCATCTTACACGGCATGCACTTTACTGACTGGTCTCTCTAACCTGGTAAGCTGGGAACATTCATGCTAGCTCCTCTGTGTTTTCATAGTCCTCTATCCATGCTGTCCTTGACAAGACAGTATCTTGGTCTTCTCACATTTTGACTTCTCTGAGGTAACTACTGGATCTTCCAAGCCCTTTATCATTCCAAACCCTTTATCATTCATCCAGTGTCAGGCTTAGCCAGCACTATGAGCCACTTAGGACTGAGACCACATTCCAATGATGTGTGTGTTTCCCATTGTCCTCAGCTGGAAATAGGCATCCAGACACTTGCGGACATGAATTATTCTATGAATAAGCCTGCAATCCTCTGCTTGTTCTCAAAAACTTATCTGTGCCCTGAGGCAAGGCTCACAGGTGTGCGACTATAGGTGTTACTCTGAGACCCGATGCCAGAGGGTATCTTTTTCAAGTACACTTTGCCGATGTTGGACTTTCCAGGAGACTCTCCAGGGGTGTCCAACTCTTGTCATAGATCAACATCTGTGAGCTCATCCACAATCTTTTCTTGCCTATGCTGTGAAGCAAGGAGGCCCTCAGCTCTCCACTACAATCGCCAAGTCCTGGGCTCTCAGTCAAATAACCACTGACAGTAGCGGAAATGAGTCTTTTTTCTAAACAGCACCCCTAATGTCTTAGAATATATATGCAGGAGGCTGCAGTTTTCAGGATCACTCTAGAATTTTCTGTGGAAATCTTAATCTCAGACACCATGGTATATAGAGGCAGCTTCTTTGCCAGTAGAGGACAGAGACTCATAAGTGGGATTGATGCCCTTATAGATTAGAACTCCAGAGAGAAGATCCTCAGGCGAGCACCTCTTCCTGCCCCCTCATCCAACCCACATAAAGAAACAGGGAGAAATTGGTACCTGCAGCTGCAAGAAGTTCCTCAACAGAGCCCAAGAGTATGTGAATGCTCATCTTCAACCTTCAGTCTCCAAGAATGTAAGTAATGTTTGTGTGAGCCATGGTACTCATGGTATCCTGTTAAAGCAGCTTCCACTGGCTGATAGGGTCCATGCAGCCTCTACTACTGTAGCTAAAGGGACTTAGACACCCTCTGCTCAGTTCCCTAACTATGAACTGAAGAACATCCTCCTCATAATGGTGAGATAGGATGGAGAGCTTGACTCTGAATCCTACACTTAATGAGACCTGTGAGTCAGAGAAGAAGGTCCCCAATTCTGTCCTTAAAATACAGAAATGATCCCCAACTGCACAGCCCAGGATTAGGGACTCAGAGATCATCACTGGATAATGAAACCTAATATTCACTTGCAGGATGCTTACTGTGTACCAGACACATCAATGCCTGGCCTACATTACTTAATTTAGCTCCTCAACAATCCTAGAGAGAGCAGAGAAAGTAAGAATCACAGTGTTTAAATAGTTTACTCCTTGCAGGTATGAACTGTCAACTCCACTGAAAAATTACACTTCTCTAGAAACATTTTCTATTACCAGCACCAGATCAAGGGAAGAATGAAAGTCCATCTCTTCAAGAACTTAGTAGACGTACCACAGATGTAAAACATTTCTTACGGTAGATCATGCTCTAGACAAGCTTGGAAGACTTATTTGGTTTATGAGTACTTCCCTAGGCTGTCAGGTAAAGACATCGGGACTGAGCTCTAACTCAGGTGGTGGAGTAAGGATGTTGCACAACTCTAAGGAAGTCCTTTGATCTTCAGATCCAGTGAAAGAGAAGCCGGGCATGACAAGCAAGCTTGCCATCTCAGCACGAGGAAGACAGAGACGACATGCAAGGTTGTCATCTAGTCCCTCTGTGCATGCACTCACCTTAGATTCATAAAGACCCTGGATAATGCCTGAAGAACGACATGCAAGGTTGTCATCTAGTCCCTCTGTGCATGCACTCACCTTAGATTCATAAACAGAGTATGTATTTCTATAGACTTAACAGAAGCATTGGCAAGCTTTTCTGTAAACGGTCAGTTAGCACGTTGTTTAGGCTTTATCATGAGGGTTTTCTTCCAAATAGCCAATGTCTAGAACACATTTCAGCTCAAGTGAATTGCAGTCTTTTCGGAATGTGGTACCAGACAGACATCCGTAGTGAATGTTCCCAGGAGATGCTGAAATTCAGTTCAAACCAGTAAGAACTAATGACGCAGAGGCAATCCATGGAGCTGCTGGTAAGAAGATATGTACCTCTTCAGAAGAAAGTATACATGGGATTTAAAGAAACAAGCAAGACGAAACAAATGCTTTCTTTTCTTCCACCCTGCAACCTCCCTTACTGCTCCCTATTTGCAGAGTCTAACAAAGCTAAGAGGTGGTTTGCAAAACACAGAGACAAAGCACACACTGCAGGACGTGAGTGATGGATTTGCAGGTGAGCAATAGTAACTTAAGTGGAGCCTAGCTCCCTGCCGTCTGGCTGCTGTGCATTCAAATATACTTTCCCATCCATATCTAATTTCCATGTAACAGGTAAACCACTCTGCTTCCACACAAGTAGAAACTAGTCTTCCTGTGAACAAACTCATCTTCTGTTTCCTAAGTAAATAAATAAGGATCCCAAATTCTATCAGTCACTACATCAATGGTGGAGATGTAATTCCTATAAGATTCATCACAGTCACCTCTGAGTCTTACTTATCTAGAGATAAAACTAGAAATGTAACCTTTGCATAATGTAATGAGTTCCTTACATCTCGGAAACTAGTAGAGTTCAATTCTAGGCTAGGGTGATGGTATCCAATGACTGGATTTAATGAATAACAGTAAGAAGAGACATCCACCCACCTTCCCCACTGATTCCTAGACCCATGAAGTCTAATGCTTAAGGAAAGAACACCATACAATGACTTATTGGAGCATCCACTGGCTCATGTTAGAGCCGAGTTAAGGATGTTGTCTTCTGACCAGCAGGATAACTGTCTCCTACAGAGCATCCATCCCACCTTCAAACTAGTGTACTTTCTGGTGGTGGTAAGGCTTGAAAGGAGAACCGCAATTCTGTAGCAAGGTCCATATTGTATTTTGATAGAGGTGGCGCTGTGTGGGATGCTCTTCTTCGGACCAGGTGCTTGGGTTATCCCTGAAGGGTGCTGCTTTCAGAAACATCATGCTCCAAGAAAACATGACCACAATATTTTAGTTAGGACTACACTGCATCTTGCACCACTGTCATCAGCCTGCCACCAGGATACCAGCTGCTGCATCCAGGATATGGTACCATATGAAAGACACAGTGTAGGTCTCGGTATTGCCAGGTTAGGTACTCAGAAGTAGCCCTGGACAGATGAGCAGTGGAGATGGGAAGCCCATGTTAAACTACACATTGCATCTATTCCTTTTACCACTATAGCACTGTGCATGGACCAAGGGACAAGTGGGGAGTGAGGCAGGGAAGAGGATGACTGACAGCTGCAGGAGAGAATGTGGGCACACATCATTGGCAGCCCTATGCCATGGCCTTTTGTGGACCTTCAGATGAAACAGGGATGAAATGAGCTAGAACTGGTAAACCTAATGTGTGGGGGGAGGGGTTCAATTGTAAACGGAGAAGCTCAAGTAATCTACTGTTAGTGCAACTGAGAAGAAATGTGCAAAATGGAATTTTGAATGCTTTACCATGAATGTCTTTGCCCAGAACGTCTTGAGAATCTGCTCTGTGCAGATAATGATGGGTATTGGTTACATAATGAACAAGCATCACAGATGTCCCCTTTGTTCTTACAGTGTGATGCTTACAAGCCACAGTGGGTACACAGGCAATCAAAAGGCAAAGAGTCACCAAGGGTGTGGCCTGGCCACTGAAGTGTTTGTGCAGTAAGCACAAGGAATTAAGTTTAGGTCCAGAACCCACATAAAATGGTTAGACATAGTGGTGTATGCTTACTATCCCAGCACTGGAGAAGCAGAGGCAGGTGGATCCTCAAGAAGACCAGCCAGTCAGCCAGCTTAACCAGACCAGCAAGGTCCAGGCCAATGAGAGAACTTGTCTTAAGAGAAATGAACTGAGTGGGTAGATGGCTCCTGGGGAATCACACATGATACGTGGTAGAGAATGAAGACACAAAATTACCAGGCTTGGCAGAAGGACCATGGAGAGACAAAGAGATGGTTAATGTGAAAAAGCACAATGGTGTTGGAAATAAAAAGATCAGGAAGGGTCCTGCCAAGGAAGTGGCCTTATAGTGAGATTCCATGTAGGGGAACAGCCAGGATGCCAATGGGAAAAGACTAACATAGGGTCTCTCTGACACAAAACAGTTCATGTAGCCAGACAAAGCTAACTTCAATGAAGAGGAGAGTGGATAGAGGTGAGTGATGTGGTATGATTACTGAGAAGCCATAATTATTATAGAACCAAACGAAAAGAGAAATGGATGTTTTTTTAAGTGTCAGCATGGCAAACCTCATTTATATAGTAAAGGTATCAATTCTCTGTACATTGGTTTCTAAATTCAATGTGTTCTTAATCTTAAACATACCCGGGTCTATTTAAAACAAAACAGCCCTTGGGTGTATGAGGAGGCTGTAACAGAGGCAAACATCAAACCAGGAAGGCCAACTGGAATGCTACTGCAGTTGTCCTGGTGCACCATCATGGCTACCTGAACTGGAATGGTGACCAGTGAGAGGAAGGGCATTATCAGGATCAGGGTGAGGTTGAAGAGACATCATGTGTATTTGGTGAGCCAACCAGACACGGGTTTATGTATTCCTGCTATTACCATTGGGCTGGAACAATTGAAAGACTTATTTCCCCTTGTGCCAGTTTTAACCGGGTGAGAGCGGTGAGTGATTCTGAAGAGGCTGAGTAAGGGAGAGTACAAAAGAGATGAATCAGGAACCATGGCTGCTGCTATTGTCTGGGGAAGCAACAGTGTTAGAGATCTGCCTTGTCTGATCAAATAGCTCTTAAGCTAGGCAGAACAGAGTCACCATAGAAATGAGATCCCGTACCACATCCCCTAGTAATTCTGATCCAAATATTTGGGATGAGGTCTGGGCATCTATATTTTTATAAACTCTGAAGCAGTTTGTCCGTGTTTGAAGACCTTGACTGAAATATCATCATGGATATCTAATAGATTGGGACTAGAGAGAGGGCTCATTCATTAAAACTACTAGTTGCTATTACCCAGGATCCTGATTCAATTCCCAGCACCCACATAGAGATTCACAACCATCTGTAATGTCAAGTCTAGAAATTTCAAGACACTTTTCTGGCCTTCCTTGGCATCAGGCATGCACACGGTACACAGACATCCATACAGGCAAAACTCTCATACACACAAACAATTTTAAAATGTTCTTGTAGATTACATAGATAATTTTTTTCCGTGATTCTGGTGGTGGTGAAATGTTCCAACGATAGATGCAAATTAGTTAAGTGATGATGTTTCGAAACAAATTGCTATGCCCCTGGAGTTAAAAATACATTTTATAAGAGAAAATGGTATCAGAAGATCACATTATCCTTGAGCCAAGTAGCATGGCACACACTTACAATCCTAGTACTTAGGAGACTGATTCAGGAGAGTTGTGAATTTGAGGATAGCTCAGGGTAACAAATAAGTCAACATTCAAAAGGTTTAATAAAGGATCATACTCTTGAAATTAGGGTTAATTGTGACTTTCTCTTCCCATATAAGCATAACTCAGAGGATTAAAATATCAATCACCAACCACCAAAGCCATTCAGAGCCAGTGTTTCAAAGAATGAACTTCACAGATAACGAGAGAGGTTTAGAAAACGTTATTATAGAAGAAAGCTCAAAGCAGGACTTTGTAGCAGAAAGCAAGAAGAGCTCTTAAAGAACAGTTCCCAAGTGGATTGCTGTGGTGCCCCTTTATTCCGGGGTTAAGAAGGTTTCAGTGAGCTAAGATAATGGACAATGGGTTAGTCAATTTATCTGGCCCAACCAGATGTCCCCACAAGGAGTCTATGCACTTTTCCTTCCCAGGGCTGTACTGGAGTTCGAGTGAGCACTTTCAAAGACAAGTGAAGTTTCTGATTACACAGAGCTTCCAGGCAGCTGTGTTCATTAGGAGCCTGTGGGAAATGAGAAGAAAGATAAAAGCAGCAGACACAAAGCAGGGCCACTAAATATTTCTGGTATCTGGCCAAGACCGAACTACCAATGGTGCCAACAGCGTGACTTCTGGCCAGTACAGAATTGTCTTTTCTCAAAGGTCCCACCCTGGCTTCCTGGTAATCTCATTTCTCCTAGTCTAATCTTTGGGGGAAAGGGAGATGGTTCAACCAGTAAAGTTTTGGTTGTGCAAGCGTATGAAGCTGATTTCTGATCCCTGATATCCACATAAAACTCATCTGCATCTGTATCCCCAGTACTTGGGGCACTGAGATAGGTGGATCCCTGAAGCCAGCTGGCCAGTTAACCTTGTCAAATCGTGAGCTCTCTATTCAGTGAATGGCCCTGTCTGAACATATAAAGCAGAGAGCAACTAAGAAATGCACCTATTGTCAACCTCCAGCCTCCAGGGACATGCACATCAGGACACACACATGCACAAACACCCATATGTATAAGAAGAAAAGGACATTGTCTTAGCTTTTCTGTGTGTACACAGAACAGAGACCTACTCACCTCACAGTGGCCAGGAAGCAGATGAGAAACTGGGGGGAACCATGACTCTTCAGCAGACTTCCCTATGAGTACCCACCCAGCCACTTGAAGTTGCATCACCTTCTAACAGCATCCTAGGATGAGAGTCTACTCTTTAAACAAGGAAGCCGCAGCATTAGCCACAGCATCTCCAGAACAAGGCCTGTGACTACTGGAAGGACCTTTCTTCTCGTTCAATAGAACTTGCACATATTTCTGTTCACAGTACAACTGAGCAGAATGGCCAGAATCCCCACGCACACCTCCAGGGTGTGTTACAGATGATAAGCCTACATCATTATCACCCAAAGTCGCTGTTTTGCTTTGCTTTAGAATTACTTGTGGTTGTGTGCATTCTGCGTGTTGAGATAAGTGCAAAATGGCATTGATCTAAAGTACTCTGCAGTGTGCATGTGTGCGTGCGTGAGCGTGTGTGCATGCGTGCGTGTGTGCGTGCTCGCGTGTGTCATTGGAATGGACGTGTACCAAGGCACATATCTAATGTAAGAGGACCCTTTTCAGGAGTCAATTATCTCCTCCTATGGTGGGTTCGTTAGTGAACTCAAACTATCCTTAGTTGTGTGGCAAGTGGCAAGTATGTTTATGCATTGAATTATCTGGCCAACCCTGAATTTTATTTCATTGCTGGAGTTTTGTTTTATGATCATCTACTGATAGATGGATGAAACCTGGTAGCAGCCAAGTTTTGGCAATTAGAACAAATATCTATGATTATCTATTACTTGTGTTTTGTGGCCACATATTTTTTTTTTTTTATTCTTTTGGGCAAATTGCCAAGTAATTGGGCAGAATCAGTTTTGATGCTTTCTTCTGTGAGCTGATGAATTAAGAAATTCTTTCACTAGGTGGGTATGTCTCCCACACCTTCTTTCTCTAGATCATACCTAAGCCGACCTAACCATTAATTTATTTTCTGAGTTGCAGCCCTGAGATGTGTGAGCGAGGAGGTTAGTGCGTTCTGAGCTTAACTGGTAGGTGGAATCTCTTTTCTGAAAACCAGCAGTGCAGCGAGACAGCTCAAATGCTTCTTTTTAGTTTATGGAGAGGAGTTGGGAATGGTCCTGGGAACTGCTGAATTTTATTTCTAAGTCAGGCATTTGCTTCCCCTGTGGACTTGGAATGTTATTTAGTGTCTTGGCTGCAGGCCTCTCTGACCATAATGGAAGCTTGCTGTTCCCCTCAGACGAGTTTTTCGTGAAAGAAGTATTCATTTCTGGATGGCTGCAATGCAAGTCGTGAAGCTCCATTCTGAGCCTTTCAACTTACTTGTCTAACGAGCATATGCTGTCTGCCAGGTTGGGTTCCAAGCTCTAGAACTATAGTCACAAGAAGCAGATATTGGTCCAGCTCCTGTGGAGCACGTAAGAAACCACGTCCAAGAAGATCTATAGCAACCATTAGTGTTAACAGTACGGTTTCAAATAATTATAATTAATCATGTAGATACCTATGCATCATATCACAAAATTGACCAACAATGTCCTCATTTTCTTAAGCAGGTAGATAGCAATATGCACACTGGGGTAGCAAGCAACTATTTAATTAAAAATAATAGATGAGGAAGCTGACCTGGGATGTAACAGCATCAAGTACTGCAGGCAGTATCCACCACACAATTACCCCAAATCTAACATCACCCCTTCCCCATGAGCTTGTGCTTACAGTGCAGATTATTTACAGGATGGCCAGTTGCCTGTACTGGTTCTTCTGACCTTGCTTAGCTTAGGGAAGATGGTAGAGAGTCAGGTGGAAGGTGACACTTTCCCATGATTGTCCTTCCACTGGGACAAGATGGTAGCTGGGAGTGATGGTTCTGTGAAAGAAGAACAGTATGTTGCAGTGGGCCAGAAAAAAGAGTTGCAGCAGTGGTGGAGTGACTCAGTTGGTAAAGTGCCTGAGGCCCAAGCATGAGGACCCAAGTTCCAAAGCCCAGTACCCACATAAAAGCCAGTACAGCAGCACACATCTGTAACCACATCTCTAGGAGAGCAGAGACAATAGGATTCCTGGAACTCAAAAGGGGCCAGCCAGTCTGTCCTGATCAGTGAACTTCAGCTCCCGGAAGGCATCCTTTCTGGAGACTTGAGGAAGAAAACAATTGAGGATTACACCCATCATCAACCTCTGACTCCACACACACGCACATACACGCACACAAGCTTAAGAACACAGCTATGAGAAAAGCCAACTCGATACATGATACATGAGATTTCTGTATGAAGCCAGAGTGAGTGTGTTTAAGGTCAAGTTATAGGTGATAGCAGCATGTGTCTATGAAACACCTATACGCGCATTTCAAAACTGCCAAGCATCAGTGACTGAACCAATGACAATAATGATGGCAAGTGATTCTCTGAATTGACTCCAGCATGTGATATGATAGCTGCCCATTCTCTCAGACTCAGAAACTTCAGTGATTAGGATGTAACTCATCATCCATCCATCCATCCATCCATCCATCCATCCCATGGACTGTCCTTCAGCTTTCTCTCTCTCTCTCTCTCTCTCTCTCTCTCTCTCTCTCTCTCTCATGCTTTGCTTTTCTGCTCCCCTTCTCTCCCACTCCCTCCCCTTACTCCCTCCCTTTCCCTCCTTGACTTCCAGACTCTCTTGTGGTTTCCTCATGGCTCCTGGATGTGGCTCGCTCTACAGTTCTCACAGGAGCTTCTTCTTGTCTCTGTCCAGCTTCTCAGCCTCATTGTCTAACATCTTAGCAATTCCCCTTGCCTTTGCCTTCTGCCTATAAAAATGCCCACTGCCCCACTGCCCCACTGCCCCCCTGCCCCACTGCCCCATTGCCCGACTTCCCTTGGCTTCTTCATCCTCCCCATTTTCCCTCATCTCACATTTTCAACGGCTCTGCCTCCTTTAATTTCAGACAGGTCGAAGTCACTCATCACTTTCTCAGCATATCGATATTCCTTCTTCATTTTCTGCTGTACCCTGGAGAATAATAAAAACACTTGCAACGCTGGTTTCTTCCTCCATCTGATCCACTCGACTCTCACTCACGCACCTCACTGCTGGAGGCCTATTCAGAATCTTGGGGTTCCTTACTTTCATACTGTAGTTACCTCCTGATTTGTATTCCATACTTCTCAATCTAATGTGGCATCTCATGCTCCAAATGAGAATTCACTTGGTGTTACCACTAAGCTCTTTTAAAGTCTTCTCTTGTCTAAATCAAGAACCATGATCTCAAATACTGTATTCACAGCAGAAATGAGTGAAGTGAGTTTGTTGTAAGAAATGTCAGCTTTGGGGTTACGAAGATGCATCAGTGAGAAAGTTCTGGCTGAGAAAGCATAAGGATAAGTTCAGATCCGCACAAACATAAAAAAAAAAAGAAAAAAAAGAAAAAAAAAACCTGAATGTGATATCAAATGCTTGAAATGTAATGCTGGTGATAGGAGGATCCCTGGGGTTCAGCGGCAAGCCAATCTAGACTGCCAATGTGTTCCATGTCCAGTAGGAGACCACTAACCTCCACATATGCACATACAAGCAAACACACAGCCACATGCATACACCCCTCATACACACGCAAGCATGCACACACACACACACACACACACACACACAGAGAGAGAAAGAGAGAGAGAGAGAGAGAGAGAGAGAGTTTTACTTGTTATGACCTATAATATAAGAACTCACTTTACAGTTACAGTTGTTGAGCTGTTGACGATGCCAGCTTCAGGACCATCAATAATACCTTCTTGAATGTTGAAAGATATCCATGGTAATAGTTTGGTACTCTGGTCCCCAGGAACATGAACATTGCTCCCAGCCAAAAGCCTTAATATTTCCCTCTGAATGCCACACTAGTGCATTGTTCCTGCTAAGTTAGCTGTTGGTTTCCTTTTATCACACTCTGCTTATGTTGCCTCCTCCAGGATAGGAAGCAATCTCAACTCAACTCCAGCTGCCCTCTTTGAAGTCTCACTCATCCTCCAATTTAGGAAAAGCTACATCTAGAAGCGTATCCAGTTATTAAAAGGGCATGTATCCTGGAAAAGATGGCTCAAGAGGTTACTAGCACACTAATGGGAATTGATCGAACAGCTAGAAACTAAACCATTGTATAATGTCAAGAACACTTGTGTCCAAAGGGTTGTACAAGCATTATCCAAACATGAGCTGTGTTTTTATGCCCTACAACTTCTACTCTCATGAATGAAGGTGTGTCAACAGACTATACTTTATAAAACAATGATCCAGTTATCACCTGCGGATTCTTGGGCAGTGGCATTGGAATGAAGGTCTTGGCTAACACCCAACCTACTCTGCTTCTCCTTCCTCAGCATAGAAGCGGTTGGAGGTCATTATCTCAAGAAGACATTTTAGTCTCTTGGTGTTGTGTCTTAGCTTGCATTATGATTTTAAAGTTTATTGGGTATAATCTCTTAGATGCATATTCCTATTATAGTGGGAAATGTTTATAAGCCACCTAATGTAATAACAGAAAACAGAGTGGTAGGATACAGGAATTCATTCTTTTCAGCTCAAGTGTAGCCTGGGAAATTAATTGCACTGTTTTGCCTAGAGGAAATGCTTTATTGCTTCGGGAAAATCAAATGTCAGCCTTCTCTTATTCAAGATGGAGTCATTGTTAGGACTAGGAGATTTTTATACAAATAGATATCTTGAAGGCTGTCAAACCACAGCTATTAATGAAGGAAATCAAAAGAAGCATCATTTATCAACACTGTTGCACTTATTCATATTCTGGAAGGGTCCCCCACCTTACAAAATTCATATCAAGAAAATTGCTGACCACATCATCTTAATTTTTCCTCTTTCCTTTCCCCCAAATTCCCTCCAAATGCTTCTTCTACAGATGGCCCCATGCCCCGCATCCCAGCACCATCATCATCTTACTCAGACATTCCAAGGGCTGTGTGACAGATTTTGTAGGTCGCTCGTGAGGATGAAAGGGTCACATGTAGCCTCCTCATCTGGTACTATCTAAAATACTGGCCTGAGACAGACTTCTCAAAACCTGACCTGTTCTCAGTACTGCAGGTGATAGGGGATGCTGACAGGAACAGACATAATGGATTTTCCAGATGGCAATAGCAAGAATAAAATGAGATTTGCTGAAAAGGACGTCTTAAAAGAGTGGATAGTTGGAAGATCAGATGAGTGCCAGATATGAAAGCCAGAACCTGAATCTACTCCTACCTTCCTGTTTACAGTGGCAAATAGTAGGTATTCTTGAATTATGGCGGGACCTGAATAAAAGCAGTGATATAGAGATAGCCTCCCTCTCTCTCCAGCCACTTCCAGTTCATTCACTAGCTACCACAATGCCCTTAGGTAGAAACTGTTGGACCTACTTTAGAGACAGGAACCTAGGACCACAAAATGCAGTTGCCTCGGTGGTTAACTGTCAATAGAATGCTGCTTCTGTCCTACAGGGGACATTTGTCAATGTCTGGAGCTGGGTTTAGTTATTGCCATGAGACTGTAAGCTTCCAATGGCAGAAGCCAGGTATGCCACTAAACATTTTAAAAGCCCCACAGGCCTTAGAAGAAAGACATACCCTTCTTGTGAGAAGCACTCAAACCGAGAATCGTTAAACATCCAATGGTTTTATTAAATCCTCATCGCTCGTGTTCCAAGTACATTCTCCAAGCCACAGAACCTTGCCATCCAGCCAGTGTGGTGGAAATGAATAGCAAAAACATACGCTTGATGAAGTTGTTGAGTGAATGAACAAAGCAGTTAGATGAGGAGTTAGGATTTCTCTGTACTGTTCTGAGTCCCCAGTTCCTCTCTAGCAAATAGCTTATTTTGCTTCTGCTTCTTTCACAGTGAGGAATGCTCTTCATACAGAACTGTGTCTTTGACGTTCTTTACAAATTATAGAAATACAATGTGTAACAATAAAAGACCTCTCACTGTTGACAGGTTAGGGTAGAAGTGAAAGCAAACTGTGAAGGGCAACTGAGAAGCAACCGTTAAACTCACTGCTAACAAGGACATCTAAGGACAAGACCTCCAAACACAGAATAAACAATATTAACAGGAGAGAGTAGTTGTGATAATTACCTTGAGCTTTGAAATTATTCACTACCATCCACCCTGTCATCTTGGGGTCCTAAGGGCCTCCCTTCCTGATAGCTTTTCACCAATTAACGAAGAACAAGAAGAAATGCTTTAAGCTGTCAGCAGTTCAGCACCCACTAAGAGTCACCAATGCCATGCCTCTGGCTATTAGAAGAAGTTCTTTATGTTTGGTTGACATGATATTTTGGAATGATTCCTTCTTTCCTGGCTCCTCAACAATTCCCCTGGCAGGTCAATGTTGTCTTAACACAACTGTGAAAATCATGTGAAGGGAAGTTTTTCCTTCTTTACTTGGTGAATTTTTGAACATAGAAAATTGTTCTCTGATATAAGCCCTTTCAAACAATAGCAGCAGATGGTATTGATCACCCTGCTATGGTCCCCCTCAACCCTAATCTATAAAACCATGGCTGCCAAGCTCTCTCCTCTGCTATAAGCATATCTGCCTGCAGTGTTCTGAGCCTTGGGCCTTAGGCCATCAATGCAGCACATTCAACGCGTGTGCTCCTGGGCTGTTGGTACAACTATACTAGTGATGCCACTTGGTGGCAGCCCACGCCCATCAACATCATGATAATTATGTCATTAAGATGAAGCATGAGGCCAGCATCTTTTGGTCATTACTGTGTGAAGAGGCACATATACATAATGACAAGGTTTCTAGTCCTTGACGGCTTAAAGCATAGGCCTGCCTAATTACCTTGTGCATTCTGAGAAGCTTCTAGAGCAAAAGATATTATCAAAGCACAGAGTGTTAAATAAGTGGTCAGACTTAAATACAAATGAGTTGGCTAGCATTTATGATGAACTACCAAAGCAGATCAGCCAAGGTGCCATTTGAATGCCCCTCCATAAACAAGACATTACAAACAGCCTAAAAGGAAGATTGGAAATGACTCATCTTTAAACATGTGTCACTAGAAAATGAAGGGATTTTATTGGTCTTTGCTTGTCTGCATTCACGCCCTACACACACACACACATACACAGACACACACACACACACACACACACACACACGCATACACACACACACATGATGTACAATGTATATTGACTCCAATTGTCCTGCCCCTAAGAAAAAGCAAGTTTTGATACTCAAAAGAATGCAGTTAATCCAAAAACTCCATTTGTGTTTGGTCCCTGTGTGTCACCCACCCTTATCATACACACACATCCCTTTATCCTGATGCTTCAGCCTCCTTGGCTATCTCCTGTCCTGCTTCCTGCTGTGGCCCCTTGACACACACTTTCTGTCCAGGATGTTCTTCGCCCCTGTGGCCAGACCAATCTGTACTTTCATTCTTTCTCAGTTCAAGAGCCACTGAGCAGGATGTCTGTCTTAAAGTTTCTTATGCTTGTCTAAAGCAACTTTCTCTTTGTAAGTTCACATCAGGGTGTGTAGCTACCTGATTGACACTCGTGGTTCTGTTTCTCACTAGATTACCAACTCCAGGAGACAAGGTCCATCCCTTCACAGGCCCAGCATAGCCTGTGATTAGCAAACACTGGTTGAGAGATGGGCAAGACAGAAGGAAGGAATAAACTATCGTTTGTTTATACTCTTTTAGGACCTGATACTTTAAAATGATTTCTTTATTTATTCACTTTACATCCCAATATCAGTCCCCTTCTCCCACTCCCTTCTTCTTGAGAATTTTGAAATGTTAAACTCATTTCTAACTCCAATGAATAACAAAGTGAAGGAGTATTAACACAGACCAATTGGAAGGGCCTGCAGCTTACTGACTTAAGTCGTCTTCAGAGATGAGTTCTGGGGTGTTAATATGTTGATATAATACACAAGATTTTTTCAGCTATTTTCAGCCTTCTTGTATGAATACAAATCTTCTCCTCTCCTCGCCCTTCCCCCTCTCCTTCTCCTCTCTCTTCTCTCTCTCTCTCTCTTTCTCTCTCTCTCTCTCTCTCTCTCTCTCTCTCTCTCCCTCTCTTCTCTCCCCCCCTCTTCTCTCTCTCTCTCTCTCTCTCTCTCTCTCTCTCTCTCTCTCTGGTATGTTTTTGCCTTGGGATTTTTATTTTGCTTGCTTTGTATTTGTTTTATTTAGTTTGTTTTGTTATTGGTAGGTGACTTTTGGTTTGAGGTAAGAGGAGTTTAATTGCTCTGTTTTGGTATGTGCTAGGCAAGTGCTCTGCCACTGGGCTTCCTTCTCCTGGCCATGGAGACTCTGTGTCTGTAAACCACTAGCTTTTTACTTTCTTTCAAAAGTTAAGTCTGCTTTCAACCATCAGTTCCATGCCACATGGAAAACTTCTTTCCTCCCTGTCTCTCCCTGCTCGAACCAGTTTTAGCTGAGTCTGAGAACGAAGGTGGAGAATGTATAGCCATTCTGGAGGGAACTCAGGTATCTTTATTTAATTGAGCACACACACACACACACACACACACATCCACACACTGTATTAGTCAGGGTTCTCTAGAGTCACGGAATTTATGGATAGTCTCTATATAGTAAGGGAATTTGTTATGATGACTTACATAGTCTGTAGTCCAACTCTCCAACAATGGTCAGCTGTGAATGGGAAGTCCAAGGATCTAGTAGTTGCTCAGTTTCACAAGGCTAGTAGGTTCCAACAGATGTGCTGACTGGTAAATGCAAGCAGGTGAAGAAGAGCCAATCTTCCTTCTTCCATGACCTTATGTAGGTCTCCAGCAGAAGCTATGGCCCAGAAAGTGTGTACTATCATGACTGGATCTGAGACTTGTTTTGCCCCAGGCTGACCTTGAACTCAGAGATCTCCTTGCCTTAGTCCCTTGGGATTCATAGCCATTATGCCTCAAGATCTTCATGCTAACATCCAGGTCAGAAACCCAGCCTCAAGATTACAGGTTAGCCTCCCAATTCTGGATTGTAGTTCATTCTAGATATAATCAAGTTGACAACCAGGAACAGCCATTACACACACACACACACACACACACATACACACACACATACACACATGCACACGCATGAGCACACACACATGAATGCATATGCATACACACTATGCTTTCATTAGTGTTTAAATCAATTTTACAAAGGAAAGACTGATATATACCTCTGAGCCCTCAAAATCTTCGCCTCATTTTCAGTACAAAGATGTCTGTGTCAGGAAAGAGGCCCTGACTTGACTTAGAGGTTCTGCTGTAAAATGATCCTGAGATCTTTCAACTCAGCAAGGTTTGTGTGACTTCTCATTCAGTGAAAGAATCCTGGGAAGCAGATGTTAGAATCCAGCACCCATCTTTATCCATGGTTATAAAATAGAGACATTAACCGAAAAAGAAGTCAACTAAAAACTAAAATTGGAATTTGATATAGGACAGCAATAAACTTTCTTTATTAGGAATGAATTGGTTTTCCAACATTTAAAAAGAACTCAGTAATGAGGTAGCCTGACCATGCACCTGGGTCTCAGGCTCTGGCCCTGACCCTGGTTTGACCCCAACTCCCCATCCTCTTTTCTGTTTCTCTTGTTCTAATTTGGTTCTGGCCATTGTCTCAAGCTTTTCACTCAGGGATGGTTGGTGGCATGTGTACACTAACCTTTTCCTCTGAGCCTCAGCTTGGGGCCTTGGCTGTCAGTGCACCTTGGTCAGAGTACTTGTGATGGAGGCTGGAGAAAGTGCTCTTGGTCAGTCTGCATGCTTTCTTCTGGAACCGTGTGGACCTTGCAATAAGAGCGTGTGGGGGGAGCTGTTGAGGCTGATCTACCCAGAGCTCTCCCAGCAGGCACTGTTTTACATCCCTGTGTCTCACATAGCTCAGAGAAATCTCAAATCTGCAGTCCCACAGATACCAGTCGAGATTGTTCTTGCTTCCCTGTTGCATTCGTGAACAAGTTTCTTAACCTTGGCATGAACTTCCAGGGTTTCCATTCTTGGCTTTTTCTGGCCTCCAATTATTTCAGCCCAAGCTAGTGACAGCTAACCTGGAGGGCTAACACAGTGAACTTAGCCTGTCGG
The DNA here is from genome assembly GCA_019843965.1 of Rhynchomys soricoides. Taxonomy (NCBI): domain Eukaryota; kingdom Metazoa; phylum Chordata; class Mammalia; order Rodentia; family Muridae; genus Rhynchomys; species Rhynchomys soricoides. Next base: position 3,311,175 of record JADRCH010000125.1, read on the forward strand.
TCTACAACTTACTCTTTGGCACCATATACAAGTGTCACAAGGGCAATGGACCTCTTGCTTCTGGAGGTCAGCATCTGCAGCTGAGCCTCTCAGTGCCACACTACTGAACTTTTGGACTGCCTGATGCATTGTTGTAAGGGTCTGGCCTGGGAATACTAGCATGTTGAACAGGATGCTTGGCCTTTCTTACAAGAAGTGTATTAGCATTCTGTCCCTCAACTGCGACACTACATACTTCTCCAGACTGCCATGTAATCCCTGGACTGGGGTGTGGAGAATTTTATCCCATTCCCTATCCAGTGAAAATTGACATATGGAGAGTGGCAGATTTTTATGAGAGAAATCCCACTCTTCATTGGTATCAGTTCCAAACCTTGAACTGAGAAAATATTTGTCAGCAAAATGTTTGCTGTCCAAGTCTGAAGACCTAAGCTTGATTTCCAGAATTACATTTTTAAAAGCCAGGAACATGCTTAGAATCCAATTCTAGGTAGGGAAAAAAGCAGATGCCAGGGACTTGCTAGGCAGCCACTCTGGTCTACTTTGTGAACTCCAGGCCAGTGTGAAGGCTTTGTCTGAATGAATGAATGAATGAATGAACACCAAAGAGCTAGAGAAATGGTTGTTCTCTGGCCTCTGTGTACATGTGTATGCACACACACATGCAAATTTAAGGGTTTCTTTCTGTATAGAGTGTGTAGCCAGGAAGATTGATTAGCAAAATATGATGTGCTCTTATGAATTGTGACAATTACTGTCATGACTTGTGTTAAAGCCTGCCTCTGAATTCCTGCAGCTCTGCTCTTCTGATAAGAACTTGAAAGTTACCATGAGATTAATCACTCTGAAGCATTTTCAGAGGGAAGTAGTCCCAATCCATGTCATTTTCCAGTGGAAATGGAATTAAGAAAAAAAAGTGCCCAGTAAAAAATGCCAGTGTTTGTTGAGTTAGAGATTAATTATTGATGATAGGGAACCTTATTAATTTTTTAGACCTTTTCCCCTTTGGGTACATGTTAGACTCCCTGTAGAGAGCATAAGATTCCTTCCAGTCATTCTGCATCAAAGCCACGAGCTGTCACCCAGGGTGTTATCTTGTTCTGTGCAGGCTGGTTGCGTATGTTGACTCTAAAGTTATTAATCAGGCATTTTCAGAGTCAACTGCACATGTCAGGCTGTAGAGACAGAATCCATTAGACACTGGCTGAAAGGAGCAGGGATTTTATGTCATCATGATTGAATATCTCTATTGTAGAATTTCCCAGTAAGAAATTAAGGAAGTATACATTTTGGAGCTAGATAAGCAAAATTCCTTCCGGATTCAAAACAGGGGAACACCATCAACAAGAAGACATCTGTGTACTCCTTTCAACATCTTGAAGAATTTGTGTATCAATTTTAGTATCTCAATCTCTTTCATCAGTCTTGCACATTAACAGGTACAATCAATAAGTAACTGTCTCAATTAACCTTAATCAATATACCTGACAATAATGAGTATTCTGTTGAATGATAAGAACACAGAGAACGAGCTTGGAGATGGCTCACTCAGTAAAGTGTTTGGTCGGTAAACATGAGGACCTGAGTTTGGATCGCTAGTACCCTTGCACATGCCCTGCAAACCTAGTCATGGGAAGGTAGAAACAGGTGAATCCTGGAGCTTACTGGCCAGCTAGTCTTTTCCAGTTGGTGAACTCCAGGTCCAGTGAAAGACCCTATCCCAAAAGGTAAGATAGAGAAAGACAGGGAAAAACAACCCGCATACCTCTCTCTTACACACACACACACACACACACACACACACACATACTAGCATGTGTGTACATGCACACACGCGTGTATTCACACAGGAACATATACACACATATGTACATTCACACAGGAACACATATACACACATGCATCCACACAGAGAAAGAGAGGCAGAGAGAGACAGACAGAGAGAAGAGGGAAGAAAGAGGCACAGAGGGCAATTTTTCAATTTAATCAAAGCCTACAAGCCAGTTTAGAATAGTGACAGTTCCATGTTACACTGAGGCCACCCAGCAGATGCAGATGGAGCCTTTACTGTATCTTAGGCATGCTGAGTTGGACACATGAAAATCACTTGAACTTGGGCTTTGCTTCCTGCCAAAAGCCTTTCTCTATAACATGTTTTCACCCCCTCTTTCCTAACTTAGAACACAACAAGGATCTTGCTGTAAGACATCATTCTGAAAATCAATCCTATTGCGTGAAAGGACAGGGCCTTGACCTGGGGTGTGTGTGTGTGTGTGTGTGTGTGTGTGTGTGTGTGTGTGTGTGTGTTTAAAAACTTACTCACAGTTGTGAATTTGCCTTCCTAGTGCAGGTGAAATCTTTTTTGTAATGACAGTTAATGGGGCCCATGAATACTTTTATCTCTTTCCAGATGTTACAGTATTGAGGAGGAGAGAGAGAGAGAGAGAGAGAGAGAGAGAGAGAGAGAGAATTTGCTACAATGACTGCAAAGCCTTGTCTCTAAAAGAGTTTTAAAAAGCATTCTCCTAGCTAAGGAAAATTAACTTGGAGCATTTTACAGACGTGAGGCATTGACAAATGAGCTGTCTGATCCTAAACTGGTTTCAAACAGAAGTAGTCTGGGGTCTGCACTCCAAATGAAATGTCAGGGGATGGGAAGCCATCTGTTTTACTGGTGGTCAATCACTCAAGTGTTTCTCAGCCCAGACACTTTACAGATCCATTAGGAAGAAATAAGATTGCAAGACCTTAGGGCCATCTTGAATTGAACTTCCAGAGTGCCAGGTGAGTGAAGTTCAGTCAATAGTGTTTTAATTTACACTGGTGAAATTATTGCTTGCCACAGGTTTCTCAGAAAAGGCCACTACTGTCTTCTGATTCTCTCCTCTAAGCCCAGTCCTACTTGCAACTCATGATGCAAGTTTATTTATTTGATACCATGTTCACCGGAGTTTGAGTTGACATAAAACAAAATGCACAGACCAAGAAGAGCAGAGGAAATTCTCCGATACTCAAAATAGAGTCTGTATCTTAAAATGCTTTAACTTGTGGATACTTTAACAAGTGGTTTCCTTGCAGCAGAGACTTTAAAGCTTATGAAATAATATACACATGTTTCCTTACATTGTCTAACTTCTTTTGCAAGACTATTAAGGTCACATGATTGTTCTATGTCAAAACATTTATAGAATTTTCTTGTCCCTGTTTCCCTGAACCTGGAAGCCACATGCTGACATAATCAAGGTATAAAATGAGGTCCCCACCTGACCTGATCCTTGAGAGATTGTGTCTGAGAGAGCGTTCTGTAAGCAGGAGACAACAGGTAGAAGCAAGAAATGAGCCTCCATGTTAAACCACTAAGAGTTCAGGTTAAATGCCCAGAGGAATAAATTACGCACTGCTTGTTAGCTCACTGAGCTCTGACTTTACCTCCCAGTGTGTGCTTATGTGCTCAGTGTCGCCTTGATTACTGTTTATGACAGATGTGGCATTACTGACCATGGCTCGATTAAAACTACAAAATCTTCCAACCTGTTGAATGTGCAAGAGTTAGATGTTGACTTATTCTAACAAACAAGAACTGTCACCTGTGTCAGAATAAATGTGCTCCTTGTGACTTTGGTGTCACACTACATTATAATCAGCAAGTGTTTAACAAATGCTGGCAATCTATTTGGGAAGTTTTAGTCACTCATCTACCATCCAGAAGAGAGCTTGGGACCTTGCTGTTTCATATTTCCTCCTCTTCTGTTACCCAGATACTTCCAAACAAAAGGTGTGTGTGTGTGTGTGTGTGTGTGTGTGTGTGTGTGTGTGTGTGTATGAAGTTACATGTGGATACATGTGTGAGTGTGGAGACCAAAGAGCAACCTTAGGTATTATCCTCAGAAAAACTATCCACCTCCTTTGAGATGGTATCTCTCACAGTCTGGAACTCACCAATTACTCAAAACTGGCTGGGTAGCAAGCTCCAAGAATCCTCCTGTCCCCTGCCTCCCCAGCTTTGGGATGACAAACATGCACCATCCTATTTGGCTTTTTTAAAAATGTGGGTTCTGAAGATTGGATTTAGATCCTTATGCTTCAAGGCAAGGGCTTTACCAACTGAACCACACCCCTAGCCCCATACTTGTACAAGAATCAATAAGTGGTATATTGGCTGGACAGAAGGCTCAGTGGTTAAGAGCACTGACTGCCCTTCTAGAGGTCATGAGTTCAATTCCCACCAAACACATGGTGGCTCACAACTATCTGTAAGGAATCAATGCCTTCTTCTGGTGTGTCTGTAGACAGTTTCAGTAAATGCATATAAAATAATTGAATAAATCTTTTTTTAAGAAAGGCATATCTGCTCTGTTTTGGGTATGAATTTGATACCAAGAACTGATTGGCATCAAACTAGCTGGGATTTTTCCTTATTTATGTATTTATTTATTCACTTTATGTTCCACCCTCTCCTCCCAGTACCCGCTCATGCAAGTCTTCCCTCATCCCACTGGGGAAGCCCCACTTTGGGTGTCATCCCCCCACTAACCACCCCCCACACACAAACATCAAGTCACGGTGGGACTAGGCACATCCTCTCCTACTGACAAGGCAGTCCATTTAGTGGAGTGAGATCCACAGGCAGGCAGGCAACAGGCTTAGAGACAGCCCCTGCTCCAGTTGTTGGCAGACCTGCATGAAGACCAAGCTGCTCACATGCTACATCTGTGTAGGGGACTTATGCCTAGCCTGCACTAGCTCTTTGGTTGGTGATTCAGTCTCTGGGAGCTTCCAAGGGTCCAGGTTAGCTGACTCCATTGGTCTTCCTGTGGAGTCCCTGTCCTCTGCCGGTCCCTCAATTCTTCTCCCAACTCACTCCCCGAGCTCAAATTAGCTGGTTTTAACCAAGGTGAAATCCATGTTACATATTCGACTTTGAGCCACAGTGACACCATGGAAGACACATGGGGCAAGCAAGAATAGGATAATGGTAGATGTTACTAGACATGTGAGTAGGCCCAGTCAGTCTCTAGCAGGTACTTGTACAATGGTCAGCCTGGGGATGGACATGAGACAAGCTTTATAGTTATGACCCACTACCCAAAGGAAGCAGCCATGCATGTGACAGTGCTCATGTACCAGATACCACCTCAGTCCAGTTTTAATGGATATGGTCAGGTCTATGATTTTTGGACTTACTTTGCTGCTGCTTGTGACCTTTCAAACAGAGAGACACGTTCACACCTTATACATATGCACATTTGATAAGGTTATAATTGTAGAAACCGAGGGGCTCAACCTCATTCTGAGCCTGTGAGTGCCTGGTGCTGCATCATCACTATGTAGAATGAAGAGCCCTTTTGCTCAAAGAGCAGGCAGATGTAGCAAATGCAATCCATCTCATTAGAGCTATTTTAGGCATTGGTGGACTTTTTAGAGTTGCAGTTGAATACATTATCCTTGTCATTTATATTTTTCTATATCAAAACTTGATGCTACTGAAAAATACGACACTACTCAATGCAGAAAAGGGTAGTTTGTTTCCTGTAATATTCTGAATTCCTGTAAAATTCTCCAGAAGATAAAATTATCTTACTTACTTTGTAAAAATGAGGGCCATATTTTGAAACAAAATCTCCTAAGTTAGGGAAAGCTCAATTTGGGGCTGAGGCTATGGTTTAGCGGCAGGGGACTTTCCTAGCATATGCCTGGATTGATCTTCAGCACCACAAAGATAAGATAATGGTTCAATTAAAGTTGTAGCACCCAGTCCCAATGAATAGATCTAAAATAGAGCCCCAACACCTAAGATTCAGGAATTTCTGTGAAAAAATGGGGTGGCAGATTATGAGAGCCAGGGAAGCAGAGACTTGACACTAAGATTGGGCCTCCTAAGAACATGAGAAGCTACATCCATAAAGTCTCCTCCATGACTATCTGAGCACGATCAGAGTGAGAACAGCACGAACAGACATGTTAACATGGATGCAGAGATGCTCACAGGGCCACAACCCTAGACAAAGACCTACAGGCAAATAAGGAATCCTGAGAGTGGGGGAAACAGTCTTCCTTGGGGAGGTGCACAACAACTGGTTATACAGTACCAAATTGTTAACTATGAAACATATCCAGACAATTAATGTTATACAGACTGAGCAGGTTCTATTTATATAATTTGAGGGGAGTGTGTGTGTGTGTGTGTGTGTGTGTGTGTGTGTGTGTAACAATTAAAGAAAAGGAGGATAAGAACTTAAGACAAGGCAAAGGCAGAGGTACATAGGAGGCTTTAAAGGGAGGGAAAGAAAGGGGAAGTGATCTGCATTTCCCTGATGACTAAGGATGTTGAACATTTCTTTAGGTGCTTCTTAGTCATTCAAGTTTCCTCAGTTGAGAATTCTCTGTTTAGCTCTCTTCCCCATTTTTTGATAGGGTTATTTGGATATCTGGAGTCTAACTTCTTGAGTTCTTTGTATATATTGGATATCAGCCCTCTATCGGACATAGGGTGGGTAAAGATATTTTCCCAATATGTAGGTTGCCATTTTGTTCTATTGACAGTGTCCTTTGCCTTACAAAAGCTTTGCAATTTCATGAGGTCCCATTTGTCCATTCTTGATCTTAGAACCTAAGCCACTGGTGTTCCGTTCAGGAACTTTCCCCCTATGCCTATGTATTCAAGACTTTCCCCCACTTTCTCTTCTATTAGATTCAATGTATCTGGTTTTATGTGGAGGCCCTTGATCCACTTGGACTTGAGCTTTGTACAGGGACTTAGGAATGGATCAGTTTGCATGTTGACTGCCAGTTAAACTAGCACCATTTGTTGAAAATGCTGTCTTTTTTCCACTGGATGGTTTTAGCTCCTTTGTCATAGATCAAGTGACCGTAGGTGTGTGGGTTCATTTCTGGGTCTTCAATTCTATTCCATTGATCTACCTGCCTGTCATTGTACCAATACCATACAGTTTTTATCACTACTGTTCTGTAGTACAGCTTGAGGTCAGGGATGGTGATTTTCCAGGAAGTTCTTTTATTGTTGAAAATAGTTTTTGATATCCTGGGTTTTTTGTTATTCCATATGAATTTGAGGATTGCTCTTTCTAACTCTATGAAGAATTGAGTTGGAATTTTGATGGGGATTTCATTGAATCTGTAGATTGCTTTCAGCAAGATCATTTTTACTATATTAATCCTGCCAATCCACGAGCATAGGAGATCAGTTAGAATGGCTAAGATCAAAAACTCAGGTGACAGCAGAGGCTGGTGAGGATGTGGAGAAAGAGGAACACTCCTCCGTTGCTGGTGGGATTGTAAACTGGTACAACCACTCTGGAAATCAGTTTGGTGGATCCTCAGAAAATTGGACCCAGCTATACCACTCCTGGGCATATTCCCAGAAGACTCTCCAACATGTAATAAGGACACATGCTCCACTATGTTTATAGCAGCCATATTTATAATAGCCAGAAGCTGGAAACAACCCAGATGTCCCTCAACAGAGGAATGGATACAGAAAATGTGGTACATTTACACAATGGAATACTACTCAGCTATTAAAAACAATGACTTCATGAAATTCGCAGGCAAATGGATAGAACTTGAAAATATCATCCTGAGTGAGGTAACTAAGTCACAAAAGAACAAACATGGTATGTACTCACTGATAAGTGGATATTAGCCCAAAAGTTTGGAATACCCAAGATTCAATTCACAGACCATATGAATCCTAAGAAGAAGGAAGATCAAAATGCAGATGCTTCAGTGTTTCTTAGAAGGGTGAACAAAATACTCACAGGGGAAAATATTGAGACAAAGTATGGAGCAGAGACTCAAGGAAAGGCCATCCAGAGACTGCCCCACTTGAGGATACATCCCATATATAGCCACCAAGCCAGAACTTTCTTGTGGATGCTGGGAAGTGCTTGATGATGGGATCATGATAAGCTGTCTCCAGAGAGGCTCAGGCAGAGCCTGACAAATACAGAGGCGGATGCTCGCAGCCAACCATTGGACTGAGCGTGGAGTCCCAGATGGAGGAGTTGGAGAAGGGACTGAAGGAGCTGAGGGGGTTTGCAGCCCCATGGAGGGATCAACAGTGTCAACTGGCCAAAACCCAGGGACTCCCAGAGACTGGACCACCAACCAAAGAATACACATGGAGGGACCCATGGTGCTGGTCACATATGTGGCAAAGAAGGACCTTGTTGGCCATCAGTGGGAGGATAGGTCCTTGGGCCTGAGGGAGTTAGATGACCCAGTGTAGGGGAATGCTAGGGAGGGAAGATGGGAGTGGGTGGGTGGGTGAGGGAGCACCCTCACAGAGGTTGGGGGAAGGGGAATGGAATAGGGGGTTTCTAAAGGGGAAAACATTCGAAATGTATATAAATATCCAAAAATAAAAATAAAAATAAAAGAGGAAGTGATGTAATTATGTTACAATTTTTAAAAAATGAGAAAATTAATTAATGGGTGTAATAGAGTGTAAAACAGTGACACAACATGTACCTAGTACTTCACGGCACATGCACACTCACACGCATGAAAATGTAATAGAAAGGAAAACAATAATTAACATTTATACAATAAAAAACGGTTTTAAGCATGAGTATCTCTTGCTGGAATTCCTACAACAGGGAGGCAGAGGCAGGCAGATTTCTGTGAATTTGAGGCCAACCTGGTCTACATAGCGCTACCAGTCACCTGTGTGGTAAGACCTTGTCTCAAAAACAAGCTTCGTTTTTTTTCCCTTGACAAATCATCCTTATTTGTTTAAGAATCCAAAAAAGATATCACTTTCCTTGCAGACTTAGATCTCGAAGTACCCTAAACAACACAAGTGTTAAGGAAATGTGTTTGGGGGATCAGTGTAGGGCTGGGATAGTAGCTTTGGGACAGGATCTGATTGACCTGCATCTCACTATGTATCCCAGGCTAGCCTCAGACTTATAAGGATGCCCCCACCAGCCTCGAGTGCTAGAGATTATTACAGCTATGCGTGACTATGCCTGGCTTTGGTTATGTTGTAATAGTGCGTGAAGCGGTCCTATTCCCAGCCCGCTGATGTGGAAACAGACCCACACTTCTGCTATTCACCTCAATTATCCTCTGATAACTGAGTTGGTATCATGAGTTGGCTATCCTCCGTCCCTCTGCCCAGTGATACTCAAATTCCATCCAACAAGGATTATGTGCTTAAACCATCTGCATTCCGAATTCCACTTAAGAAACATTTTGAAATGTCAGACGCCACATCTACTGCTTAATCTCACAGCTTATTAACCCTCGACACAAATCCTACGAAAATTTTATTCTCCCCATCTTAAGTGTAACTGCAGAAATATCTCCTGCTTGCCTACCACACATGTATCAGTCCCTGGTGCCGTTTGCACTGAATGGGAAAGACAGTGTCTTTTCCTCCAAGCTACTTACAGTCTTACAGAAGAGATGAGAAACAAACCATGCAAAGACATTGAATAAAGAAGCATGTGATGTCGGGGAGCCTAGAGAAAGCGGCCTTGGCCAGGACCAGTCAGTGGGAGGTTTGAGGGAGTGGTTTAATGTTGACTAGGCAAAGACAACATCTGAGAGGGAAGCAGACTCGCCAGCCAGGGGTCGAGATACATGGTGTGTTTGAAAACCTTTAAGTACAGATCTACTTGTACCTGGAGAGAAGAACAGAGCGGGTGTGGACTAAGGCTGGAAAACTGTGCCAGAGCCACGTGGAGACAGTTCCCTAAGCTCTGAGGAGTGTCTCGCTCCATTGCTGTGGAGAGTGTGGGATCAGAGCAGATGTGTGCCACAGACAGAGGAGCACACTGCTGTGCAGAGGGTACATTCCTTGATGCCATCATCAGGAGCTGTGACCGGACCGACTCTTGAAGTTGTCCCCAGAAGTACCGAATCCAAACCCCATGACACAGCCTCTGAGCAGCTTCTCTGGCTAATTGTGGGGTGCAGCAATGAGGCACTGCCGGATTTGTGTTGAATTCCTTGTCTGTTCAGCATCTGAGAGTCACTTGGAAGGCTAAAAATAACAAACTGCAGATGCTTTCACCCTAAGGTCTGCGATGGTCTTGGTGCAGCCTGGCCATCAGCATTGCTTTGGGATTTTAATACACAGCCAGGACAGAGAGCCGCTCCATCAGAGGGCAGCAAGAGACAGCCGAGGTGTGGCTTTGTGGACCAAGGTAGAGAGCCCAAGATAGAGAGCCTAGATGGCAACAGTCCCCAGAAAGGTTTAAGAAGAGCTGCAGAGATCAAGACAGGGGAGGCCAGGCCTTATTCCCTATGTCCTCTCTTCGCCAAGTGCCTGGTTCCTTCCTTCAAGGAGGCATAGAATGCTTCAGGCCAACCTGATGGGCCACTCCCACTCTCTTCTCTGAGGGACTCCAGGTCCTTGCACTATCAGGATACTGCAATATCAAGATAGGAAATGTCTCCTAGCGCCACCTGTGAAAATCAGCAAGATGATCCATCAAGAAAAGCAAGAAGGAAAGAAAGGACAGAGGGGGGAGGGGAAGGAGAGAAGGAGAGAAAAGCAAGAGAGACAGGGGTAGGAGCAGATGAAGGGAAGGAGGGAGGAAGGGTGGGCAGTGTCTTCCGTACTAAATTCAAACCAGTCCCTGGCCTAAGCAATACCTATCAGAGCTGTATGTAACTCTGTGATTTCTTATCATATTCAGGGCATCGAGCTGAGTGCTTTTGGAGTTCCATTGTCCTTCATTCTTGTAACCCTAACCCAATGTGCTGTTGACATTGGTACTTTTAGGAGTCCTACTCTGAAAAACAGATTTAAACAGGCAAGTCAATAGATAGCCTAGTGCTACAGAGCTGTTAGTACCAGAGCAAGGCTTTCGGGACAGATGTAACTGTTTACATTTAAACCTGTTTAAATCAAATCCCTACACCGGCTCTGCAAGGGCCGCCAGGTCACAGGAAAGGTTATGCCTTAGATACTGGTTAGCTAGTGTGGCTTCTAAAAGGACACAGTTGCCATAGCTGGGGAGGGCTTCTTGAAGAAGGTGACAAGGGAAACTCTCAATGAGACAGAAGCTTGAAACGGAAGAAAAGGAGAGAGCTCCTAGGCATTAGGTGAATGAGGTCCTCTAAACAGGCAGAAAATAAAAACAGAAATGCCCCAATACAGTGCTATTAAACCCTGCCCTCTAGAGAACCTCATCTGGACTTTTTACATAATGTTTACCAAATTGAAGGAAGCCAGCAAAATCCATAACTGGTGACTCAAAGGAAGGAAGGCAGTATTCTTGTTGGCTGGCAATAACCAGGAGCGGAACCCTGTGTTTTGCAACCAAAGAGAACTTGGATTTTTTAAGTGGAAACTTTGACCTCCCCAAGGTCTTCTTCCTGAGGGGAAATGAGACGTGGTAAGGAAGACAGGAGTGCTGTGGTTTCAAGGCTCCTGCCTGCTGATTCCTCCTTGGGTAATTTTTATGAAATTGGATGTAATTTAATATTCAAGAGATATCCTGCTCTGTGGTTTCCCTAAAAATAGTGCAGGCCTTTTCCACATGCTTGACTGGGAGTCAGGATTCTCCTCCAGTGATAGCAGTTAGAAATGTGTACCCAGAATGGACAGCCCTACTAGGTGACAGTGGGTAGCCCCACTGTGTAGAAGCAGTTAATACTACCATCCTTGTACTGGCCCTCAGACCTTGTTACTTTGGAGCTGCAGCCACAGAAGCTCAGAGAGGCCAAGTGTCCTGGCCCTGGTCACACAGGGCTACAGTGTTGCAGTGTGCTGGGAGGCAGGGGCCTGTGTTCCATCTCAGGTCTCTGGTTCGGCATCTGCCCTGTCTTGTCTAAGGGGTAGTTCTCAATGTTGAACTATAGACAACTATCTAACAATCCACAGGTTGGTTTCTTACCTAAAAGGCAAAATCCTGACCTGCCACATTAAATATCATTAGAATGGGAATGCATGTGCACTTGTGTGTGTGTGCGCGCGTATGTAAGCCAGAGGAGGATGCTAGTTATCTACATCAATCATTTTCTGCTTTATTCTCTGTAGAGAGAGTCTCTATTTCAGAAAGGCTGCCTGACCAGCAGGCTGCCAGGATCCACACGTCTCTGTCACATAAGGTTTATGGATCTCTATAAGCTAATGCCTACCCAGAATTACAGGCGGGGCCAACTATGCCCAGCTCTTTACATAGGGTACTAGGTGCTTGATCTTAGATTCTCATGCTTGGATATCAAGTACTTTTACCCACTGAGCCATTTCCCCAGGACCCCAGGACCCCAAACTCCTAGGATGTGAATTTTGTAAGAGAGAAGCTGATTGTGATGCCAAGTCCTGGCTGTTTAGATTCTGCTTAGATTAGAGGAGAAAGTGATCATTTGCCAATCTTCACCTTATATTTGCCATCTAATTTAACTTCCTAAGGTAGCTCTTATCATCTTTATTCTCATTTTTAGAGTTAAAAGAGTTGAAAAATAAAAGCTAAAACTCAGAGAGGCCCAACGTCTTATCCAAGGTCATTCGGCCGTGAAGGACCATGGAGAGTATGAATCTGGACAGTGGAGCAGGGACCCCAGCTGACCACATTCTCCAGCCCCACCATTAAGAGAGAGAAACAGGAGATGTGCAGAAAGGAATTGAAAGGATGTAATGTTACAAAACAGCTGTAGCTCAAACCTCAGTATGTTTTTGAGGCAGAAGCTGGGGTGCCAGCATCTCTTGGTTCAGAGCTAGGTCACAGCTGTAACTTCCCAGCATGCAGTGTGCCCAGGAGGCAGCAGGCAAGGGGGAAGTTGTCTCTGAAGGAGGATGAGAGACGTGGAGGAGATGAGGATCCAGCCCAGGGAGAGCAGTGTGGTTTGAGGGGCAGTGCCTCCTTGCCTCTGTCCACTGCTGAATTCTCAGCAGTCTCGTTCTCAAGCATGAGTCCCTGGGATCCCAGCAGCCCTGTTAGAAAGTAGAAAAAAGCCAAGTGAGCAAACAGAACTACAGCCAGGCCAGCAGGCAGCTGCACACCAGCTGCTTTGTAAGGGTTCTTCATCCATCCCTTAAAGCCCAGCATTGAGGATGTGTTCTCAGAACTAGGGTTACACTGTAGGCCAGCAAAGAGCACCCTTAGTTTCTTTCAGCTGAAAGAACTGAACACAGTCACTTTCTAGAACACAGTCATTGAGTAGCAAGACATGACAAACAAGAAATTTACAGACAACGACTATGCCTCCAGCTTCCTTAGTGTTTTTGAGTAGCTATGGACAAGATACTTGCCCTGTCTAGAAAACAGTTGGTTAACTGAGACCTGTCATTGGCAGCTCTGGGGTTCTCTCCACTCTCCAGGGACAGAGCAACCAGTCTATTTCTTACCTAGCAAAGGCCCAGGAGCACTGACAAGCAGAAGCACACCCATCACTGATCTCTTGAACTTAACAGTAGATGAGCTTCAAATGATCACACGAGAGTAAGGAAGATCACAGTGTGATAGGTAACAGACAAGGAAAGACGGCTATTATTAAAAGCGAAATCCAAGTCTAGAGAGATCAGAGACCTGCTGGCTACAAGCCAAGGGATGAAGAATAAGGTTTATCTGACATAGAAGACTGCTCCTAGCATGCGGGCAGTGTGTGCAAAGACAAAGGATGCCAAGTGGGGACCAAGTTAGCTCTTCTCACAAAGACCCCAGCACAGCACACTGAGAGTAGAGCATTAAGCCTGCTGTAGCCACCCCAGCTCAAGATGAACACACACAGCCTGTGCTCATCACGTCAGCTCAGAGTGAGGGATACAGCTCAGTTGGTAGAGTGCTTAGCTAGCAAGTACAAAGTTCCTAGCAGCACAGGAACTTGTAGCAGCTTGTAGAGGCAGAAGGGTTGCATCTTCAAGGTCATCTTTGGCAACATACTGGATCCAAGGCCACACAGAATACATGAGCCCTTGTTTCAAAAACAGAAAGAAATAATGAAACCTCTGTCTAGTCTTGGCTCAGGGTCATTTCTCTTTCTTTCCTGAGGCTAAAGTTGTCTCAATTTATTCTGAGACTGAGAAGCATGGATGATTTCCCACAATGCACAGCAGTTATTTACATAATGCACGAAGTCCTCTGCCTTTCTCTGTTTACATGCCCTATACATTTGAATTGCATCATCCCTTGCCTGACTGAAGGCAGACTCTTGACAGGGTGACTTGGGAAGTCAGTACTGGGCTGCCTCTCATCATTGTCACCTGAGAACAGTAGGGACTTCAGGCATGCCCAAAGAAACTATAGCCAAGGATGTGCCCCAAGGGGAAAATGTTCACTGCTATTCCTCCCAACGGCCCCTGAGGCTACAGAGGAAGTTCCCAGCCAAGGTATCTTGATGACATCTTCATGCCTCTGGAGATCAGTCAGAGCCCCCTTTTGTAAAAGACATAGACACATTGGGTCTGAAGAAATGGCTCCAGTGGATCTGAGCCTAGTTCCCAGCACCCAAACTGGGCATCTCGCAGCCCCTTGTAACTCAGGGTATCTGATGTTCTTTGTTGCCACAAGCATTTACACATATTTGGCTTTGTGGCTTTCTCTGTGTCTCGCTGTCTCTCTCTGTCTCTGTTAGTGTCTCTCTCTCTCTCTCTCTCTCTCTGTCTGTGTGTGTGTGTGTGTGTGTGAGTGTTTCTCTCAGTCTCTCAGTCTCTGTCTCTCTCATACACACACATATACACACATAAAAATAAATCTTTTTTTTAGAAGATGGATCTGAATAGTGAAATTGCTTCCCTTTCTCCAAACCTTCTTTAAAAATCCCATCCACAAGCTGGGCCGTGGTGGCGCACGCCTTTAATCCCAGCACTTGGGAGGCAGAGGCAGGCAGATTTCTGAGTTCGAGGTCAGCCTGGTCTACAAAGTGAGATCCAGGACAGCCAGGGCTACACAGAGAAACCCTGTCTTGAAAAACAAAACAAAACAAAAAAACAAAAACAACAACAAAAAAATCCCATCCACAGTCATGAGAAAAATGAAGCATTCAGAATTGCCTGGGGAAGTAATGTGCTTCTGCAAACAAGTTAACACAGTCTGAGCCAGGAAGTAGAAGGACAAGGTTTCCAAACTTTACATGACTGTGGCCTCCCTTTTCCCAGTAGAGCTGGGGGACCTGCAAATTAATGTTCCCTGAAACAGAACTCTGGGGAAATGCCAATAGCAGGGTCTTCAGAAAATCCTGGGCATAGAGATTTCATCAGAACAGAGGAGTTGAACAGAGAAGATGTGACTTTGGCCTAAGGTCCAACAGTTAAGGTGGGAAATGAGCTTGCATCCAGTGAGTTCCCACTCTAGATTAGGGTAGCCAGAGAAACGATTTGCTCAGCTGTGAGAACTACTGTATGGCAGTGTCATAGCATGGGACACATGCTATCTAACTTAATCCTCCTACCGTGCTGACAAATACTTTATCCCAGTGCCTCAGCTAAGAACATCAAGGCTCAGAAAGGCTCTGGCATGTGTTGCATCCTTTTCAGAAACAAAACTGCAAAACCCAATTTTGGACCCAAGTCAGACTTATTTCTCTTGCCCAGTACAGTTTGTTGCTTCTTTCCTTTTAGTGACTATGGGAGATAGAGTGATATCCACTTGACAAATGCTTTCCATGGTCAGTCACACACTACTTGGTCATACACTGGAGTAGTAGAGATGGGTAGGTGTAACTTCCAACCATTAGATCTTGGGTTTGCATCTAACTGCTCTACATGATACTACCCTGGGTTCACTCTTCACTGAATGATGCTCTTACCTTCTGATGAGGAGCCACTCAGGATCCAGAGAGAGTCACAGGCTCAGGCAGCTTGCAGCCATGACTTAGGCACTCCCATGTGTAGTAACACAGTTTTGGGCTTGGGTCTGCATTGCTTTGGAAGCAGAGCCTAAGAAAATCGTTGCTTTGCTTGAGGGATGAGTTAGACCAGAAGCTTGCTTGACCTCACTGAGTAGGCAGATGATTTATCTAATTAGATAAAGAGCTTTCATGCTCATGCACATTTTGAACTCTAATGAGCTGTCGGTATGAAAGGTTTGCCCTTGGCTCAGTTCTGAAGCAGATCTTTCCCCTCCTTGGTGGAAAAGACCAGCGCAGTAAACAGAACCTCGTTTCCATGGAAGCTCATGTTCCCTGGCTTTTCCTTCTCAGTACTAAAAGGTAATTATTTGATTTCTCTTTATATTTTTGGATATCATGCAGTGGTTAAAGCTGGCCTTCTCAATCATGCTAGACTATTTTGGGAAGCTTCAGTTACATTTCCCTTTTTATCTGTTCTTTAGATCCTTAGTTGTCTGGGAAGCAGGGTCCACCTGCTGGCCACTGCCACTATTTAAAGTCCAGCAGAGCACAGGGACTTGACCTCAGAGAAGGCTAGAGAACTTGTCAACGGTGGGAATCTCTGGTCAGGATGGTGCCCACAGATAGACTGAGATCTCCCATTCACAGCAGGGAGGCACACTGTCCCATTTGGTACCTTCTTGTCTGACCCTTTGCCGCCCTGTGGTGGCTTTTGTCAAAATGACAAGGACCACTCTAACGGTCACACAGATGGCTTCAATGACCATTTCCTGAAGGTTTGCTGCCTGCTAAATACTTTCTACCTGTTGTTAACTCACTAAGCAGCCTGAGGGGAGAGATACCCTGAATACTAAGAAAGGAGAGCCAGAGCATGGAGAGGACACACAACTTCCCCAAGGTCAATGACTACTAAGAGCAGGACCATGATAAATATACACCCATTTGTGTCAATCTAAGGCCACATCCTACCCAGAAGAAATCTATCACAATAAGAAACAAGGGCAAATATTTCTCAGCTTCCAAGGATAGCTCTATGTGCTGAGGGGACTGAGTTACAAGATACAGGGTGCATGTGCAGAGTTAGGTTAATTGTCAGGAGCAAGCATTTATGGAGACCAGCAGGGGATAGAAATCCAGCTTGGTGATAGAGAATGTACAAGGTCCAGGATTTGTTCTCCTGTATCACAGGCAACATGAAACAAGAAAGAAGCCAGCATACTGTTGGGCATGTGTTCTTGTGTAATCCAAAAGAAATTGCAGTACCTAGTACCCTATGTCAGTAGGTCCTTCTACCTTCCTGAGGCTCAGTTTGCTCATCTGTAAAGTGGGGATTAGTGTACTCCTTCTCTTAAAGTTGGGGTGTCCCTTTTAAGAAGTGCAGACCTTTTCGAATAGCTATGCAAAGTGCTTGTCTTATATGAAACCATTTTGTAAACAAAAAACCAAAAACTCAAATGCAGTAAGTAGAGCAATTTCCCAGGATTTGGATGATGCTAATAAGATTGTTAATTTTGAGTAATAATCTTCTGAACCCAAATTCCTTCTCTGTGGGTACCTATCAGCATAGGTTTCTCAACATCTTTAGGAAAGGTTGTGAAACAGATGGGAGGTCCTGGGACTTGAACAGGCATTAGTATGCCAATCCTTTTTCCTTAGCTGCATCTGTTATTGCTACAGTGATACTACCCCAAGGACCAGAGACCTGCCCTGCCCTGTTCCTTTATGCATTCTTCTCTAGAGACTTATTTTTTGATATTTTTATTGGTATTTATGTGTGGGTGACTGTGTGAGTGTATGTCGTCTGTGTTTGTGTGTGTGTGTGTGTGTGTGTGTGTGTGTGTGTTCTTGCGCTCGCACACACACACATAGGCCAGAAGAAGGTGCCAGAGACCCTGGAGCTGGAATCATAAGCGTCTGTGAGATGCCCAATGTGAGTGCGTGTTGGGAACCAAACCTAGGTCCCCTGGAAGAGCAGCAAGCACTCTTAACCATTGAGCCATCTCTCTCCCACTTCCCTTTTATGTATTTTATTATATTGATGTATTAAAAGTTTCATGAATGGAAAGACAAATGTGTGAATGAACGAACTGACATATGAATGAAGCTCAGAGTTAACCTTGCCTGCTCATCTTCCTCTGTGCCATTGAGTTCCATGAGACTTGTTGGAGAACTCCAGGGCCCTGGTACAGCTAAGCTTCCGGGCTGATTACCATTCTGTAGTGTCATCTCTATGAACGCCTGCTTTCCAGCAGAACTTTCCACTTTCGATCTAAACAGTTCCCTCTACTGCTTTTCAGCAAAGCAACTGGATATAACATTTGCATTCATAATGTGAACAAGACGTTTCTGTGTAGTCTAAGTAGATGTCACACCTGGATCAGAAATGAAAATGTTCAGAGAAAAATACTAAAAGCAGCTCTTTGGAGCTTTGGGGCCTCTGGGGACACTGAATCCCACGTGTGTGCCAATCAGAGGCAGTGATGGGAGGTGGGGCTTGCTGATTGTGGTGTGAGTCTGTGTTCATTCAGAACAGGGCTTTGAGCTGGGAGCCAGGGACATCATAATAAAATAAAAATTTATGATCCAGGTTAGAAGCTGTTGAATGGCCAATGTCTGGCCTGTTTCCACCCTATACAACTGTTCCAGAGCATTCTGCACTGCAGCTTCACACCTCCCCACGGCTCTGGGGACTTCTCTGGAATATCTAGTAAAAGTGTTCCACAGAGCTACTGTGGGATTCCTGCCTCAGGACACATCCACAGGTCTCAGTCCATTCTCATGATCAAAGCAGGAGTACCTCTCCCAAAGCAGTGGAGAAGGCAAATCAGTGCCAAGCCCCTGATGGGGAGACAATAATCTGTAAAGTATCTGCCATTTTAGCCTGAAGATCTGAGCTAAGATCCCAGCACCCACATAAAAATCCCAGTACAGTCACATGTGCCAGGAACCTATCAAGAAGGTGTGGAAACAGGGGCAATCCCGGAGTGCCCTGGCCAGTCAGCCTGGACAACTGACGATCTCCAGGTTCAATGAGAGAGCCTTCATCAGAAGATCAATAGTGTAGAAAGATGTCTATCTCTGGACCCCACAATCATACGCACACAAGTGTACACAACACCACACATACACAGACATAGAGATAGACATATACTACAAATATGTGCACAAGCACACATATAAAATGCACAACACAAAGTCCAAGAGGTACTTTAATACATTCTACAAAGTATAACAAAGAAGGCAAATAATCATGATGCTTCAAAAACATTGCCACATTATATTAGAAATTGTATATTTTCATCGCATGTTTGTGCTTAAAAGTTTTGAATAAAGTTTGCTTTTAGAGGCTAGAGACATAGTTCAGTCAGTAAAATGCTCATCTGAGTTTAGCACACAAACCTGAGTTTAATTTCCATCATTCATGTAAAAATCTAGACATGGTAGCATTCTCTTATAATCCCAGCACTGGGGAGATAAAGACAGGAGGATCCCAGGAGCTCCTTTGCCAACCAGTCTAGCCTACTTGGTGATTCCCAGGTTAATAAGAGACATTGTCTCAATAAAACAAAGAGATGACTCCTGAGGTGCACCTACAATTGACTTCTAGCCTACACATACACACGCATGCATTCATGCATGCACATGCATACACATAAGAGTGTGAGCACACACACATACATGCAAGCACACACACACACACACCATGCACACACCCATACACATGCACATGTGCACACAGGCATGTACACAGGAATGTACACATGTATGCATTAACACACATACACACATTTGCATTTCAGTGCATACATACATACATACCTGGATATAGGCACACACACATACATGCCACTGCATATGGATGCGCACACACACACACACACACACACACACACACACACGCATGTTCTTAGAAATAAATTTAAATATTTAATTAGTTGGTTAGTTAGTGGATATTTGATATGTACTCAAACGAGGGATGGCAATCATCATATCTGATTAGCACTATTTCCTATTAAGATTTTGTGTCACATAACTTACTAAAGAAATAGACCCAAGGATAGCGTAATGTTAGGTTTCCCTAGAATTAAAGGGAAACCTTCAACTCCTCAAAAACGAATTGATTTCTATGGCCTACCACTTATTATAAATGCAATTTCATTAGAACACATTGGCGCTCATTCATTTAGAAGTCATCAGTGGCTGCTTTCACACAATGGAAAAGTTGACTCATACAGCACTGAAGCCTAAATCATAACGTCTGAGTGCTCTAGAGAAATGTCTCCCAAGCTGCCCCATCCACTTGTAAAGAGCAACAAGGGTCATGTAACTAAACCCTTCATTCTAAGGATGGGCACATTGAAACCAGAGAAACTGGAGAACCAGCTAAGTCTTGGCTTTTCTGATCTTTATGTACTAGTTGTTCTCATGGGAAGGGAAGGGAAGGAGAGATTTCTATCTTAGATCTAAGAACAACTAAGTGGAAGTAGCCATTCGGAGGGTGGTTGGGAATGTTTCCTTGCTTATTAAGAAGTGCAATGACTAATCCGCCACGGATCAGGACAGAACAGCGCTGGCTGTGCTGTGCCCGGTGTTTCTGAGAGTTATAAAGCTAGTTCTTCCCTGAGTGTTCATTGTGTGAGAACTTGGTCATTGGGTCCCAAAAGGTCTTAACCAGACCCTCATTCGGAGCTTTAGAGCAATTCAAGTAACTAACAGATCCTGTGCAATGTGTTCAAATGCCCAGCCTCACATGCTCTACCTGAAAATATTTATCTGGAATTTCTCTCACACTGGCGGTATTGGATATAAGATTTTTTTTTAAATGAAACAAGTTCATAGATCAAGATGGGGCACAGGTATAAGATAAAAAGGCACAAGTTTATTGGTATTTATGGCCTAAACT
Organism: Rhynchomys soricoides; assembly: GCA_019843965.1. NCBI lineage: Eukaryota > Metazoa > Chordata > Mammalia > Rodentia > Muridae > Rhynchomys > Rhynchomys soricoides. The sequence continues at coordinate 3,331,843 of JADRCH010000125.1, forward strand.
AATAGTCTCCCTGTCTGTATGTTTGTGTTTTGTGCAGCTGGACAATCCAGATGAGCAGGCAGCCCAAATCAGACGAGAGCTGGATGGACGTCTCCAAATGGCAGACCAGATAGCCAGGGTAAGGAACTTCATGGGCTCGTCACTGGGGCCAGGCCCCTGTCCCACCCAAGAAGTACACTGACGATTAGGACCTTCAAAAGATACAGTACAGGGGCTGGCAACATAGCTCAGTTGGTATGCAGCCCTGGAATCTGTCCTCAGCACTGCATAGCCAAGCCAGAAAAAGTAGTACACACCTATAGCGCTAGTGATCCTGAGGCAGAGATAGGAAGATCAGTTCCGAGTCATTCTTGGCTACATAGTAACTTTGAGGCCAGCCGTGGCTTCATGAAACTCTGTGGAAAGAAAAAGAAAGGAAGAGAGAGAGAAGTGGAGGGAAGGGGGAGGGGGGAGGGGGAAGGGGAGGGGAGGGGGAGGGGGGAGGGGAGGGGAGGGGAGGGAAGAAACAATCCATGGTTGTTCCAATAGCCTCTAGTGAGTCTATGGCTCACTATGACAAATACCCAGATATGACAGCTAAATGAGAGCTTCAGAATCCCTCAGCACAACCTCCACAGCTCCAGGACAATACAACCACTTTCCAATGACAGTCAAGGCTCCCAGGCAACAGGGTGTCCCCTCCTTTGTTTATCACGCATCACGATTTGCCACCACAGCTCCAGGACCCAGCAACAGAATGTCTCCTGCTGCTGATACAGACCTGGTCTCATTGTCTTTGTACCCACAGCTTTCTCAGCCTGGGAAGATCTTTCTTCTCACTTCCTCTCATCTACCTCCCCACCCCACCCCCCAATCCTTTAGCAGTTGACCTCAAGCATGTACATGAGGACTTAGCAGATAGCCTCCCTTCTCGCCTCCGTTCTGCAGCATTCCATATGCAGATCCTTGCTTACCTGAGCAAGTCTCCTGGTGAATAAGCCTCTTGTAAACTTGGCATCTTATCTTATTGCTGATGCCTATAGCTTGGTATCCTGTATTTTTTTTCCATTCTGACATTCATGTTTTGATAATTAGTATTCATGCTAGTAGCATTTATTGGGTCCTGACTCTGGCAGATGTGCTGTTTACATGCTCTCTCTGAGTCAATAATTAAACATCTCGCTAAGGGCATTTCATTTATCATCTTTGTTTTGGAGGGTGAGGTATGCAGCCTACGCATGATAGGCACTAATGCAGGAGCAGTGCTGGACTTTTAACTGAGGTCTCGTGTTAGTAAGTCCTTATAGCTGAGACAAAATACCCACGAAAAGTGCTTAGAGGAGGAAGAATCTATTTTTCCACGTGATGTCAGAGGTTCTAGTCCTTGGAACACTGCCTTGAGTTTGAATGGAGGCAGTAAGGGCATGTGGGAGAGGAGGCTGCTAACCTCATGCCATCCAGGAAGCAGACGCAGACAAGAAGGGTTCAGGGACATGCACCCTTCAAGAGGGTGTCGTTGTTTCTTTTTCTGTTGCTATTGTACAGTAACCCAGTAAAAGCAACTTAGGAGAGAACGGGTTTATTCTGGCTTGGACTTTCCGGGGAGATGCAGCCCATCTTGGTGGGGAAGATGGGACCATGGGCAAGGAAGGCATGGTCAGAAGCAGTAAACTGAGCAGTCACACTGCGTTCACTCTCAGGGGGAACAGGAAGTAAAGCAAGGCTGTAGCCACAAGGCGTCCTGGTGTCTCACTTTTTCAATCAAGGCTCCACTTCAGGAAGGTTCCACCGCCTTCCCAGACAGCACCACAGACTGAGAAGCCCACGAGATATTTAACAGACTACAGCACCCAATGACCTACTTGCTATAAACAGGCCCTACCTTCTCACAGTCCACTCAGCAGTAATTTAATCAGTAGATTAGTCCATTAATGAATCAAAACCCTTATGATCCAATCACCCCTCAAAAGCCAACAGCCAAGCCTTGACTATTTGTAACTCTTTACGCAGACATTTTTATACCCAAACCATAATAGGCCTCATGAAATAACAGGCTGGCAATAGGCTGAGGCAGTTACCTCAGCAAAGAACTTAGGGATGCCCCCAAGAAACTTCTATTTAAGATGAGTAATATTTAATGGAATACTTTAAAAGCATAATTAATTTCAAATAGCCATTAAGGACAGAGTGTCACCCATTTATACAGCTACCCCTTCCCTGCTGGCTGCAGGGACAGGTGGAAGGCTGTCAGAAGAGGCAGGGAGGGGGAGGGCAGACGAGAACCTTGAGCTGCAATTCCCAGCTCCAGGAAGAAGTAGCACACTTTGGATGTATAGGAAGGAGCCCTACTGGATGAAAAGCCAAGAGAAGATTCCAGGAAGGAACCCGCTCTGTTTGTGCTTAGTTGTGCTGAAATGGTTTGCGTCTTGTTTTTTGGACACCTTTAAAGTGTATAGTCAAGTCAGTCACTATAAATAGTATGCAGCTATGGATTTGGCGAAAGGTAGTGTGGGAGACTCTTGTGTTTTGAAATCTGTTTGATGTGGGAGTAAACATCACTAAGGCTTTAGAATTTACCTCTTCGGTAGACTCAGTGCCAGGGAAACAGAGGCACAACGGAGCATTTACTTCCGATGGGATAACTATTACCTCCCACGAATATGCTTATACATCTTGATCACGTTTTATTTTCTTTGATGCTTCATCTTATAATTCAAAAAGCTAATGTTAGACTGATTTTGACTTTTCAAAACTATAGATTAACATTTTGTATACAGTAAGTCAATGCGCTTATCTCTGAAAAAATCAAAAGACCCCTCCCCCAGCCTACATCTCAAATATTTTCATCCAAAGTAAAATACCATTAGCAACTTTGAAGTGTGCTTTCTTAGACAATGAACCAATCCATTCTGATGACGTTTGGTCCTTAGTTACTAGGAATAGAGTCAGTTGCGGCTCCATGCAGGGTCTCCAAACAGCTAAGGTGCCAAGGAAACCTAAGTGACCTCTTCACATTTCTGTTATTTGTTCTCCTCAAAACTATCTGTCGTCTTCTGGAGCGTTCTTCTATGCCAGTAACACCCTCATCTTAACTCGTTGGCATTGGCCCTGACCTTCCTTGCTTTTCCACTGAGCTTCACCCCCAGCTCCAAGCTCACTGGTTCCTAGAGTGAGTTTTTCATTCAAAGGGAACCAAATGTGATCCCTAGCCTTCCCTGATCATGATGAACGGACTAGTAAGTGATAACTGATGCAAACCGAGCCAATGTTTCTCCTTCCTGGGCATGATGGACTGCAGGCTAATGATGGTGATGTTGGTAGAGAAATGTCTGCAGAAAAAAGCTGGAAGAACAAATGAGTGAGAAGAGACAAAGCCCACTGCAGTGCGGAGGAATAGCCTCAGTGCTTGCATGTGTGATCCCAGGAACTTTTGAGTTTTAATTGTGTGGCTGCTTTTCCCTAAACTTAGTTGGATCTGCCAAACATTGGATAAAGTATGAAGTGGTTGCCCTGATTATCTATTACCAACATCACATCGAGTTTTAGTGAGGATGTGCAGTTCAACCCACAGCCTGAAGGTCAGTTCCTAGATGTGTTATAACCAGAAATTGCTGAATATTGACCCATCCATCATGTCCAGTCCACTCTGTTCTCCCCCACAAGATGGATTGAGCACCTCTAACTGCAACTTAGGGGCACCAACTAGAGCAAGCTTGGGTGAAAACTAGGGTGAATGTAAGGAACCAGAAGCAAAGGAATGATGGGTGAGGAGTAACCAGACCTCTGACAAGAGCGAGAAGCAGAGGCCAAGGAAGACCAGGATTCCCTGGTTGTCTGCATCACATTGGTTAGACATTCTTCCTCCATAAGGCGGCTTTCCTTGCTTCTCAGATATTGTGTATATGTAGTTATTCCATAGCTTCGGAAATACACAAAAAGGGAACCAGTCAGCCATCACCTACCTCTTCAGATCCCTTCCCTTCCCCTTACCTCTTTGCCCCCTACTTTCTTCAAACTCACAGTTCGAAGAATCAAGCCTATGGTTGACCCACTTTTGTTCGAAGCTAACTCTGGTATAGTCAACCAACTAAACATGCTGCCTTAGCACGGATGGAATCCTGACTGAAGTCCCTAGTACCTCATAAACAGGGTCTGGTGGTGCATGCCTGCAATCCCAGCATTCTGGAGGTGAAGGCAGGAAGATCCGAGGTTCAAAATCATCCTCAGCTACATATCCAGCTCAAGGCCAGCTTGAGCTAAAGAACCTTCCTCAAATAAAAGTAAGGGCTTCACTGGACATAGGACACTGGACACATATAGCTCAGGGTGAGGAGGTACTTTTAGCTGTAGTACTGCAGAATCGTTATGAAGCAGGGTTGTCCCAAATATACCTAACACTATTAACCACACTTCAGGTAGTATTTCCTAAGTGCCAGACTCTTATAGCTGTTTCACATGATAATCCCCTCAACCCTCTCAGAGCCTTGTGGACAAATTGTTCTTTTTTTCAGAACAGCCCAAGCAGAGGCATCGAAGATCTGACCAAGTTTACTTTAATTAAAAACTGTATTCTTGACTAATTTGTCTTCTAAATTTGCTGAGTTACTTTCCAAATATGAATCTTCATTTCCCTCACCACCCAAGTCTGAGGAACCAATAAACCTACGCTCTAGGCCTTCTTCCCTCTCCACCACTGGGTCCTTTATTGAATGTTTCAGGCACTAGCCCTAAGGTTTCTCATCTCTTATCACTTAGACCAGTTACAAGTTATCTTTGGCATTACAGTAATTCTCCCAGAATAGCTAAATCAGAAGGTTTAATCACTGGGCCTGAGTCCACTCAATGAGCAAGCAGAAAGAGGAGTCCTGTCTTCAAGGCAGGAGATGACTCCAAGACAGGACTGGAGGACTGGCCTCTCCTGCCCTCTCTGCCCCCGACAGCTGCTAGTCCGACAAACAGCTACCCATCATCACTGGCATTTCTGTATCCTTCAGTTATATAGATGCACAAGTGAAGTAGCAGTGATTGGTAGAGCTGTCTCCTCAGATTCAGAATGCTCTTCAAGTGATGTCTGGACTCTGAAAAGGGGACTGTACAGTCCGTGCTGTTTCTACTATAAACATGTTCACCATCAGACAAATCAACATCCAGCATGTGTGTGTCCTGTCTGCTTCAGACAGAAAGAAGGCAAGAATAAGTCAGCTTCCCACCCCATACACAGCCCTAGACTGTGAGCCATCAATTCAGTCTCACTAGCATCAAGAATGATCTGAGGAGGCAGCTGCACCAGAGCACAAGCCAGGCATGGCTTACCAAGCATCACTCACACTCCCTTAAAGGCTGAAGGCAGAGATCTGAATATATATTTTTTTATCTCATAGAAAGGAGATCTTAATCCCTGTTCAAACGTTTTCCCAAATCCTCTCACACTGATATTAAAGGGCCCCCCAAATTCCACCCAGAAATTAAGTCTAAATTATTTAAATTGTGTGATCAAAAGCTGACTTTGGAACTTAAGCAGGCAGCCTGTGGCAATAGCGCAGCTGTGGTATTTGCCTCTTCTTCTGGCCGTATTTTGGTGTAAAACTCCACAATTGTCCAACTGGTCATCTAACACATACAGTGGTTTTGCGGTATTAGCTGCCAACAACGAGGCACAAAACATAGGTTGTTTCTCAAGCCATCATTTAAACGTGGAATTACAGGAATGGAGATGTTGCTCAGTCAGTAGCATACTGGCCTAGCATGGATAGAATCCTGAGTTCAATGCCCAGTACCTCGTAAACAGGGTCTGGTGGTGCATGCCAGCAATTCCAGAATTCCGGAGGTGAAGACAGGAAGATCAGAAGTTCGAAATCGTCCTCAGCCACATATCCAGCTCAATGCCCTCTTGAGCTAAAGAACCTTTTTCAAAACAAAAAAAAAATGGAATTCTTTTGTTATTGTTGTTTTGGCTCTCTAGGCTGTGCAGAGCAAAAAAACATTACTGTCTTATACCTGAACCATGTAATAAACATTAATAAGGAATAATACCCAAGTATTTTTCTAATAGAGAAGTTTGGTCTACACATGGCACCAAAGAGTAGTGGAACTCTCTGATCAGAGAGGACTACATGAAACTCCCAGCTTGCAAACTAATGTTGCACTTGGCATTCACCTTGTGCTGCAGGACCAGTGTGTAGCACACAGTAGTGCAGACACATGGTTGCCATAATAGATGCAAATAGGCAGATCTTCTGATTGTCTCCTGTATCAGGTTGTGAAAAACCCAGTAAAATCTGAATCTGCAAAGAAAAAACACTAAGTGCTCAGCAGGTCCCCCGAAGCCCTTCCAAGTGGAAGGGATCCAAGAAGGGAAGGGATCCCATCCTGTTTACAACAGTTGGAAAGATGTGAACAAATATGGAAGGGTTGACGCAGGAGACTGTTCTTGACTCCAGAATGCTCCTCCCGTCTTCTATACTGATGAAGGCAAACTCCTGCCAAGGCGATCCTTCATGAGGCTAATGTACCCACACTTCCCCATTACTGCATTTCATCCCACACGGTGCATGGTGATTAGAAAAGTGGAGCAGCTAAGTCAGCTGTGAACAAGCTCTGTTAATCAAGTGTTGTAAATGCAAAGAGCCCAGGGCGCTCACACAGTGGGGTAACACCACAGCACTCTATCTCTCACTCTGCTGACCTTTGGAGTGAGGCTTCTGCTTCTGGGTTTTATACCAAGCTCTACGAATCACATCTTCTCCGTAGCCTTCCTTCTCTTTTGCTTCCAGGAAGTGGAGAGAAAGAGAAAGAGTTGTCTCTCTAGGAAGGATGAAAAGAGGTAAATCAAGTGGCACATGAGCGGCACACAGAATGCTGTAAATGTGAGCTAGCCTGATCAGCTTTACTGCAGTCACTGACTGTCGTTTTTTTGCTAGTGATTCTGCTGATGATGGTGGCAGTATAACAGTTGGTACGTGTGAGGAGACAGACAGACGGACGGACAGGCAGACAAGTGATACTGAATCAGTGGTCAATAAGTATCCATGTTTCTTAGTGTCTTTTGCTCTTCATGGGAACCCTGTGGGTTTTCTTTTATTTTCTATATCGAAAATATGAAACCCCAGCTAGCTGTAAAACATCACAAAGCCAGCAAGTATCAGCCCAGGACACAGAGCTGAGTTCATTCTGTCACCCTATGCTAGATACGGTTCCCTGATACCTTCTATGTTTCCTATGGGTATCTATAATTTCATGGTATCTAATGGGTGGTTTTTGTGTCATGTGTTCTCATGAGCATAACCCCCAGCTGACTCCCTCACTTACCACTGAGAACCACAGCCGCTGAAACAGGGGGGAAGCCCAGGAAGTATTGGGGGAAGTGGGGGAAACGGCTACAAGACTGGGTGAGCTCCTCTAATGCCTTCTCTCACCTTATCCTAATTCCCCATGACAATGTCATTTGAACCTCAGGGTACTCTCTTTGCGTGAGCATAGCCTTGTCAGATTTCACACACAACCCATTCCTTCTTCCTGGGGAAACATTTAAAACTGGGATGAAAACATCAATGGTTAGGGAGTCTTACATGCTTACAGGTGTTAATTTTTAAAAACGTTCCAATATTCCGTTAATGTAGCTGGAAACGATTAACCCTGGTGACTGTCTCCACTGAGCAATATTGTCCAGCAAAAACGACAGTAAGTGGCCAACAGGGATTTGCTGTGGAGGGCTCCGTCCCACTCCACACTGTGACCATTTTTATGCCTGGGAAGAAGACAGCAGATATGGGAAGCTACATTTTTCTTATTTGGGCACAGCCGCAGCTTTAAAATGTGTTTGTAATGAGTCTGCCACTGAAAATTCCACTCAAGAATCACAGCCTAGACTGACAAAATGCTATTTCTTCTCAAGGCTCAAGTGCTCAGAGAAGGAAACAAATGGCTTTGTTTTCCCTTGCAGGCTTCAGCTTTATAGAGCTCTTTTTATGATGTCATTTAAAACTGTACAACTTCCGGGAGGAGTGATCATTCTTTGGATTTTTCCAGTGTTCTGCTGCAGAGTTTGGTGGGAAATAACTCTGCGACCATTCACTGGGTCTTCTTCAAAAACGACAAGACAGAGGAGTTAAAGGCATCAAGTGGAGCTGGCAAGATGGCACAGTAGCATTTGCTGTCTACATATGAGGACATAAAGACCACAGCCCACATAAAACCAAGTGTGGTAGAGCATGGCTATGATCTCAACGTTCTCATAGTAAGATGGGAGCCAGGGACAGGATCGCCTGCAGAAACTCATGGGCCAGATAGCTTGGCATACACAGCAACAAGTAACAAAGAGACCCCATTTCAAACAACAGAAAGTAAGGACCAGCACCCAAAGTTGTCTTCAAACCTCTACATGAGCATGCATGTGTGCACATACACACACACACACACACCCACACACACACCAAAAGAGAGAGACTGTCCCGTGCTACGGTCTCGCCAGCAAGAACGACGCGGCACACATAGGATCCTTCTGCAGTAAAGCTTTAATGCATCTTGAGAGGGAGAGCATAAGCTTGCCACGAGTGGAGACCCTGAACAATAGAACACCCGCCCTTTATATGGGTCACAGCGCTTGCCTGGGACATGGAGCTTCCCCATTGGCTCCCCGCACATCAGGCCAGATGACGCCACGAGAGAGGCTGAGACTCTGAGGTGGAAAATTACCAGGTGCATGCGCACTAGCCTGTTTACAACTTGTCCTCGGCCGAATGTAGGCGCCATCTTGTAATGGCGGATGTGGGTGCTCAGGCGGCTCCCTACAAGAGACATCATGCATACAAGCATATATATCATATGCACACACATACACACATGTACATAGACATTTTGTATGCAAGCATATACATCATATGTGCACAAACAAAGACATCATGCAGGTAAGCATATACATCATATGCACATATACACACATATATTATGCATGCAAGTATATACTTCACACACACACACACACACACCCTTAAGTGAGTCTCAAGTAAATGACAGTAGAGACTAGACTTGATGCACTCTCTCAAAGCTGATTAGGAAAAGGTAGATCCATTTCATAAATGCTATTCTTTTTTTTCTCCTCATCTTCTTGGGAAAGACAACAAACAACTAGTAGTAAATTTGCAAGATCCTATTTACTAACTTCTCTTTCAAATATCCCCATGTATACTAATATTTGAGCTTTAAAATGAAGATAAAGGACATGGCCAGTTTGCCCATTCTCATGACCCTAAGGCCAGTTCTCCCACCAGCTGTGGGAGGTGAGAGCCATGGGAAGGGAGGACAACTCTCTCTCATCTGCTCCACCTCTCAGCAGACCAGAGTCAGGATTGGCTCTCCTGAGCTCGTACCCTCAGGGCCAGCTCACCCACAATCCCCATGACCAGGACTAGCTCTACTGTGTTGCCAAGACAAGGCACGAGGCCTGCTCTCCCAAATGCTGTGGCAGGTGAGGGGCAGGGACGGCTGTCCTGCTTTCATGACCCCCAGGCTCTGTCTCCTGCATCAACTGCAACACATGGAAGAGTGGGCCATGCATCTTACCTGCATCTTAGGGCTGCAGGCTAGCCCTATTTGTAGGGGTTGTAAGGCAGACCTGGGAGGAGGACAGCAGAAGAACTGGTTCTGCCCATTGGTGGTGGCATTAAATGGGCCAGCCAAGGCAGGACAGGATAGTTCACCCCAATGGTGTGGGAGCAGGAGAGCTGGCAAGTGACCAGCACAGATACCTCTCAGATCCAGGGATTTCAATTGGCCCCCTCCAACATCTACCCCACTGATGAACTGCTGGAGTCTGTGAAGGGCTGGTTCTACAGATCCAAACCTACAGGATCTCCATGACACAGGGCAACAACAGGTTATCAGAGAGGAGTCCCAGGGCGGGTCCAGAATTGGTAGAGTAGCGGAAGCCAGAGGCCTCATACCAGAGCAATAATTTATTGCAGTGAACATTGGCAAGCAGGGAAGTGAGGACAAAAGGGTGTACTGTGATATTTTCCCTTTGTTAGAGAGGAAGGTTGCAAGGGTGGAGGGCGGGTACAAACGGTGAGGGAGATACGTGGGACTGGGGTGCATGATGTGAACTTCAAGAACCAATTGAAAAAAACTTTAAAAAGTAAAGATGAAGGTGAAAGGTCAAAATACCGTACTTTAAACTTTTGGGATGTAAACTTTGCCGTTTGGCAGCCTTTGTGATATAGGGATTACTGAGTCAACCTTCCTCTGTCTTCTCTTCACTCTCCAGAAGGAATGTGTGTGGAGGAAGTGGGAAGCACTAAGTGGACTACGTTTAGTTATCTGAATCTTCTTGGGTTCATGATTATCTGTATCTTCCACTGAAGGGGGGGGGGAAACACCAATTTTTCTGTTCTCAGCTAACTAAACCTCAAGACAAACTTCTTAATTGATCAGACCTTTAGCCAAATGTACTTCCTCTGTGAAGCCCCACTGGTTCTCTCAGGAAGCATCCATAGCCCTTGGGTGTCTATTAGAATGTTTACTTTGATGCTTGTGTCTACATCTTTCCCCCAATAACAGTGAAGCTTGGGGAAATGATTGTACCCTCCCACCAGAATCTTCCTAATGACAGTCACAGTGTTCATGGGTTTGTGTGTTTTCTAAGTCAGGATGGCCCAGCACTCAAGTTCCCATGCGTTCAGGGCTCTGCACCAACTTTGTCCCAGTTTTAAGGATCCCTGCTGACCCTTAAGGAGTTTAGAAATGAGGAATTTCAAGTGTGAGGGGAAGGTTTAGAAATATTAGGCTTTGGGGAGCCTCTCATTGACTCACCACTAACTGCTGTCAATATCGTGACTGTATCATTTCCAGCCTGCTGCTCACACATCCACCTACGGTGTATTTAGAAAGCCCCACACAGTGTGAGAACCACCCTTCGGCAGGAAATTATTAAATTCAGAGCTTCTGGAAGGAACTAGAACTCTGAGGTTGCTGCATAGGTTTGAGAACCTCATACTCATTCCCCATGGGACAGCAGAACCCCAGCATTCTTTCAGAACTTAAATTATGGTCATCCCGCCTCCCTTCACTACTGAGTGGTAGCTACTTTAATATTTAATATAGATATTTTGACAAGCCATTGACACAGCCACTCAAGTCATGTGTACTGAATGCTTACTAAGTGTTACACATTACAGTGGAAGTTAAGTTTTTACTGGGATGTCAAAGCTGTATGACCCCTATTAATAGCCCAGAAGGAAAGACAGACACTGAGCAAATACATTTCATAAATGATTTGTTGATTATAGGTATGCTATCTTAGTCTATTCAGGCTGCTTTTTAAAAATCCCTAGAATTTGCTTCCCACAGTTCCATAATACAGGAAGATCAAGGTAAAGGCAGCAGCGAATTCTCAGCCCCTTCTTTGGTCCCTAAACAGTCATCTTCCCACAATGTCCTCACATGGAAGAAAGAGCAAATGCAATCATCCTGTTCATAAGAACTGTACCCTTGGGGTCTCATCATAAATGTCATCATCCTGAGGGTTAGGGTTCATACAGGGTTTGAAAGGAACACAAACAGCCATTTAATAAATGATGCCCAGAAAGTAGAAAGTAGGGGTGCCCCAACGAGATGTGTTGAAGTTGAATGTGGAAGAAGACAAAAGGCCGAGAGTAACCAGCGAGCAAGAGATAGCGGGACTAGTCCTTAGGAAACAGCCCTGGCTAAGGCTAGAGACAGGCCCAGCCCAAAGGCATTGCTTAGGAAGAGATAGGGGGACTAGTCCTTAGGAAACAGTCCTGGCTAAGGCCAGAGACAGGCCCAGCCCAAAGGCATTGCTTTGGAAGAGATAGGGAGACTAGTCCTTAGGAAACAGCTCTGGCTAAGGCCAGAGACAGGTCCAGCCCAAAGGCATTGCTTAGCAAGCCTTGGAGGAATATCCACACCTACTGAAGTGCAGGCTTTGCACTCACAGGAATAAAACACTCTTTTAGCTAACTAGTGGTCAGTGGCAATTACTGAAAGGAAGAAGAGATTCCCAGGTATGTTAGGTTCATTTGTTTTGCTGTGATAAAATAACCTTGACACACAGCTTAAGGGAGAAAGAGCTTAGTTAGGCTTACAGTCCCAAACAGATAGAATCCATCACGTCAGGAAGACATGGCAACAGGCAAGATCAGGAAACTGGTTGATGACATCACATCTATGATGAGGATGCAGAGAGACAACAGCAAATGAAACTTCAAAGACTTCCCAGTGCCCTAGTTTCTCAAGCAAAGCTCCACTTCTTTTTTTTTTTTTTTTTTTTTGGTTTTTCGAGACAGAGTTTCTCTGTGTAGCCCTGGCTGTCCTGGAACTCACTCTGTAGACCAAGCTGGCCTCGAACTCAGAAATCGGCCTGCCTCTGCCTCCCAAGTGCTGAGAAAAGCTCCACCTCTTAATGGTCCTGTATCTTTCTCAAACAAAAGGACACCAGCTAGGGAATCAAGTGTTCAAATACATTGCCCTATGGAGGACATTTTATATTTAAGTCACAATACCAAGGAACTGACATTCAAGAGGAGATGGCAGACTACCTGGGAATTAGAAAGTTGGTAGAAGCCAAGCTTCATTTCCATGATTCTGAACAGCTTCTCCTGCTTCTCTTCTGCTTTCTCCTTCCTGTATGCTTTCCTCTAGTCCCCTCTCTTTAGCCCTCCTTCTCTATGGCTTGTCCTTTCTTTCTCTCCTCTTTGCTTACTCATCATTGAATTGATTCAATATGACAGCGCACACTCAGGGAAATGCTCATTTTGTTTTAGCTTCATTGATAACGACCTCATTGCATTCTTGATGCTTCTCAATTCAGTTGTTTAAAACAGTGAATCTGCTTGATTGCCAGTCACTTAACAGAATTGGCTAGTTGACTTTAGTTGAGCATCCATGTAATAGACGTCTCACTCCTTGGCATACAGAATTATCAAACCAATTCATGTCCCATGTGCAATCAAGGTCTGTGTATGGATCAAGGTCCATCCCCACTATATGGAGATCCTTTAATCTCTCATAGAGATAAAGTATTTATTCGTTCCATGGATAATGTGATATGATGTCATGAAGTGTAGATCTTTAGCAGTGTTATAGGGACATTGGGTAGAACCACACTGAGTATGGAGCCAAAACAGATTAACAGTTAATTTTCTGGTTTCTAGGCCCAAATATTTGTTCAAAAGCAAGTTAAGGAAGGAATGGGTTCTTTTGTTTCATACTTTGAGAGTGCAGTCCATTGGCAGCAAAGGCCCAGCAGCAGGTGCTGTGAGGTGGCTGGTAGCATTGTGTCCAGTTAGGAAGCAGAGATCAATGAAGGTTAATAGTCACTTTCTTCTATTTAGTCAGTCCCCAATACCCATGAAACAGTGGGTCTTCAATTACTCCAATGCAGAAACACCCCACAGATGTGCCCAGAGTTTGTTTTGCTGGAGATAGACACTAATTTCCATCCTGTTAGCAATCAAAACCACAAATCATACACAGAATCTTAAAAGCATAGGTTTGAGGAAAAGCTTATTTGGGGTTATAGAGTCTGAACACTAATTTCAGCCTTGCTTAAAGCTGAGCTTATCCTGGGACATTTCCCAAGCCAATCGGTTCCTCAAGTTGTTTAAACCAGATTAAATTGGATTTGTCTATAACTTGTAAAATTGAAAGAAAGCCAAACAGATTTGGCTTGCCTCTCACCCTATCAATTATGAGGCTGTAGAGTAAGGTTTCACAGAAAATTTCATGGTCCAGCTTGGAAGTGGCTCTTTGGTAAGGTCATCAATCCAAATATTCAAGGTGCTCAGGAAACTTAGAGGTCCAAATGGATAAGCACGTAGCATGATTAGAGTGTTGCCTTCCCCACAGAAGCTGGAGCTGGGAGGGAGAATGACAGTGGCCAATACATATGCCTGTGACTACTTTCCTGAAGACTTGTAATCAGGTTTTCTTTACTTTGCTAATGTTTTTGAATTTTCTTGAGGACAGTCTTAGAAATAGGCACAGGCTATGGTTGAAACATCTCAAATGAGCTACTTTTGAACTATATATGGGAGAAAATCTCTACAGATATCCAGAAATAGGGTGTGCTTCTGTTCCAATAACTGACAAACAACTCAACTGTGCAAACCTTCTATGTCAGTCAGGTCTCTCCTCTGATCATACTTTGCCCTTTCTTTTACAAGGAACGCAAATTTCCTAAGTTTGTGTCCAAAGAAATGGAAAACATGTACATAGAGGAGCTGAAGTCCTCCGTCAACCTGCTCATGGCCAACTTGGAGAGCATGCCGGTGTCCAAGGGTGGAGAATTCAAGCTGCAGAAACTGAAACGCAGTCACAATGCTTCCATCATTGACATGGGTGAGGAGAGTGAGAACCAACTGTCCAAGTCAGATGTCCTGCTGTCCTTCTCCTTGGAGGTAAAAAGCCCCAAATCTCTGAAAGTGTACTGGTGTGGTGAGATAGCTAAGGAGACCCATGTGCTCAGGGCAGCCACCTTGCTTTCTCCCGTTGGTCCCAGCACAGTATTAGATTAGCATCTTGCTAGGATGGGTCACCTAATCACCAAGTGTACCATCCCCCTTTCCTGGAGCCCACCGTTCTCCTAAGGAAGTGCAGTCTGAAGAGCCACCTGACAAATGTAATTTTGAATTAGTTTTCTCTGTCTTAAGGCAGTACTCGAAGATTCTGGAAAGGCGTTTGACAATTTAGAAAGCTTACGTTTTAGAAGCCTACATTATCATTTGAGGTGTGAGCTCTAGAGCTGTTAGAAAGAGTTGTTTTTGTTCTCTCCGTTGTCTCTCCTGGTGGCTATAAGGTAGAGTCTTTGTGAAGCATTCGGTTTTGTTTTGTTTTGTTTATCTCAGTCTCCAGAGTAAAACTCAGCCCAGGTCAATGCAGAGGAGTGTTCTGCTAGAGTCAATGCACTCCTCTCCCCACAGTGGCCCTTCATGCTTTTCCTTTTGAGTGATATTTGATCCACCAACATCAGACTTCACTGGGGAACTGATTCAGATAGCTGACTACTACTTGGTGCCAGCCAACCCAAGTCTATAGGTGAATGGAGCCTAAAATGGCACAGCTACTCTAGAAATTAAGTTAGCATTTTTTTTTTCAAAAAACTGGACGTACAGCTGTGATGTTTTCTAGCAAGTCTATACTCAGATACCGACCCAACAGAGCTAAAGTCGCATGTCCACACAAATGTGTTTAGAGATAGTAACAGCCTTAATTCTACACGATGGATGGATAAGAGGAAAATGCAACATGTGTGCATAGCAGAATACAATACAGCAGGAAAAATGAACTCTTATTGATGGACACATTGATGTGGATGGACCTCATAAACATTATACTTACTGCAAGAAGCTGACTTGCATGGGTGACATGGTAAAATGGCTCTACCCATATCGAACACTAATCTATGGAAGGCTAATCTACAGGATTAGAAAACTTAGTATCATGTGATACAAGGTTGAAAGTAGAAAGGAGCATAAGGTGTTTTGCTGGGGAGTGTGAGCTAAGGCAATTTCAGATGATTGCCTCACAGCTTGGTAAGTTTATTTAAAAGTCACCGAACTGTACCCCAGAGTGGGAGAATTGTGTGTCCCCTAAAGTATACCTCAGGAAAGCTGTGTGGAGACAGGACAGGCTG
Organism: Rhynchomys soricoides; assembly: GCA_019843965.1. Lineage (NCBI taxonomy): Eukaryota > Metazoa > Chordata > Mammalia > Rodentia > Muridae > Rhynchomys > Rhynchomys soricoides. The sequence goes on from JADRCH010000125.1 coordinate 3,347,468, forward strand.
GGATGTACTTTAACAAGCTATTCAAGCACAGGGGTTGTGTGCTTGGCATTTGGGGTGCTAGGGATTGAACCCAGGCTTTGCATGTTCTACCCCAGCCCTCTACCCCTGGATCATTATACTTCCAGTCTCTACATTTTATTCTGAAGGTCTCCCTCAGTTGCCCAGGCTAGCTTAGAATTCACTTTGTATCCCTTGTGGGCTTTAAACTTCCAACCCTACTATCACTGCCTCCTGAGTACCACAGATTACTGGCTTGTTCCACCTGACTTGGATTTAGGTATTTCTTACATACTCCAAAGTTAAAGGACCACTTAAAACTTATCAAAGGCCAATAACACTCAGAATCTATGTAAACACACACACACACACACACACACACACACACACACACACGTTTAACTGACATTTAGATGTTTATTAAGTACCATGTGATATTTTGATACATTTTCATAATGTTCAAGTCAAGCTACATAACTTTATTCCCACAAACACTTATTATTGCTTTATGGTTAAAAAATGTTCAAAATCCTTCCTTGTACAGGAGAGAGAGAGAGAGAGAGAGAGAGAGAGAGAGAGAGAACACTGAATCCCATAGGAAGTGTCCAATGGCCTTAGATTTAGACAGACCAGGAGACATGATCATATTTTTGTCCACTTAATCAGTGTACAGAAAGGATAACTTCATCTTCTAGCCTGTCGTTGAGGATGCCGTGCCTGTAATAAGAACCCATCTTCCCATCACAGTGTCAGAAGACGATTAAATACAGAACTCTTTGTGTGAGAAAACTCACCAGCGTAATCTCGCAGAAACTGTGTCTTTTTAATTTTTTTAAGAACTGCCACCTGAGGTACTGAGTGTTGTTCTTTTGGTGCCTTCGGATTTGATTACTGCCAATTAAAGGTGGCAATTTATTCCCTAGCCACTCTTGTCTTCCAAAAGATGGGAGGGGGGAAGTATTTTATTGATTCTCATGAAGCTTTTAACTATGTAACTTTATAATTCATTATTAGTTCTCAATATTAAATAGCTGACTACCTGGAATCTAGGTGTAGGTGAGGTTTCAGTCATACCTCTGCATATAGGATTCAAATGGCTTTGGCTTGTAAGCACAGATTGCAATGCCCTTGGGTCTCCACATACTTTCTAATTGGAAAACTAAACACACACTGTAGTAAAACTGCCAGCCAAAGCCTTCACACCTCTATTCATGGATGTGTTTGGGGAGCAGAACACAGTCAGTGGAGGCAGGAGCAGGTGAGGATAGACTAACACAGTGAGTGGAGGCAGGAGCAGGTGAAGATAGATTATCCTAGCATCAGAGCAGACTACGCTTCAGATTTGTACACTGCTGCAAAAATGCTTTTCAAATAATAAGAGAATAGAATGGCTGAAAGAGACTGAGAGCAAGCTCAGCTTGTGACAAGACGAAAAAAACAGAAAAAAGTTGGGGGGGTGTCCACGTAACTGGGAATGTGGGCAAGGCAGTGCAGCCACAAAGGGCAAGAAGTATTTTCAGAAGGCTGCTGTGTGAACCCTTCTTCACGAAGGGCCTTAGAGGTGTTTTCAGATGTGCCAACAAAACCTAACACTTGCAAATGATACAATTAATGAAGGCTCAGAATCCGATTTAAAGTGAGGTCTTTCAGATTCTAAAGTTCTCTTTCCAGGGTATATTCCCCTTTCTTCTATGTATGTGGTTCGTCCCCAGGATGAAGACTTTTGGTTATGGACATTGATGTTCTAGCCTCACAGGCTATCCCCACTTCACAGATAAAGTCACTGAGGTGGGGCCAAGGAGATGGCTTAGTGAGAAAAGTGTTTGCCACATAAGCGTGAGGACCAGAGTTCTCAGTATTAAAAATATAATATTAATAGATGGGCAGAATCCACTTAAGCTTGAAGCTGTTGTGAGCATCTGTACCCTTCACTCCTATGGTGATGTGGAAGGCAGGCAGGACAATACACAGCAGCGAGTAAAGGACCCAGTCTTAAACAAGGTGGAAGACAAGGCCTGACTCCTGAGGCTCTCCTCTGACTTCCAATGTACATCTGCACGTGGGTATCACACACTCTCAAGAAAGAAAGAAAAAGGAAAAAAGAATTCAAAGAAGTCTGCAGATTTGGAAAAACAAAAGATCCCCAAAACGAAAGGGACTTAAGTGTAAGATCATTTCTCAACATAGCAGCTATTGGGCTCCTGCATCAGCAGCAGCATCACCAGAGACACCATCTGAGAGGAGGAGCCCTGGGTTCAAGCCAACCCACTGAGCAGATGCTCAGGAAGGGGAACCTAGTGACCTCTGCTTTACAAGTGATCCCTATACACATGGACTGAGAATCTGTAGGCTATCACATAGCAAAATAAGGCTTATACACCCCAAATGTGCTTCCTTGAATCAAAGCCCCTAGAAGCATGTGTCTTTTCCTATAGCCACTTCTCTCCCTTTGTAATGCCATTACCCCTTTTGTAGAAAGAGTGATTGTCCCCAAATGCTACTCAGTATAGGTCACTAAGATAGTTCATTTTGTTCTGATGGTTAGGTTGGTCTCATTACTAACTGTCGGAATAGAAGGTGACTGGAAGGAGTTTAGAACGGGAAGAAGGAATTCCAGAAGTTGTAAGTGACTTTTGGCTAGACTAGAGACATAGAGCTCAAGATGTGTTTAGGTTTGGCACACAAAGATCATAACTAACTGTGAAAGTGATCTACATAAAGCTGGCACATTTTATTCCTTTCTGTTCACAGTGTCAGCACTTCTAAATCAAATTTCTGATCATAGTTCTGACTGAGACTTCTTTTTCCTAGCAGGAAAAAAAAATCAGAGTATCTGGTCATTGAACTGGGGACAGAGAAGTGGCAGAGAAGCTGGAGCCTGTGCTTTCCAACTTGCCTTAGTCCCGCTGCTTCCTGCCTGATCTGCAGCCCGAAAGCTGCATGAGGCTGGCTAGCTCTATATCTCAGGACTGCACTAGTGCTCATCTTACTGTCCAGGGCAAGGCTAATTCACATGCTGGGCTTCTACCACAGCACTTGGTAGAAGTGTTAGAATACCAAAAGCTAGAACAGTCTTAACGAAACTGGGAGAAAGCCTTTGGTTCCTTTGGTTAACATGAAAAGAGTAGCCCACTTCACCTAACCTATCTGACCCTGTGAGCTGATCTTGCTAAACCTGGCGGGATAATTGCAGAGCCAGACCTATAATCCTGGCTACTTAGTAAGGCCTGGGCAATACAGCAAATATAAGATCAGCCTGGGCAATTAAGTGAGACTCTGACTAAAAACAGAGAGAAAGAAAGAACGAAAACAAGGGAGGAGAGAAATGGGGAGACGGAGGAAGTAGGAAGAGAGAGATGGAAAGAAGAGAGGGGTTTAAGAAAAGGAAAGGGCCATAGAAAAGGAAAGAGGGGAGAGGGAGGGAAGGAAGGAGGGAGTGGTTGGGGGAGGAAGGCGGGAAGGAAGATGAAGGGTGTATGTCAGCTGGGATGCTTACTTAGCGCAAGGCTCCACACAGTTCACAACTCTGCAGAATGAGGGAATGAGCCACATTGTTCCCCCTGAACAGCAATCTGCTACATTGTAAGCAGCTACATCCCTAGAAGGTCCCTGAGTCATTGATTACGTCTGATGGAAGCCGCACCCTCACCCCTTCACACCCCTACCCCCTCCCTGGCCTTGTTGGCTTCCACCTCTGCTTCTCTGTTTCTCTTCCTACAGGTGATATTGCCCCTGGCGTTGGGATTCAATCCATCTTATGTGATTCCGTTTCAGGTGGTCATCATGGAAGTCCAAGGCCTTAAGTCCTTGGCTCCAAATCGAATTGTGTACTGCACAATGGAGGTGGAGGGTGGAGAGAAACTTCAGACTGATCAAGCAGAGGCTTCTAAACCAACGTGAGTAGTTTCTTCTTGGTTCATCTCACAAAGGTGGTCGACATTGGTTTTGTTTGTACCAATTCCAAAAGAAAAGTCTGTTTTCCCAGAAGAACCTAGGAGACCCATACTGTTTTTATCATACAAGGTGACTTAAAGCCATTTAAAAAAATAAATAAATAAATAAACAGAATTCCGTGTAGCCCAGGCTGGCCTCAAATTCACTATGTAGCCAAGGATAACCTTGAGTTTATAACCCTCCTGATTTCACTTCCCAAGTGTTGGAATCTCAGGAATATGCCACCATACCTGGTTTACGGAGTACTGGGGGTCAAACTGAGAACTTCATACATATGAGACCGGTAGTCTACCAACTCGGGTACATCTGCAGCCTCGACACCAGTTTTATTTGGCAGCTATGAGGAGAATCCAAGTTCCTTCAAAGCTATAATGGAGAACTGAAGCAACAGTCCCATTTCTGAAGCCTTTAGCCACATATCACTGTGTGTGTGTGTGTGTGTGTGTGTGTGTAAGGTCTTGTACAGCAGAAGGGAAAATGGTCCCTGCTGTATCCCTTACAGCACTCCCAGTTTAGCGGGGACACCAGGGAAGCAGTCACAAATGTGTATTTATAAATACAGTCTGCCTATACATTCTTTCTTTCTTATAAAGCTCTGGCTTCTGAAACTTCTATAGAGTCACCAGACTTAGTTAGTTTTTAAAATTTATTTATATGAGCACACTGTCGCTGTCTTCAGACACACTAGAAGAATATATTCGATCCCATTACAGATGGTTGTGAGCCACCATGTGGTTGCTGGGAATTGAACTCAGGACCTCTGGAAGAGCAGTCAGTGCTCTTAACCACTAAGCCATCTCTCCAGCCCCTACCTATAATTCTACACCTTTAGATTCAACCAACTGTGGGTTGAAACTTTTTGACAAAACAAAAAAGGAATATTGACCAAGCATTGCCTTTAATCCTAGCACTTGCTGGCAGATCTCTGCCAGTTCAAAGCCAGTCAGGTCTACATAGAAGCATAGCAAGTTGCAGGAGAGGCAGCTTACATAGAGAAAGCATGTCTCAATAAAACAAAACTCAAACAAACAAAAGAAATATCGTGTGGGTGCAGACTGTGTATAAAGTTGTCATCACTCTCTCAGTGTGACAGCAGAACTCTTTCTGTGACCTATAGATGGTGCTCAGTTTATGAAAGGATGTACATAGGTTATTTGTAGGTACTCCGTGATGTGATATCAGTGGGTATCCATGAAGGGTAGAGGAGGTCAGAACCAATATCCCATGGGTACTTAGAGACAAATACAGCTATAAATGGAGGGAAAGGGCAGCTTGAGATGGGATACCAGGGAGACATGATCCGGCCTCTCCTGGGATACAGGAGACATCTGCTGTAATATTTTGAAGCACCCATGGTAGTGAAGAGCTCATGAATGGCGCTGTGGTTAGCAATGGCCCTGTAGCAAAGAGGAACACATAGATGTGTTGGGAAGCATCTTCTGGCTGCTGTAGAAGGGCCCAAGGTAGGGCAGTCCATTTCTGGAGCAACGGCTGACAGCAGTGAAGATTTATCTATTTGGGAGACTAGGCTTCCCAAGCCTCACAGAGTGATGAGAGATCACTACTCCCTTCTCACAGCACCACTGCCCCATCCTTTCGTTCTCGATCTCCATGGTAGAGTGAGCATCTTCATCTTCACGGCTGGCATTAGTCCATAAGAGTCATCAGAAGGTAGCCCTCCCCAGCTCCTCCTCAGAGCATTAGAAGCTGTTTGGCAGAACATGAATAACTCACCAGGGTGTTCAAATAAAGTAGTTCAAAGGAAGCCCTGAATGTGACTCGGGCTGAAGAAGGACTGAGGGTATTGTGTGTCTTCAAGTGGTTCTTTGTATGAACAGACAAAGCCTCAGATGCCCAGAAGAGAGAGAGAGAGAGAGAGAGAGAGAGAGAGAATGTGTGTGTGTGTGTGTGTGTGTGTGTGTGTGTGTGTGTGTGTGTGTAGGGGGTGTTAATGAACATTCAAGAGGGAATGGAGGCCAATGTGACTTGCTGCATGCTATCCCACACCCCTCCCCCCCATATACACACTCTTCCTTTAAATCCTTGTTCCATACTGAAGATACTACAGTTCCTTTTTACTGCTGTTGATAAAAGCCTGATGTTTCCTCAAGTGGCCTGGTCTTTACCAATGCCATTGTGCTGTTCTACTTATAGGAACTTTTTCACAGTGTGTATTACATGGCCGGGGTTGGGGGGGGGCGAGTGACTAGGGGCATTGTAATGCTTCTGCCAAACTTTTGGGGAGAAAGCTCTGCTTTTCCCACCTGCTGTTTCATGGGGAACATTTTAACAAGGTAATTTGTGTCACTTTACTAGGTAAGAGAACGTAAATGATGAATAGATTGTTATGACCTTCAGAATATCAAGTATAAATGCTTATTTTCACTAGGGTATACCTGAAATAATGTATCTGCTTACATCCGTAGAGGTTATGGCATCTGCACACATACACTCCTCATGTAAAAATGTTGTGCTTTTGTGGCCGAAGGATGCTCTTTTGTGTCTCCTTCATCAGAGAATATGGCGAAACCATCACAGACAGTATCCTGATTTGTTTAATACACACAGAACACAGGCATCATAATCAGCCTCAAGTCTGACAAACTGCTAGGAGTTACCTAGTGTGGTGCATTGAGGATTTCAAACTAAATCTATCTCCAGAAGGAAGAGAGTGTCGTGATCAGCTTGTAATGTCTGCCATGAAAAAGGAAGGGGTGTGATGCTCTGAGTTAGCCAGGCCTGCCGTGCTGAAGACATACACGGAGTCGCAGATCTCTCAACACTCAAGTTTCTCCCTGTCTCTTCCTTACTCCCGTGACACACCTCCTCTTCATCCTCCCCTTACCCTCCTTATATACCCACAGTTCTTCCCCCAGAGCTCGTCTCTACCTTCCCCTCATCACAGTTCAGGGCTGACAGGCTTTCTCTGCTTCTGTTTGCTGTTACCTGGAAAGATAAATGACCTTGTTTGAGCAGCTCTGCAGTCTCCCTACCTCTTTCATTTGGACTTACCCCTCCACCATTTTCTTCCTTTGAAGCTTTTATTTCCTCTTCTTCTCCTCCCCCTCATTTCTCCTTGTAATTTTCCCGTTGAGGATCTCTGTGTTATTTCTGGCATTTGATTTTGGTGATCCTAAAGGATATCTCCCACGAGCTAGTAACCCTGCCTAGGGTAGCCCTATTCTTGCTGGAGCGTTTGGCCTCGTGTTATGTTACACCAAGCCATTGTCTATGTATCATTTACATGTTCCCAAACCAAAATCCTAATCAAGCCAGTCTTCTTCCTCATAGAATCTACCTTTGCAGCTGCTAAACATCACCAGTGACTGCACAGTGCATCTTGCCCAACATATGTCTGCAAGGAATTTGTCTTTTGTCCTTCTTTTTTAACCAAGTACAGTTACAAATCCAGGAGGATGTTATCTAACTCAGTTTACCCAATAATGTATTCTCTGTATAGTATATACATGGAGAAGAGAGGCAGGGACTGTAATAGCATAGTTAAGTGTGTTTGGCAAATTGGAGACATTACATCTCTTGGTGAACTACTCAGTGTACACAGACATTTTAGAGCTCTGAAAAACCCAGTGGCAAGTAAATCTATGTAGCATTTTTAAAAGTTAAATTATGCTTCCAACTTATTTGAACTGATACCATTGAATAGTCATTGGAAACCCTGGTCTATATCGCTCAGCCACAGTAATCAGGAATCTGCACTCTCTCCTACCTCTTTTTATCAATGGTATCTCCTCCCCTGCAACCAGAGCACCTATCACATCTCAGCAAGGCCATATTGGATCAGTTTCATAACCTAAGTCTACCGTGTCCATGAGTTAAGTGTATTTTATGACATATGAAAGTGTTTTTCAGCCTTATTGTTAAGAATGTGGGACTCTCTATACAGAGAAACCCTGTCTCGGAAAAAAAAAAAAAGAGTGTGGTACGCAGAGCTGACTGGTGGTCCCTACTCACTCTTCCTTTCATCCATCTGCTTGCTACATGGGGATTATTCTCAAGCACCCCATGCATGCACTCAGTTCTGTTTTCCTCCTCTCCTGGGTTTTTCAGGTTGTGAGCCAGCAATATATGCTCAAAAGTTGCTGTGAGCTATACTTAGAAATATATCTTAGAAAGAAATCATGGCTTTCATTGGCAACACGTTGTTTCTGCTTCCGGGAGAAAAACATGGATGTTAACGCAGAAGGGATTGAAATCCTCTGTAAGCAGAGTCCTCTTGGGACAGCATAGGGAGAGGGCAGAATCTTTGTGGTTTCAGGGCCTTGGTGTAATTGTTCATCCTCTTTGGGATATTGCTGTTAGGGCCATCACTGTGGTGATGATATTTGTCAGGTGTTCTTACCTCCAGAGTAACAAGACATCTTTAGGTATTACCAAAGCATGGTGTTGACTGACATCAAAGCAAACAGGAGCAACTACTCCTTCTCCACTTTCTTGCCTGCCCATTCCTGTGGCCAGAACAAGGAGGTAATTTTAATTAGGTGCTAGAAAGCCTTTGGCACCTCCTCAGGCCTGAGGCTCAGAGCCTCTACAGCAGACAAAAGCAGTTGGCATTGACTCTGCTCAGTCTCCCTGCAATGACACTTCTCTGTGGCCACTGATGCTGTTGCCAACGGGAAATGAGTTTCCCTTTTTAGAGAAATATGTTAATATTTCAAGGCTGAATTAACTTAAAGAAAATGCATTGAGTGCATAAAAACACAGATGGCACCTAGACAGGATAAAAGGTGATCCTGCTGACAGGAATGAATGTGGAGATACAGAAATGCAGGCTGGGAAGCTGGCTTCAAACCACTCTAACCTGGGGGAAAAAAGAAACATGACATTTCCCTGAGTAGATAATATGTCCAAAACCACTCTTTCTGGGGAATTTTGCACAGTGCAAGTTTCTGCTCTAAAATAGCATGCATGACTTGAGAAGGTTAAATACTAGAGCATTTAAATACTGTTTCCGCAAAAGAACATTTGAATAATAACCCAGTGTTTCTCTGGCTTACCTGAAACCACACTCCTCTGGAAAAAAACCTAAGATTTCACTTGGCAAGTTCATTGTGCCAGAGCAAGCCAAGGAGTGCAGATTCCATTGTTGCCGTAAGATGAGACTCTTTCCTGCCATTTCCAAGAGACTGGGAAGGTAATGTGCCTCCACTAAGAAAGCTTGCGATGGTGCTAGTCTCCTTTCAATGGCACCTTGTCTGCTGAGACAGTATTTAAAAACAAGAGAAAGAGCAGTGGCTTTCAATACCATTTTTCTTCTGTGACAACTGTTCTGTGTCCCAAAAGCACAACACAAAGAGTCAGGCTCTCATGAGCAGGTTACACAAAGATGGGGAGTTCTGCTGAGTCACACCACTTACTTCCATTGTTTGCCTCAGGGGTCACTTCTCCACATAGCACTTCCATTCTCATTTTAACCAAATATTTTGCGACTGGAGCCTTGGAATGGCTTGAGTATCTTTCCAGCTTGGCTCGACTGAAATGTGAAGCAGAGAATGTGGAGGATGGGTATCTGCCCTTCCTCCATGGATTCTTTCCTTCTGTCATCTGTCATCTGTATTCCGATGGTGATGGTGAAGAGCATATACCCAGCTTTGGGACTTTGTGCAGAGGTCCTGATCAAGGACATGAGTGGTGAACATGAGAACATTGTATAAGACAATAGCAGATTTTAATGTGTGCCCCTGAGGGAACAAACCATCTGCCTCGATAGAGTGGTGAGAACCCAGGTCACTTAGGTCCAGGATAATGCCCCTTGAATTGCAGAATGTTAAAACTTCTATCCAAAGAATGAGGAAGAAAGGAAAAGTCAGAGACACAGGAAAAGCATTCCAAGAAGAAGAGGAAAAAGCAAGGACAAAGGCTTTGAGACAGGAAGTGGTCATCAGAAAAACAATGTCACCGGCTGTTAGCCAGTAAGCTTCCCTAAGGAAACCCCAAAGAACATAGCAGGGCCAGACATGGTGGGGCCTTCTGAGCCATGGTAGAAGGGTTTATTCCAAGGCTTTGGAGAAAGCTTAGGGAGATTTTAGGCCAGGAAACAGAAAATTGGATTGCTATCTTAAAACCTAGAACCTATAAAAAATCAGAGTAAACTTAGAATCTCAGCTATGTTGGTTTGCAAATGCACAGTAAGCACATACTGCTGGAGGCATTGGTGTTAAAATGAAGAATCCTGATGTTACCAAAGTTGTTAGGATGACAGCTCATACCCTGGTAGGACTAGCAAGGTCTGCTCAGCCACCTGTCCTCAGCAAGGCAATCAAATAGTGAAAAACAGAAAAGACAATTCAACGTGGTCACATGGGGAAGAGAGACAAAGAGACCCAGTGACTCCCTATGTCCATTTTTGCATTCCTGACCCAAGGGTCAGAGTTATGTGTAACTAAACATTCCTGGTTGTTTTCTATGTTCCAGCCTCTGCAAGATAGTCTGACATGTCAGAACTGTATGAGCTCTCTGCCTGGAAACAAGCCTCCCAGTCAGGCTGAAACTAGTCTTTACCTTTTTCTTCTCCCAGCATACGATTTCCCCCCAAAATTCCAATTTCTTAGGGACCTTTGTTTCAGTAGCCTGAAGGCTGGAAGGAAGGTGTAAACATTTCTAGAATCCATCATGTCTGCCAAGGAGGGTACAATGAAGTTCACCTTTGAAATTGTAGCGTCATCCAGCAAAGCAAATGGAAAACCATGTGTTGGGAGAGAATGACCAATTACCCAGGTACCATTGCAGCTTTTGAGGACTTGAGACCCACACACGGAAAAAGAGACAAGGTCTCCTGAGAGCAGCTCCTTGCCTGCTGCTTCCTCTACAGTCACACAGTCCTGAAGACGTTTGTATGGAAGGTACCATGCAGTGGGAACTCAGACACCATTTCTCTTGGTTTTCCTTTCAGAGATAAAGCTTAGGGTGTTGTTTGTTTGTTTGTTTGGGGGTTAATTAAATCACATAGGGCAAAAGACAACGTTAACCTAGAAAGTTATTTTGCCAGAATCTCAGAAGACATGTGTGTTCAGAAGCAGCAAAATGATAAGCACCATTGAGAATGCTCAGAGGCTGTCCTGCATCCCAAGCCAGAGGCCCAGAGGTTTATGGAAGAGCAGCTTGTGTATTAGCTGGAAGGGCAAGGTTAGCTGGGAAACAAGCAACAAAACTAGAGATGGACGGTGGATTAAGTGCTGAGAACAGGCTTTCCACAGGAGACTAGGTTCTATCTCTGATCCTGTCAGCAATTACCTACCCTGTCATCAACCAGACACCACACCTCCCAGCTTCCCCAAATCCCGGGAAGCGGAAGCGGTGTTTCAGATCCCTTCCACCTCAGCTGCTTTGCAGTCCTCTCATTCAGTTGGGAAGGGAGCCACAGTGAGAGAACACAAGGCAGAGTTAATAATCTGCAGCTAAGACTGAATGGTGGAGAAGAAGCTGGGTGTGGTGGTAAGATGTTGAAACTCCCTCTGAATGTTAAAAAAAGTAAATCCAATGACACGAACACTGTAATCATGAGTAGATGGAGAGCTAAAGGCATGTTTGTAAATTTTTGTTATTTAATAAACAGAAACAGCATAGAAAGGTATGTTGTGGAGTTTTTACTATAATATTGAGATTCAGGCCAGACACCCTAACCCAGTGGTTCTCAACCTTCCAGATGCCATAACCTTTTAATACAGTCTGTCATGTCGTGGTGACCCCAAACCGTAAAATTATTTTTGTTGCTACTTCATAACTGTAATTTTGAGACTGCTGCGAATATCTGTGCTTTCGAATGCTCTTAGGTGACCTGGAAAGAAACGAGGCTAACAGGTGGAGAACCACCACACTAGTAATAACACAAGGAATACTTGCTGTAGATTCAATAGTCGATCAACAACATACTAAGCATCATGGACAAGAGCACAGAGTCAGGAATCACAGCTCCACATTCCTGCCTCAGCTATGTGACCATGGGCCCACAACCTACCTCTTTATGCCTTGCTTTCTGCACTCATGAAAATTAATTAATTAGTATTCTTTAACCTCTGGCAATTTCACACAAGTCATTTTGCTATTACAGTCTTGGCTTTAATGCTGTTCAAGGGAGGAAGGGGAGATGGGAATATAAGGTGGCCTAAGTCTAAAATCATAACCGTTAAATTTGATTTAGTCCATTCTACTGACTAGGTGCCAGGCTAAAAGCTGTAAGACAGCACTATACCCATTTGTTGATGGAAATACTGAGATCCGCTGATGTTAAATGGGTTGGTCAAAATGGCACTGATAATGAGCTGCTGAACCAAAAACCGAACTGGAAAATGGTACTTTTCACTGTTGTGTTACCTTGCCTTCCTAAAAAGTCAGGGAAGAAAGGCTCTTAAATAGGATTGGGCGCTCGGGAAGACTACAAAAGGCTCATTTCCATTCCGTAAATTCAACTGTTCCGTGGGGTAAAACATCGCTGGTCTTTAAGCAGCAATGATCCTGCTGTCACTCACACAGCACAGGTGTTCCAGGTCAGTGCATCCAGCAGATGTAACTCAGTGCTGAGCACCAGTACCGTTCCTGTCTTCAAAGATGGGCCAGAGAACTGTAACACACTCAGGAAGCCCTGGGAAAGCTCTACATATAATGAGGCCCACCTTCACGGAACCAATTACAGTCACAAGTGCTCTACCAAGGCCTTAAAATTACTGTCAGGTACAAGGTTAGTACGTGCCGTATGATCAACAGACAGATCCAACTCTAAGTCCTATCTTGCCATTCACCCGCTGGGTAACCTTAAGCAAGTAGACGTTCCTCTCTTTTCTTCAATTTCTCCATACTTGATAGGCGTGCAACCTGCCTGTGGGACTATCTAAAACTGTCAGGCTGTCAAAGGTGGAAGCATCAGCATTTTGCAGCCTCTCAGAGAGGTGTTAATAATAGCTAAATCTCACTGTGGTCTCACTAAGCACCAAAAGAATATATTAAATCAGTGGGCTGAGATGAGCTCTGTTGGCAAAGTACGTGCTGCAACAATCTGAGTTCATTCCTCAACATCCATGTGAAAAGTGGGCACAGATCACCAAATGTGATCTCACAGGTCAGAAGATAGTTAAAGGCAGATATCCAGAGCTCTAGCTGAATTGTCAAAGGTCAGGTCCAATTGAGAGAGCCAGTCTCAAAAAGCACAGTGGAGGCTCTCAACCACACCTGAGATTGAACTCTGACCTCCACACTCATGCACACACACACACCCACACACACCCACACACACACAAACATGAACATACACCCCCGAGCACATGTGTACACACACACAAGAATCTAGTACTCATTAAGTAGGAAGAAATGGAAGCTCAGAACCTTACTCAATCCAGAAGAAATAGAACCTTACTCAATCCACCAGCCACACCTTGGAAATCAAAGAGCTTATTCTGCCAAAGGAAAATAAGCACAAGGTTTTTAGAGCAGTGGGGGTAGGGGGGGACTCTTGGGGTGGGTTGATCTAATGGCACAAGAGTTGCTTCTTAAAGGCAAGAGGAATCCAGAGTGCAACATGTCTCTGTGTCTTATAGTCGCACCCCCTGAGTCTTACTCAGAGCCCCACACCCCCATGAATGGGTATTCACCTGCCTACTCAGCCATCTTCCTTCTGATCAGAGCCAGTGGTTAAGAGAGGTTAGAGTGCAGCAGAGCTAGTTGAGTCTATACACCCTAAGCTGCTGCTTTGATTTGTTTCCCTTGTGCTGTGATCTACAACTCACCTCATTACACTGTTGCTGATGAGAGCGGGGCCTGTGGGGAAAACAGAACATGATGGCTGATGCCAATGCTCTAAGTGCTTAGAGAGTCCTGGGCCTTCTGTGCTTCAACCCTTAGGTCCTTCAGAGTGTCTTGGTTCCCTAGGGAGGCCTTAAAAGCTCTCATTCCATTTCCTTACTTCCAGCTCAGAGCGCTTGGCCCTGGTAGTCTGTCTTATAGGACAGCAGGTTGGGTACATCTTAGGAGATAAACGTTCAGCTCTGGCATGAGAGCAATGTTTGGAGAGAGACACCCATTTTGTTCAGATCCCACCTTTGCTCCCTAACATTGTATTCTGTGAGTTGTTGAATCCCTCTGAAACTCAGTTCCTTTCCTTACTAAACCAGGCTAATGGCACAAACACTGGCTGTTTAGGGCATGAATGTAATGACTAAGTAAAGCAACTCACATAAACATATGAAATGTTAGTCTTTACCACCACCACCACGTTTGAGGTCATGTTAGAAAAGAAGAACTAGGTGCAGGGGACTAATCTCACAGAATGATTTCACACTGTGATCCCCCAGTATGGTTTTGCAGTGTGATCTCCCAGCCTAATATCATGGAGTTCTCTCCCAGCCTGATATCTCAGTGTGATCTCCAAGTCTGATATTATACTATGATCTCCCAGTCTGATATCATGATGTGATCTCCAGACTGATCTCCTGGTATGATCTCCCAGTCTGGTATCATTGTGTGATCTCCTAGTCTGATATCATGGTGTGATCTCCCAGGCTGATCTCCAAGTCTGATATTATAGTATGATCTCCCAGTCTGATATCTTGATGTGATCTCCCAGTCTGATCTCCCAGTCTGATATAATGGTGTGATCTCCAGGCTGATCTCCTGGTATGATCTCCCAGTCTGGTATCATGGTGTGATCTCCCAGGCTGATCTCCTGGTGTGATCCCCTGATCTGATCTCCTGGTGTGAACTCTTATTCTGATCTCCCATTCTGATCTTCCAGCCTGACCTTTCAGCTCCACCCTGCCAGGGCCACCATTGTGCCTATTCACACATCCTGTTTCTAAGCAGAGAACATCACTAGGTTATATTCTGTTAGTCAGACTTAGCACAATGTGAACCCCTGGAAAATGTCTTTCTTTCCCACCTTTCTGTTTAATAATATCCCAAGGCAAAACAATCTCAGCCATCCTGATCTCTAAAAATGAAAGCCTCTGGAAGAACTAGCATATGTCCCTGTGGTCATCTCTGATTAGGACAAACTCATGCTGTGAGCCTTCTCTATGCTGACTCCACCAGGGAAGGTGAATCAGGAGTGAAGTCGACTGTGAGACATACTAACTTCACCCATCTCCCCTTTGTCCGTTCAGCCGACCCTTCGTTCAGGGAGCCAGTGCATCTGAGTGTCTGCTCTCACACAATGTCCTAAGGTGACACAGAGAATGAGAACACAAAGGCAAAGCTCCTGCTGTTAGGAAACCACAGCCAATCTTATGGGGCATACAATAGAGAGAGCAATTTGAGCAGAGACCGACCAGGGTATGATTTAGACCTCCTTGTGCAGTGAAATCAAGGGTATAGCTGTGCTTTCTGCCTTGCTTTTGGAAGATGATTGTTTCTGAGCTAGGACATGCTCTGTGGTCATATAAGCATACAGAAAACCATTACAACAATTGACATAAAAATGTACATAAGGAAGGCATATCATTCTGATTAACATTAGTATCTAAATTTTCATGTTCAAACACAGATGAGCACTCAAATGCATATCAGAGTCAAAATATCCTTTTATTTCACGTGCTCTATGTCTATATATGTATGATCAAAAGATTAATATCATAATGACTTATGAGATAAATTTTATGATAATTATTAAATAAGCAAAAGAATACACTAATTTGGTATCTTTAGGAAGAATATCATATCCATGTTCAGAAAAAAATCTCTTAATCAAATTTAAATATCACCATATAGAAATGTAAAGATTACATGTAGCCACAGCTCTACTCTTCGTATACCTGTTTGACATGCATGTATTCATCTGTCTCATTCACAGGGGAAGGCTCACCCCCATCCATTCCTACAGAAAGAAGAAAAACTTAACTATTTCCCATTGGCACAATGATCAGAAATTTCCCATACTAGACAAAACTGTGTCACTTCTCCATCAAGCCCAAGTCAAAGTAAACACTTTCTTTCTGTCTCCCATAGAGACACCATGGAAAATATTCAGCTTGCCATGCCAAACAAATGTATTATTTCTATACCATGATAGTAAAGGTTTGCATTTCAGAGTCTGAGAAAATGGCTCATCTGATCAAGTTCTTGCTGCAAAACTATGAGAACTAGTTGATTTCCCACTATTCACTCAAAAACCCAAGTATTGTAGATACTCCTTCGAACTAGAGAGGCAGAGAGAGAAGGATCCCTAAGACTCACTGGCTAGCCATTCTAGCTAACCAGCAAGCTCCAAGTTCAATAAGAAATCATCTATAAACAAATAAACAATAAATTTGAATGGAGATAGATGGAGAAACCATCTAGGCTTTACCTCTGGCCTTCATATGTACATGCACACCAGCACATACATGTGCACAAATCTGCAAAAGGAAGGAAAAGAAAAGTATACATGCCTATGCACATCAGAACTCATAAAATAAAACAACAAAACCCTTACATTTTGACTATTCTAATGATTAAAATGAAATTATTGATAACTCCATTTTATTCTTATATCCTTAGAAATTTGAGGACACTAATTCTCGTCTTTAGCCATTGCCTTGGTCAGGATTTCTATTCCTTTACAAAACATAACGACTAGGAAACAAGTTGGGGAGGAAAGGGTTTATTGAGCTTACACTTCCATGTTGCTGTTCATCACCAAAGGAAGTCAAGACTGGAACTCAAGCAGGTCAGGAAGCAGGAGCTAATGCTCACAGGCCATGGAGGGATGTTTCTTACTGGCTTGCTTCCCCTGGCTTCTTAGCTTGCTCTCTTATAGAACCCAAGAAGCCCTAGGGATGGCATCACCCACAATGGGCCCTCCTCCCTTGATCACTAATTGAGAAAATGCCTTACAGCTGGATCTCATGGAGGCATTTCCTCACCTGAGGCTCCTTTCTCTGCGACAACTCCAGCTTGTGTCAAGTTGGCACACAAAACCAGCCAGTACACCCATACATCTGTTTTAAACCCTTGACCATTTAGCCAAAATATGGTGGGGAAAGGGAGTAAAGGCTATTGTTCCATGGAGATTTGCCAAGGTGGAGAGAAGCTGTCTGAATTTAGGTAGTTGGAAGGTCTTCCAAAGTTGTGACTATTGAAGTCAGAGTAGCACAAGAAGAGCAGTGAGCAGAGAATGGAGGGAAGAAAAACATCATCCAATCAGCAAACAGGCACTAAAAGGAGCTTGAGGGGCAAAAGGCAGTGAAAGGATGCTGGGAAATGTGAAGCAGTAAGATTGGCCCGAATCAGACTCACAGAGTCAGGGGGCACAAGAAGGAGTTTGGCCTTTAATCCAAAAATACCCATCCTGGGATTCATCTACTTACAGTTTCATTCCTGCACATGAGAGTGGTAGTAGCCATAGTGACAGAGGAATGAAAGGAACAGATTCAAACTACGCGGGGGCACAGGGACACCTCTGACCTTAGCTTGCCACTCTTGCAAGCATAGCCCCAAGAACTGGGCAGTCAACACTGAATAGCACCTGGCTCTCCTCCAGAACATTTACATCCATGGTTGTCACCAATCTTACATCCTTTGCCCACTTGTAAGCTTCAATGCTGTCCTCTTGATAGATGACCTTGCGTGAGCTGAAGTCAGCTCAGAGTCTCCCACAGTCTTGTGGGAGGTCATGGGCATATAGAGGGTTCTTCAGCAGAGTCTTCCTAACCCCTCAAAGAGAACTGCTCAGTCCCACCAAATATGTTCTTTCTCCACATTAGCAGAGATGCCACTTCCAGCATGCTACATGCTGACATTATGTAATCCTGATACCAAACTCAAAGAGAAAGCAGACACATTCTCTCCCTGTCTGGCTTCCCTTCCTATTTGGCTTGTAAGGCAGATTGTGCTGTGCCTGAAGTGCTGCCTGCTGCTGACAGAGGCATTAATGAGAGATTTTGAGAAATGACCTACAGTGCATAATAAAGTCCCACCCAAAGAAGGAGATGCTCTCTACAAGTAATGCCCCAGCTGCCAGGGCTGGCATTTAATTACATGCAAACAAACTGAGCTGGACTCCAGCTTTACAGTGGGATTGGACCTCCCAGTTCCTCTAACAGCTACAACTGTGAAGAGTCTGAAGGGGGGAAAATGTGTATTTTATACAAACACTTCAAATAATGTGTATTTGCTGAGTACCCTGTGTAAACAGTCTGTGTGGTCTTCACATTACCCTATTTTTTAAAAATACAATTTGATGTTATGGTTTTTGGCCAAAATATTAATATTTGGGTTGTACAGAGTAGGAAAAATATAAAGAGAACTAAACATCACTCCTTCTCTCCGGACCTAGAGAGCATCACTGTAAATATTTGATGACATTTTTCAGTTTGCTTGGCTGTGTCTATGGCTGTGTCCACATTTTATCCGCTCCTCCCAGATGCATCCAACTTATAGATAATGACGTAATGGAACCCCTTAACATAGATGTAAAGTCAGCTATGGCGGTGACTTTGCATAAACTCATAAAGATGTATTCCTACTTCGTTGCTAGTCATTTCTTACAGGCTGAGAGCTAAGGTTATTATCTAACTCCTCCTGGCTCACCCTGGACTTCTATAGGCTGAGCTCTGAGAGTCCCACATCCTAGGATAAACTGGGGACATTTGGCCACTTGATTTAAATGAACACAGCCAATCAACCTCCATTATCATACATCCTGAAGGAAAAGGCAGTGAGTGTCTGACAAGCGGTTGCTGAAATTGGTTTTGGGGAGACCTCTGTCTTCTCAGCTTCCACCCATCAGGAATCTGTCTTTGTGTCTGACAACCTCAGGGAATTCATTATAGCTTTCAAGTTTGCGTCTGAATCAAGATGCGGTTCAGCTGTTTGTATACAAACAGCGAGCAAATCGCTGTGTTCAAACGAAGGTCATCTCCTGGCCTCGATGAACAATCTCAATTTGCTCCATTTGTCTGGTTACCGAAAAGAACTGCCTGATTAGAATTATTGTACTAACAGCAAGTGACGCTTCATGGAGCTAAGCACACGGAGTGTGTGTTTGGACACGGTGGGAAAGGCAATTAATGCCTTCATTATATTTGCACAGGATCTCAGGTAGAAACCGGAGGACAAACTGGCTATGGATTAAAGTCTATGAGCAGCAATGCACAGGAGATAAACAGGACATTCTGGAAAATCTTTAGGTTACTCTCAATTACTAGTCACAGTCCTTTGTAAACTAGGGCAATCAGGGCCAGAAGACAGGTCAGCAGATAAAGACACAAGCCTGATGACCTGAGTTCAAACCCCAGGACCCACATGGAGTGAACTGAGTCCTATGAGTTCTTCCTTGACCTAAACAGTTACAATGTGACATGTACCTACACACGCACACACACGCACACACGCACACACACACACACGCACACACACACACACGCACACACACACAC
>JADRCH010000125.1:3373902-3404547 GCA_019843965.1 Rhynchomys soricoides
TGTGTGTGCATATGTGTGTGTGTGTGTGTTATGCACATGTGTGCGTGCGTGCGTGCGTGCTTGCAGAGATATTTTTCCAGACCACACAGGTCCAATTCCAAGCACTCTCATGGCAGCTCACAACATCCCAGGGAGTCCAATATCCTTTTCTGCACCCCCACAGTGCACATACATACATGCAAACACCTGTACACATAAAATAAAAGTTAAATCTTTAAATTATATATTTAAAACTGTTAGCAAGTGAGGTACAGCTAGGAACAAGAAGGGTCCTCAAGAGGCACAACCAGTCAAGCTCAGATGATGCTCAGCTTCTTTTATCTTAAGGGGCCAACTAAATAGAAATTCATTCTGGTGTAGGCCCTTTCCTGAGAGCGTCCAGAAGTAGAAGCTGATTAAAGTGCTTCAATCAAAAAAGCAGGGTCTTGGGTCTCAGTACTCATTAAACGTGAAGGGGTTATCAGTCACCTATAAAGAAAAAGCAAATTCCTTCTCAAGGCCTTGTGTCTTGCCTCTTGCATCCCTATCTAACTGTCTAGGTACTAGAGAAGAAGGCCTAGGGTGGCCCTACCTAGTGTCTGTCTCTGTGGGTTCAGAGACATGGGCCAGGGACAGAGCCATGCCACATAGATGCAGCCTCAGAAACAACTTCACAACACCTTCATGTATGCAGATCTCCTCCAGAGAAGGACATGTGCTTTCTATATTTTGTTCTGCTCTAAATAAACATATCAAGAGTCACGTGAATTTTAAGAACAATTCCCCTGTATTAGTCAATTAACTCACTGGATTCAAATAGTAGCTAAGAATGCAGAAGTCTTGTTGTGGCCTTAAAGACTTCTAAAGGGCTGAATATTTTCTTAGCTAAAATATCTCTGCAGTAAATGGAAATATACTTGGATGTGTGGAATTCAAATGCACCATAGCTGAATTGTAGCATTCTCTGGAAGTTGACCAAGGACAGAACTGGGGAAGCATT
This sequence comes from Rhynchomys soricoides, assembly GCA_019843965.1. Taxonomy (NCBI): domain Eukaryota; kingdom Metazoa; phylum Chordata; class Mammalia; order Rodentia; family Muridae; genus Rhynchomys; species Rhynchomys soricoides. The sequence goes on from JADRCH010000125.1 coordinate 3,374,882, forward strand.
TACAGCCCAGGCCTGCCATCTAGTGGCTAAATTCTGTCACAACGCCCTGGTTTCCCTTTCTTGCTTTGTTTTGTTTTTATTTTGTTCTTCTGCATTTCACCAACTTTTTATATGTGTCGTTTTATGTATGGCACACTCTCTTACAAAGATGAAATCATTCATAGGTCATAGCACTTATGCATCCTTGGTTATGGTTTAAGTAGTGAAAATCATATAAGAAGGAACCAGAATCCATAAAAATACCAGTACCCAGTGACTGATCCTTTGGAAGGTACTTTAATGCATTTTAAAATTTGGTCAATGCCCATTATCGACTTTTAAGATCCTAGCTAAAGTGGGAGATCCTGTAAGCATCATGTTATGGAAAATAATTCTACCTACCTATGCATATGGGTTGGATTTTCTTTTAACAGGACTTAAGGGAGCTGAGGGGAAATGGGAGTCTAGTACCCTAGTAATGATGCCTAGTTCATCTAAGCATCTGTGATATTCCTGGTCCTGAGCATTCCACAATAAAAGAAACACAACAAATATTTATGGTTGAAGCTATAAGGTGTTAAAAAACCAAGTCATTTTACTCTGTCTGCCTTTCATGTCCCAAGTCCTCCAAGATACAGGGAGGGCCTCCTGGACAAAGACACATTCCCTGGAGATACAGACCACGTGACAGGCCAAGGCGGCACCAGGGAACCAATTATAGGCAAGTGAGACGGAACCGCATCACACAGATGACTGCCAGAGCAGGATGTATAAGGTCTGGAATTTTCCAGAAAGACGCGGTGTGTGGGGGAGTCCAACTTATGTGAAAGTGGAAAACTATTACCAATGAGGAGCAGAACTTGGCATCCAGAGATGATAAGGTCACCACTTAGACCAAAAGGGAAGGTTTGGGGAAGCACCTCAATGCTCGATTAGTGTTTGGTAGGACTCTGTGGCATCTCCAACTCTGCTTCCTGTGGGCAGTTGTTTGCCTCAACAACCTCTTGGTGCTCCTCTCTCTGTCCTTCATCCTTCTACTTGGAGAACAGGAATAGGCAGCTCCCAAAATGCAACCACTGAGAGTTCACTTCTGGGAGGCATCTCCGATTTCCCTTCCTCTGTGGATTTGCATAGACCTTTCATTCATCCACACTGCATAAGAAAGTCTACCATTCCATGGACAGGGATTAAGTCTGAAATGAAGCTGCTGGGCTGAGAAGGACGTGTTCATTCATCTCGTCCATACTTGGCGCTTTACAGTGACAGACCAGAGGAGAAACAGACTTACTCCACGTTACAGAAATAGAAATGAGGATAGAACTAGAGCCTCCTCGTTCCCAGCCGATTACTTCCTACAGTTCACTGCCTGCATCCTGAGAGAAGCAAAGGAAGACGAGTTTTTCTACTGGTTGGGAATTTCTGCACTGGGTGAGGGATTCCAGCCAAGCCCACAACTGAGAGATCAACCCTGAAGCAGATAATGGGCAGCCAGCTCTGACTGGAGCTCCAGAGATGTGTGTTTCAGAGCAAGGTGCATTTGCTAAATGCAAGGTCAACTCCCAATAAGTACACGGGCTTGTACTTCAACCCCGCTGAGGCCTTGTCTAACTTCTTTGAACCTTGCTCTTTAGTTCTACAATGTGGACGTGGTATTGGTTTCCGTTCCGTAAGTTTGCTGGGAGAGATAAACAATGTAGTGCAGTATTTAAAAGGGTTCCTCGCATGCTGACTGCTGAATAAGCACAATAATGTTATAATCATTGTCTTAGTCGTTTAGGTGAATGGCCAAGTTATTTAGACTCCAAATCCTAATGTCTCCACGACAGGAGTAAAAGCTCCATCTCCAGTGCCAGTTTAATAAGCTCTAATTAATAAGCACTAACACATGAACTTCATCAGTGTTCTTAAGCAGCCTCTGTTTGACATCTTGTCCTGCCAAAAGCAGGGTCTGGACTTGTCTGGCTAAGCAGTTTTCTTTCCGGAGGGGTTACATAAAGCAGAATAATAGACGCATATCTCAGTTCCCTCAAGAGGTAAAAGAGGTCACTAGCTCTTTTTACATAGAAAACAAATGCAGTGTTCTGACTAGGCAGCATAGGCTTTCTGCCACTGAACACACCAAACAAGCAAAGCCAGTAGAATGACCCATATTCACCACCTCCAACCTGGAGGTGCATCCTTCAGCAGTCTCTTCCTGCAGTGATGTGCTTTTGGGTTCTGCAAAGCCCCTCAAAGAAAGAGGACCAGGGAGAAGGACATGAAACACAGATATTGACTTAGGAAAGTGTCTACTATGAACAGGGAAACAAAAATGTCAACAAGGTGCAAGTCAAAAATGCTTTTATGGCTCTTGTAAATCGCACAGTTAGACCTAGGACCAAAAAATCACATAGGAACAATGGACCTCGCTAACTCTGCTGTGTTCATTTGTGTTATGTTGCTGTTAAGAAAAAAAGTGTCTGGCTTCAGGTGATTAAGATAAAGGTGGATCCTGCAAGGCTCCCAGCCCTAGAGACAACACAGCAGAGCACATCATGTGGCAGCATTGAACAAACATGCTAGCTCCAGTCTCATTCCCTCTTCTCAAAAGCCACTCATAAGCCAGCCAGGGTGATATAAGCCTGTGGCTGAGCTGCAAGTTTGAGGCCACCTGGCCTACATAGGGAGACCTATCTCAAACAAATAAACAAACAGCTACCACTAATGTCACAAGAGGAGCCCCACTTGAAGGTCTCATCAAATCTCATCTATCTCCCCAAACCCCACCTCCAAGTACGGATAACGTATATTTTCGAAGTATGGTTCCAGCACATGAATCTTGGGGAGACATAATCAAACCATGTCAGGTCCTCTCTTTGATGGTAGGCAGAGGAGTGGAAGGCTTTGGCTTGCAAAGCATCAAGGGAAGATACCTGATTTCTTTTTCTTGGTTAATATTAAGATGAATTACATGAAAGACTAGGCTCCACTGTGATATTGTTATACCTTTATACAGTGATTCCACAAAGCTCAGCTTCCCTTCATTTCTTTGTCCCCCTCCCCAGTCCCCCTAATGGGCTGCTTCTTTCTCATATTTTTTTTTAGATTATGTAAATGAGAGAAAACATGCTATTTGTCTATGAGTCTGGCTTATTTTACTTAGCATTATGATCTCCAATTGCATACATCTTCCAGCAAATGACATAATTTCAGTGTGTGTGTGAGTGTGTGTGTGTGTGTGTGTCTGTGTGTCTGTGTGTGTGTGTCTGTGTGTGTGTAAGCTCCTATAATGTCCATCATTTGAGATCTGGGTCATTTCCCTTATGATGCCTTATTACATCCATTTTCCTGAAAGTGATACAATCTTGTTCATCTTGATGGCTAGGTCAAATGTCATTGTGTCTGTGCATTGCATTTCTTTGTTCACCCATGTCTTGGAACATACACAGGCTCCATACCCTGGCTATTGCCGCGATGAACATGGTTGTGTAGGTAGTCGTGTGGTGTGCCGACTTTAATTTGCTCTGATAGATCCAGGAGCGGTCCTGCTGGGTCTGGATCACATGGTAGCTCTGGTTAGAGGTTTGAGGAGCCTCTGTACTGATTTTCATATTGGCCACCAACTCTGCCTTTCCACCAAGAGGAGACATGTCTAATGCTGGACATTCTGGAGTGCTGATAGGACTCAGGTTCTTCCAGAAGCATCTTCCTCTCTGGTCAGCTTATTGACATTCTAAAACATTAAGTTACTTGTGGCTTGAAAGAATGTGTAGGATTTTCTTTAATAAGTTGCTTCTGATAAATGCTCTAGTGGGTAGAATTTTCCAGGAGCCATTAGGCTCTTCAGAATTCAAGTTCACCCTTTATTCAGCCCTGTCACTAAGATATGAGCCAAAATGCAAGATTTGACTTATATGGCACATACACGCATGCAGAAATACAGATCTTACATAAATTGTGGGGTGCCAGCAGACTTTCTGTAAAAGGGAAGGTTGAAAATGCTTCCATTTTGTAGATCAAATCTTGCTTGTCGTAAGCACTGAGCTCTACTGTGGCAGTGTGAGAGTACGTGCAGAGGGATCTAAGTGAACAAGCGTGAAATAGAAAACTTGTATTTAACAAAACCCTTAGTTTGCTAGTTCTCAGCTGTCAGCATTCCAGATGTTAGAGCCTTGCACATCAGTATAGGATATCACCTGGATGCAATCTGGGTCCTTCCTCTGTAAACTCTGAAGTAATTACATTAATGTGGTAGTTTGTTACCTACCAATAAGTGAGGGGAGCAAGCACTGGAGGAAAAAAAACCACACTTTCCAAGTAGTTTTTGTTCTGTGATGAACCTAAAAGAACCCAGGAGAGATAACACTTATTAAGAATTTTTAAGAAATGTTCAGGGTTGGGTAGAAGTGCGTGCCACACAAACCTGGTAACCTGAGATCAATACCTGTAATCCACAGTGGAAGGAGAGAACCAACCCACAAAAGTTGTCCTCTGATGGCACACACTGTGGGGCACACACACACACACACACATTTTTTAAAGAAAGCAATGTCCAAATAATTCAGTAATTCCAGCTGTGCTATATGTGCATGTGACAGTGGCATCTTTAAAAAAAGGTGAGAGCAAGAATGAAGAAACAGACAGAGCTCCACTTTGCTAAAGCCTCTTCTCTCACAGCTAACTTACCTACAGACCTGGCCTGCTTGGTATGAAAGGTCCCACCAGTCCATGGAACTGGCCACCATAGGGCCACAGGCATAACTGGAGTGGCATACACCAGTGCTTCTCAACCTGTGGGTCGCGACCCCTTAAGAATCATAGCACCCTTTCACAGGGGTCATATATCAGATATCCAGCACACCAGATATTTACATTATGATTCAAAATGGTAACAGTTATGAAGTAACAATGAAATCATCTGTGGTTGGAGGGGTTTTCACCACAACGTGAGGATTAAAGGCAGTAGCATTAGGAAGGTTGACAATCACTGTGTGCACCTGCAATGTCATAAAAGGTTTCTATCTCTCTCTCAGCTGTGTTCTCTGTGTGGTCCCCCTTTCCTTTGAAAGCAAGAGGCTTCCTGCTAGCACTTCATGGATCACATTTGATGATGGAGTGAGTCGAACAGAAATAGTCTCCTACCGCCTGATTGGAGACATCCTGTAGTTAATCTTACTGAGTAAACTGAATTAAGACTAGGAAAGGCAGTGTCAAAAATATCCAGCTTTCAATCCAGGAATGAGATCATCTTTACCTAAAATACACAAAGAGCAAAGTAAGGAGAGGTGATCCCCAAGGAAGCACTGGGATGCTGCACCCACAAGAACGTAGAGCAAGCAACAACAGATCAACATGACCAATTCATCAAGTTCCTCTTGGCCAACTGCCAGCCTACTAGTGGTTCATTCGTCCTCACAGACCCAGATCTCTACCATGTATGCAGCTCCTAAGCTGGCCTCCCTCTACAGCCACCAACCTTTCTGAGAGGGCAGCTGACACCAGTAACATGGGGATCCTAAGCAGCCTTTCCTCTCATTCTGATACTTCTTAGGCTCCCACAGTGTACACTTCCTTTGTAATGCAGCATGAATTTATTGTACACAGTGAGAGATTTCATTATGACATTTTCATAGATTTATATCATATATTTTGCTCATATTGACATCTCTTTCCATGAACCTCTCTTCTCTCTCTGTTCCTGCCTCGCTGCCAGTCTACTTTCTCTTCTTGGTGTGTGTGTGTGTGTATATGTGTGTGTGTGTGTGTGTGTGTGTGTGTGTGCATGTGTGTGTTTATTGTAGTGTATTGTAGTGTATATGTGCAAGTGTGTATGTATGTGGGTGCATGTATGTGTGGTGTATGTGTAGTGTGTATGTGCAAGTGTGTGTGTTTGTATGTGCATGTGTCTGTGTACGTGTGTGTATGTGCATGTGTGTGTGCATGTGTGTGTGCATGCGTGTGCATGTGTGTGTGCATGTGTGTGTGTGTGTGTGTGCGTGTGTGTGTGTGCGTGTGTGTGTGTGTATCTGGCAGACACCTAGACTGAGTCCATATAATGGCTATTGTGAACATTGATGGAGCAGTCATGGAAGTTTGGATACTTTTGTGTTATGTGAGCTGCCATGTAGGTGTTGGGACTTGAACCTGGGTCCTCTAGGAAAGCAGTCAGTGCTCTTAACTGCTGAGCCATCTTTCCAGCCCACTTCATGTTATATTGACTAAGAACCATGCCGGTCTTTATGCAGAAGCAATAATTCTGATTTTAGTCTTTTGAAGAACTATACTAATTTCCATGCAGGCTATAGAAACATTCCTACCAATGCTTTATTAGGGTTCCTTCCCCCCACCACACCCCATTCTCAGCTTCTTGGTTTGTTTCTTCACTGGTGATCATTCTGGTAAAGTGAGATGGAATCTCAATGTGGTCTTGATGTGGGTGCTTCTGGTGGCTAAGAATGTTGAGGTTTTGTTTTTTTTCTCTCACATATATATTTATCTTCTATGTTCCCATAGCTCCTCTTCTTTCCTATTAAAGATCTGATGGTGCATACTTAGTCCACTCTGAAGCTTCTGCACCAGCCTATATGCTCTACGAGAGCAGCAACCGTGTCTGTAATAACTCTAAGCATAGGAGGTCCTTGATACATGTTTGCTGGTTCAAAACCTGAGTGCAAAGCTTGAGATTCATCCTAAAAGCAAAGGGAGAATCCTGAAGGATGCTCGGTGGCTTCCTGGGACACGTCCATTGCACATCTGGTGAAATTCTTTTTCTGGACTCATTGCTTCCCTTGTGTCTGTCCTTACCACCCACTGGAGTTGTCATAGTGATAGAGCCCTACTCTAGGCAGCACCACTGCATCCATCTTGCTCTCCTATGAGCCACAGTGCTCATTATCTCTACCATTCATTTATCAGCTCATTGGAGGCACCCTTGGGACTTTTCTGGAACTGTATTAAACTGTTTAGGCACTCTGTGCAGTGATTTAATTATTCTGCTGATTACTTGGTTTCTCAAATGAACTAGGAGAGAAACTGTAAAGTAGACATAATGCACTGCCTCTTAACTTCATTGTGTGGCTTATACAGGGTAGGCAATTCAGTCATGTTTATTAAGGATGTATCAGTACATCTTTTCCTGGATTACAAGGGTATCATAATATCATAAAATATATAAAATAAATAAAGGATTGGATACAGGAAAGAGTGGGAGAAGACTTGAGTTATGATTCAAGCTGCATAGAAATCCCCATCTCTCAACCCAAAGAAAGCAATGAGTATACACTGAAAATGCCAAGAAACAGCATGGTTGAATGGAGAACCCAGCCTGGAGCAGCCCTGGGGTTACCCTGTCCCTGAGATCTCAGTCTAGCCTGGTATCCAACCAAGTAAGTACAAGCCATCAAGGAATGCTACTTACTACCTCATTTTTTTTTTCCTGCAGGATTTTACTGTTTTAGTGTTAAAGGGACATTTAAGTAAAACACACATTTTTCTTATAAAATGAGTCCAATTTTACTCTATTTTAATAAAATGTAAGCATCATAACAATATACAGACCATGCATCATGATAACCTATAGTATGACACTGTTGATTAGCCTGTAAAGGAACAGTCAGTCCTACAACACAAAGTTGTTACAAGGAGTCAAAAAGGTGATGTGTGCAGTGCTGAGTTCTATCTACAGGGCACAGTTTCTGTTAACATAATGCACAAATGTAGAATCACATCTCAGACACATGTAACACATGTGGCATGATCCATCGCTATAGATCTATCAAGCCAAGACCCTTAGACATGACCTTCAAATGACAATATGATTCTCCATGGAAAATAGTGACTACAAGTCCAACTTTCAGACTGTCCCTCTATCCCATTGCCACAGAAGGGCTAAGTTATACATCAGTCAGATTTTTCTTAGAATTTTTTTCTCATTCACTCACTCCCAGATAGAGCTTTATTTTATGCCACCCTCTCGAGAAGAGGAGAAGACTCCTTCAACACCCTAAACATCATTAACATTTGTGCCTGACACAGACAGAAGGGGGCTGGAAAGGTCTGCCCAAACAGCTCTGAATTCTCATGGTTGACACATATTGAATTTTTAATGATGCAAAAAATTTCATTAAAAATGTACAAACGATCATAATGGGTAATAAAATTATCATCCTCTGCTTAAAGTGATGAGACTAATGACCACGGTTCTGTGAGTTTTCTTGGATGATTGATGGGAAGAATAAACCTGATTTTATTGTGCTCATAATGAACTGACTGCCAGGGGTTGAAGCTATGGTAGTCAGCTTGGAGAGAGGGATAAGCGTTTTAGGTAACAACAACAATAAGGCACATTGGTTTCTGTAGGGGAGAGGAAGCTGGGGTGTAATGGTAAAGTGGCTCAGAATGGCATATAAGAAAAGAGGTGAAGCTGCGGGTCAGTGCGTAGAATGCCGCAGAGTTGTTGGTTTTATAGCCTGGAAATGACGTGATGAGGATATAAAATACTAGTGGGCACAGGATCATTATCCCAACAGATGGCATTTTTACTCGCCATGTCCTGCTCCCTCTGTATTCCCTTCCCTTGTCTTCCTTTCCCCCTCCTCATATCTGCTGGTCCCAATATTGTGAGACAGAAAGTGACATGAAGCCAGAACCCTTCTCAGTCTGGCTCTTTTCTGGGCATGGAATCCTCTGGGATTTTTTTGGCATGCTTCATGAATCAAGCACAACCTTGGTTGACCTTTGACCAACTGAGACATGTGGGTTTTGTCGATACTTTGTGTGATTTTAAAATAGCCCCACCTCCTTGCTTCCTGTGTCCATTTTCATGGAGTATCCTATTCTACCCTTTTATCCTACAGTGATGTCTGTACTTGATGATGAGATGTGTTTCTTGAATGCATCAGAAGGATAGATCCTGTTTCCCTATCCAATCTGTCAGTCTGTGTCTTTTTTCTGAGAATCTAGACCATGGATGTTAAGAGTTTTCATGAGTAATGTTTGTTCACTTTTTTCTTGTGTTGACTCCCATAATCCCCTCTATCAGAGGCATCTTGGAAGTCTCATGAAATGAGGCAGAATGTCCAGAAATCAGCCAAAGTCCTAAATGACCGTACCTCCCAAGAGCTTTATCTCTGTGCGTCTACCTCTACCTGGGCCTCTATTTGGACAGTTATAGATATTGAGGTTACATGCATGATGCTGATCTTGGCTTTGTGCTTATTGCTTTCATGTAGGAGGTTTGGTCATGAATGCTTTTGCTGTGATTCGGTTCCTTTGTGAGCTCTGGACCCTGAGGTTTGAAAGATTCTGGTTGCCTGCCTTAGTCCTGTATGATATCAATACACTTGGCCATTAGGGAACCTCCAGAGTACTTTAGGCAGCCTTAGCCAGGTAGCCAGGCTGCAGTCTAGTTCTTAGAAGGTGGTTGATTCTACCACATTGATGTTTACAGAATGGGGAAGTCATTTTGAATCCAACATTTTTTATGTGGATGTTCCTTGAGTGGATGCCAGAGATTTGTATCACAGTAAAGGGACCTTATGATGTGTCTGGATTCTGTGGGCTGTGTTTTTCTCATGGAGGCAACCCAGGCCAATCTACAGAGCATAGAATGGAAACAGGATGTCTTAATTAGGATTACTACTGCTGTGATGAAACACCATGACCAAAGAAACTTGGAGAGAAAAGGTTTTACTTGGCATACGGTTCCATATCACAGTTCTTCATCAAAGAAAGTCAGGACAGGTACTCAAGCAGGGCAGAAACCTAGAGGCAGGAAATGATGCAAAGAACATGAAGGGGTGTTTCTTACTGGCTTAATCCCCATGGCTTGCTCAGTCTGCTTTTTGTAGAATCCAGGACCACCAGCCCAAGTATGGTACCACCCACAATGGGCTGGGCCCTCCTCCACTAGTCACTAATTAAGAAAATGCCAGATCCTTTCAGATAACTCAGTTTGTGCATCAAGTTGACGTAAGACTAGTCAGCACACAAAATGATATGATTAAGTATCAGATAGAGAGCTAAATCAACGAGCTATTTCTATGTAATAAACTACTCCAAAGACATAGTCATTATCCTCATCCCTTACTTTTCAATCAGTTGAGGTCAATTGATCCAAGTTAGGTTCAGCTGGATTGCTCTGCTTCAGGTTGTTGACCTGGCTGGCTTTGGATCCTTGATTTCTGTTGAGCCCAAATCTTTGCTAAATAGTCCATTCTGAATCTAGTCTGTTGGGCCAGCAGCTATCTCGAGGAAACTTTGTTGATGGTGGCAATGGGCACAGGGAAACAAGTCAAGTTTCCAAGTGCATCTAATGACCATGTTTGCATCACATCTTCTGACTCTCTGTTGGCTTAAGAAAACCAACGTGGATAATGGCAAGGGCACAGTGCAGAGATGTGGCTGGGTGGCCAGAAAGAGAACAAGGTAGCAGCCAGATGGACAAAGCTGACATTCAGGGAGCAGGAAGGAAGTGTGTCTTTAGGAGAAGCCAAGAAAGACTGAGTTTCCCTGAGCAGTAATCTTGATCTACTCCAGATCCATTTCAGAAAAACCCATCAAAGGTAGGTAAGAGGGTTGTTGCTGAGGGGGAGCGCTCAGGTGCTCAGGTGTAGACATTTTAGAAAAGCAAATGGTTCTGAGACTCATGCTCTTGCTAAAAATTGGGGTTAACTTCAAACCCCAATTTTATTTTGCTCAAAGAGAAAACAGAAGTTCAGGTGGTTTGGAAAGATTTGTAAGGTCTGCTAATACCTTGCTGTTCCTTGTCTCTTGACAGCTAGCTCTTGCACTTGCTCGTTACACATCTTTGAGATGCCACCTACTGATTGTCACCACAGTCTTTGTTATGAACATTTTGTTAAGAATAAGTCTGGGAAACATTTTCTTATCTAATCTTCACAAGAAAAAGTTCAGAAAGACACTCCTTAAACATCCTTGTTTTACCGATGTTATGGCTTAAATATTAAATCCCCCCACAAGCTTGTGTGATCAATGCTTGTTTTCAGCTGGTGCTTCTGTTTTGACAAGTTCTAGAAACTTTGGGAAACAGGGTATAACAGGAGGAAGTAGGTCTCTGGATTCATGTTCTGGGGGTATCTCTCTTTTTCCCTCTCCCTCTCCCTCCCCCTCCCCCTTCCTTCCCCTCTCTTTCTCCTTCTCCCTTCCTCTACTTTCCCATCTCTTTCTCCCTCTCTCCTTCCCTCTCCCTCCCTGTTCTTTCCCTTCTCCATGAAGTGAAAACACACTTTGCCGCACATTTCCACCATTTCCAGCACACCATGATGTGCTGTCCAAGTGCAAAGGATAAAACAGCCATAGACTAAACCCTCTGATACAGTAAGCCAAAATAATTTGATTCAGTGAACAATTTGTCACAGTGAAGGAAAATAATTTATACAACAGAAGAAAAGTGAGCAGTGCAAGAGAATGAGACAGCTGAGTATAGATCCAGGTTACCAGACTCCATATCCTGCACTCTTGGTACTGTACTCCATAGATAATGGTAACCACCTTGAATCACAAACTTGTTTATACGTCTATGCATAAGCACTTACATATGTACTAAGTGTTTCTCTCATTTAGCTGTGAGACTGGCAGATAGGAAAGCCAAGGTAGATGATCTCAGACATAAAAACTGAGAGCTGAGGTTAACAAAACTGTCTGGTTTATGATAGAGATAGGACCTTCTGGCTGTGCACCTCATGTGTAAACAAAGGCTGAGACTGAAGAAATTTCTGGGGCTCTGTCCCTCCTTTTTGCTCTTTCTGCTTTGCTTGGTAGAGCAGATTGGTCCAGGTGCATTTGCAATTCCCAGGAAGCCATGCCCTCTGGAGACTTTGGCCTAACTCCATACAGAGTGAGCTGTGTATTACCTTGAGACTTCTGGATACTGCAGGGAGTCCTAAGGCAGATTCTATTCAAAGGATTGGCAGCTGGGGAATCTCCCAGTTGTTTCCAGGAATTACAGGCTGCAGCCATAATACCTAGCTCAGGTTATAAAAGCCAACCTAGGAAATCAAGCAGTGTTACGGATGCATAAGGAGACGGCTGTCTGATACTCCAGGAGGAGGAAATGATGTCTTCTGTCTCCTCGGCCTCTGCTGCTTGCAGAATGCATCTTTTTTTCTTTTTTCTTTTTTCTCTTTTTCATTTTTGGTAAGAACTTACTTAACACAAGCATGCTTACAGGAAAGCAAGTAACAGGAGTTCCCTGGACTAGCAAGGAGAAGCCATCATTACCAAGGGTAAAGACACTCTCTGTGGTCCAGATCATGATGGTACAACTGTTCTTCCCCATAAGATGGGGGCGGGTGGGGTGAGAGGCAACAGGGTCACGTGACGAATCCCAGGAAATCTGACTCTGGAGATCAGCATCAGGGCACAGATCTGAGTTTAATGCCCAGCTCATACACTCATCTAGAGTGTTTGAGCCAATCCCAAGCCCCTAAATCCTTGGCCAATCAAATCTCGCCACACCATCACATGCTCCAATGAAAGCCGTGCCTGATGTGGTAACTCATAAGGAATGGGGGGAATATTGTCACCTGTGAGGACCTCCTTGAAGATGGGGAGGTGGCCACTGCCCTGGCCTCGGTTCCTTGTTGCTATCTCACTGGTGTGCCACGAGCCATCTTGGGTCTAATGCTGTGTGTGGCAGGTCAGAACTCTCTGAGGAGTCGCAGGAGCCTGTGGTGCTTCTACATTTTCTTTCACAAGGTTGATTGACTTCCTTATCCCACACACCCCATGCTAACCGGTTTCTTTGCTCTGATCTTGGGGAACTTGGAGTTTTCTGTTGACCACCTAAGTTCTTTCCCATGACTTAACCTGCAGGGAGTAAGTAAGCAATGTGACTCAGGCTCTCAAAGCTGGAGACAGTCTCACGATCCCCAGGCTAAGTGGGACTTCCGGTTTCCAGAGTAGCGTATGAGGAACTCAAGCACCCTTCTTAGTCTCACAACAGAAAAAGCTAAACAAAAAATTCAGCAATTCCTCCGAGCCTCAGCCAGCAACCCAGCAAGCCCCTGACCCTGACTGCAGATTCGGAGACTCGGGGCTGGGGCCTGGGGGAGAGGGGTGGGGATGAGGTGGCAGCTAAGGACAGAAGTTGTGTTGGAACGGGACTTGCACTGAGTTCCTTGTCCCAGTACATTACCAAAATTTGCTTCCAGGAGGAATTACAAGTGATACAAGGACAAACTTTTGAAAAGCCTTTTCATAAAGAGACAGACCAAGCATAAGAACCAGGCACAGGACAGGAAAGTTGAAATTACCAGACCAGGCATTCCTAACTCTAATTCCCACACTCAGAATTCTAAGTCCCTACATAGAGTAAGTTTGCTCCGTTTTCAACTTCATGGCAGTGTGCAAGCGCATGTGTGTATACTGATCTGCACTCAGAAATGACCCTTCAAGTTGGGGCAGTTCACCAGTGCCTAGGCTATTGATATGGAATTCTTTCTCACGACTCTCAGAAAGAGTGATGAGCTCTACGGCCCAGGCAGTTACATGATCTTGAGGGAAAGCCACCAGGAAGCCATAGTATACCACACTGATGAGCTGTAGCCTCCACTAGTTGACATATTCAGTGCGTTGTCCTCGTACACTAGTATCAGCTTCCAACGCGTTTGTTGAAATGTAACTTCTGTGGCGAAGTGTTGATATAGGTAAGATGAAATATTTAATAGTAGCGTAGATAGAAACTTTAACTACTTGCTCCTGGAAGCATGATAAGCTGTCTCCCAAGAGGCTCGGTGAGATCCTGACAAATACAGAGGTGGATGCTCGTTGCCAACGGTTGGACTGAGGGTGGGGTCCCGGATGGAGGAGTTGGAGTAAGGACTAAAGGAGCTGAGGAGGTTTGCAGCCCCATGGAGGGAGCATCAGTGTCAACTGGCCAGACACCCTGGAGTTCTTGGGGACTGGACCACTAACCAAAGAATACACATGGAGGGACTCATGGCGCTGGCCGTGTATGTAGCAGAGGAGGGTCTTGTTGGACATCAGGGGGAGGAGGGGCCCTTGGGCCTGAGGAAGTTAGATGCCCCAGTGTAGGGGAATGCTACAGAGGGAAGACAGGATTGGGTAGGTGGGGGAGCACCCTCATAGAAGTAGGGGGAGGAGGGATGGGAAAGGGGGTTTCCGAAGGGGAGACCTGGAAAGGGGAAACATTTGAAATGTAAATATCAAAAAAAAAACAAAACCCCACAACTGCAACATTTATATAAAATAATAAACAAGTATAAACTTGTTCATAAAAAAAAAACCCTTTAACTAAAAAGGAATCAAAAGAAAACTAGCAATCAAATACCTAGGCAATTGGTTTTTTTCCACAAAATTAGTAGTGCCCTTCCTATTGTAAACAATCAGCTGAATCACTTGATAGTGGGGTCTCTTTTATTTGCAGTGTTCTGCGTACTATCTCCTTCAGCATTGGTCACATTCGGTGATCCCTCTGCACTGGGCACGGAGCTCAGTATTGGCATACTGTACCAAGGGTGAGAAGGGTGGGCTTGGTCTCTGTCCTTAGGAAGCTTGTTGATTTTCATACTCCATCAACCATGCCAAAGGTATGGTAGCTGAGTATCGTCATATTTTGCTCTTACCTTCAATCCTACTCATGTATTTACACACGTGGGGGATTTACCACTAGTAACTGAGTTCCCACTCCTAATGCCTGTGAGTATGCCTGCGTGAGAGGCGTGGCGCTAGGTGCTGGGAATTCAGAGATGAAGGAACCAGATGGCAACCTCGTCCTTGCCACTCTTTAGTCAAGCCCAAAGAGACCAAGAGAGATGGGGCCAGATTTAAACCTTGCTGGTAAACAGAGTTCTGTTGAGGCTTCCGCTGCCCTACCCCCACCCGGCACTCTCAACCTCCCCTTTCCTGCTTTCCACTTCTTAGCAATGAGCAGATGAGGTCTGAGGGAGGAAACAAGAAAGATGCGTAGGTGGTTGGCACAGTCTGATTGGCTAAGCCGGGGAAAGTCTTAGAAGAACAGAGGTGAGGGAGCCAAGTACACGTTGGCGCTTGGATACGGTGGGTCTCAGAGCCTGAGAGAGGAGACCTTGCCAGGGAAAGAACAGGGAGGCAAACAAAAGCGTTCACCTCCCAACAGCCTGGTTACTACAGAACGCTCACCTTCTCTGTGTTGATTACGAGGTAGCTTCGCCTTCCTAGTACTCCGAAGGCCCCAAATCGAATCCTATCAATTAGTCCACACGGGACGCACTGCGATGGCACAATTGATTTGCTTGCAGTAAGTTACCCCACGATCAGCTGAAAGGCAGGACAAAAGATTGTAATGCAGCTGCCTTCAGGCAGTTGTTAACGTTTCTTCTTAGTGACAGGACCAGTATACTTTTACTCCTCACAATGTTACTCCTCCGTTGTTAAAGCCAGGTCATTTTATGAACTACACTGATTTAACACCCAGTCCGCATGAGCCATATACCTTGAATAAACGAAATCCAATCTCTGTGGCACGAATTATGGCCTTATGCTGAGCATCACCATGGCAACTAATGACATCACCCCACCCCCAGCCCCAGCCCCAGCCCCTACACTAACCTGCACAAAATCCAGTTCCCCAAGGGTCTTTAAATGCCTGACATGGGGTATGTTCTTGGCTTACATGTGCATTCATAAATATTACTGTTGTCAAAGGTTTGTGGTGGATGTTTGCTGTCATTTGGGGAGGTATATTCCCTTTGTGGCAAATGTGGGGTTTTTTGTTGTTGTTGTTCATGGGGGGGGGGATTCTAATGAAAATTACTGTGTGTATTTGATTAGCAACATTTGTTGATAACATATGGTCCAAAGAGGCTTCTGCAAATAAGAGGCTTTAAATAGTAAACAGAGATGTGGCTGAGACGGAGCAGATGCTCTTGGCAAACACACAGTACGAGGTTGCTTTACTGGGGAGCCCTCCCCACCCTGCAATGCCTTTCTTCTCAGATCAAAGTGTCCATTTTCAAAGCAGTGGCACCATGCAGTACGTTTGCAGAAGTAATGTGCTGTGACTTTAGAGTCACTCCTGCCCCCTGAAATATGAATTGTCTGCTACTCGTGCTTCTTGCGAGATATTAGTACTAATGTAGTGTGAGCAAGTGAGTCAGCAGGTTCAAGTCGCTCCGAAGCAGCGTTTGGGTACCACATGTCTGAAGTGTGATGTGTGTGTGTGCATGCCTGTGTGTGCACGTGTGGAGGTTAGAGAAGATGAAGGGTGCCCCGCTCCACTACTCTCTGCTTTATTCCCAAGAGTCAGAATCTCTTGTTGAACTGGCTGAATGTTTTCTGCTGGGCTGGCTAGCCAGCAAGTTCCAGCTGTCTCCCATCTCCACCCCCTCCCACACTGCAGGGACTTATTACAGGTGTGTGTGGTTAGGGGACATGCTCAGCTTTTTACCTGGATCCAAATCTTGGTCCATACAATACACACCTATGCATACGTAGAAGAATTCGTGAAGATGGAAAAACCATTTGGGGCTCATGAGCTACATATAACAAGCAAGTTGACAGCAAGTCCACAGCAATGGCTTAGCAATCCTTGCCCTACTTCCCTGGAGTGAAGGCTTTGTGCAATCTACATGCACACGATTGACTTAAACACGGTGTGTGCAATAGCTCACCTGTTAGTACTGGAAGGTTACCAGTACTAACCTTCTGGGGTCAGTACTGCTCTTTGTATTATTATTGTTCATTTATCATACATATAAATAAATGTACTTTGCTTATATCCCCCTTTAACCATCCCAACTGGTTTATACACACATATATATCATATATCATATATTATAATTTTTATATATATAACTGGATATATATATATATTGTATTTTCTCCCTTAACCTCTCTTGTTCCCCTTCCACCTTTTAGGTTCTTACCTTTCCTCTCATCTTCTACTTTCATGTCTCTCTCTCTCTCACACACACACACACACACACACGTCTATATATTAGGCATATGAGAGAAATATACTATTCATCTTTATGATCTTGGATTATTTACTTTACATGATCATCTCAGTTCTATCCATTTTCCTCCAAGTGACATAACTTCATTCGTTTTATTGCTAGCCTAGAATTCCACTATGTGTACAGGTATTTTCTTTATTTTGCTGACAAGCATCTAGGCTGGTTCCACATCTTGGCTACTCTGAACAGTACAGTAGTAAACATGCATGTATGAAAATTCTCTCCATTAGGGACTTGGGATCCTTCAGGTTTACCCCCAGCTATGCCTCACTGGGTCATGTGATGTTTGTTTGGAGGAAGCCCAACACTGTTTTCTCTAGGGTCTATACTGACTTACATTCTAAGCAACAGTGTGCAGAAGTCCTCTATCCCCCAGTCCTCTGTGGCTGCTGTTCTTTGCCGATGCTGATACACTTTTGATTGTGGTAAAATGGAATCTCAATCACTTATGCATCTGGGCTCTCCCCAAGGAGAATGTGGCACCCATGGGGAAACAGCCTACTGATGCTGGACCTAGCAGCACCTGATGTGGTGATTTGCCTGTGGTCCTTAGAAATCACTTCCCTGAAAGATTAATTAGGCACTGACCCTAAGCTGTGGACCTTAGGAATTACTCAACTTGGTTGTCCTCCAAGTTAGACTCTTGCACGCCCTTACAAAAGGACTTAAGTGGGTGTCCCACTACACGTGCATTCATATTTGAAGGTACAACAATAGATGATGACTTTTCTATAGTGTTCATTATGTACTAGTAGCACTTTCTAACCTTGTTGTCACTGGCATCCATGTTCCTTCCAGCCCTTAGCTTTGTGAGCCAACCACTGTTTGACCTACAAGCATTGATGCCTGGCTCCCCAGAGAGCTGTCACATGCTGTTCTCTGTATGCTGCCTGATATCATGAGCACTCAGAGTCACTGTGCTCCAAAGCACTATCATCTCCAAAGGAGATGAAGACCCAGGTAAAGGAGGTTACCGCAGGTTACCTCCTATCTCATTTCCACAGCCCCCGAACCTACAAAGTGATGATTCCCAGCCCGTTGCCCCTCCCTTTCTAGTTAATAATCAAGGATTTATTTGTTGTAGTTGACTTACTACTATTTTTGGTGCAGGAAGTAGGATGGACTGAAAATGTCACTTGTCCCCTAACACCTCAGTGTGTGGAGAAGACAGTTACACAGAGGTACCTGTCAGACCCATAGGCTATTACTACATTAGGAGTGTCTGAGATTTAGAGGCCTCTGGGTTCAATATTGGGGATTTGAGATCAAAAACTCAAGAGTTTAAATCCCCTATTGGAATTGGCCTGAGATTCTTGTCCAGTTATGTAACTCTTCAAGTGTAACTTTCTCCATTTATGAAATTGTGATGCAACTGGGGTGAGCTGTCAGGAGGCTTAAATGAGCCTTAGCCATACAAAGTGCTAAGCCAAGGGTCTTGGCAAACATAAGCCCTCTGTAACTGGTGACTTTATCATTTTTTGCAAGCTAACTGGACAGGTGACTATGGTGTATTGGTGATAGAATCACAGAGAAAGGACACCTTACTCATCGGATTTTATCTACTTTGTGTGCAGATGGAAGTCAATCTCTTAACCTTCCCAATCTTGGCTTGAAAAATATTATCAGCCTCTGGTCTTTCCAAATAAGAGTGCAGCGATGTTTCCATTCTGGCAAGCTTTTAAAAAGAGGTTTTCATCTTAGCAGCTACAGTCAATTGCACAGCAGGAGAAAAGAGGAGAGAAAACTCAACAAAAAGAAATAGATTCATTTACTGATGCATGGTTTGCCAAAACACAAAAGTTTATGATGCATCTCCACCAGCTAATTTGTACATGTGTCAAATGGAGCACTGTAGAAAGTACATTGAACATGGGCAATAAATCCAATGCTTCAGCTCAGTGAAGGTGCGTCACTATAGTCACTGAAGGCTACTGCTGGCTCTCTACTATCAAGAAGGCTCAACTCGCAGACCTTTCCTACACCTCCTCTATCCTTCAGGGGTAGAGGGTATGAAAATGCCTACTCTTTGTCTTTTTCCAGCTTGAGTGAGAACTGGCTCCCTTATCATAATTTGGACCCAAGCGGCTCCATGCTAGGCATGATATCTATTTAGAAGCATTATGAGTTACATTTGTATATTGTCTTTTATAAAAGCCTGTTAGCTATTCTGTGAAATGTCTACACTTATGATCCCATAGTTGCAGAGGAGGAAACTGAGTCACTTCAAGATGACTTAGAATCCCAGGAGTCTCAAAACGGAGCTGCCCCAGAGTTGCAGGGATAATTGATTGAAGTACCCAAGGGTGTATGTGATGGGACGAGAGGAAGAAGGGACATAGCTATTTACTTCCTGTGAGTGTCACAGCATGCATTACAGAATCCATGTGCCTCAGTTACCTCCTCTGTAACTATGGGTTTGTAAGTGCAGACATTTCATAGAATAGCTAACAGGTTTGGTTTTTTTTTTTTAAGATAGTATGTTATAACACATGATGCTTCTAAAATAGGTACCATGCCTTGCATAGAACCATCTGGACACTAATTATAATAAAGAAGCCAGTCCTTGCCCAAGCTGGAAAAAAGACAAAGAGTAGACATTTTCAAAACTCTTTTTCCTCCACAGGATTGAGGTATAGGGTGAGTCTGAGAACTAAGCCTCCTTGATAGGAAGGAGCCTGCAGTAGCCTTCACTAAACCCAGTCCTTCCTTTAGGCAGCACAGAAGTTTCCTGTCAACAGCCTGGGATCCTATCAACAGCCTGGGATAGCCTACACTCACTGCACAGCCATCTACCACCCAGGGAGATTCACTCAGTGCTGGCTTCAGAAGCCTGGGGCAGGGCATCTGCAGAGGCCTTTGTCTCAGGAAGGACCCAGTTTGCTTTAGTCTTTTCCTGTGGCCATCCTGCAGTTCATGATGATTTTGTCTGTGAAGGTACTTGTGGAATGAAGTCCCCCAAGGGAATGGAGCAGAGAAGTACTGAGGAAAAGAAAAATCCTTGATGTTTCACACCATTTTAAATATGTTTATGCATGTGTGTGTGTCTGAGTGTGTGTGTCTGTGTGCGTGTGCCTGTGTGTGTGTGTCTGTATGAATGTGTGCCTGTGTGTGTGCCTGTGTGTGTCTGTGCCTGTGTGTGTGTGCCTGTGTGTATGTCTGTGTGTGTTTTTATGACTATGTGTGTGTGTGTGTGTCGATGCATTTGCCTTTGTGTGCATGTATATATGTGTCCCTGTCTGTGTATGTCGGTGTGTGTGTGTGTGCGTGTGTGAGAGAGAGAGAGACAGAGACAGAGACAGAGACACAGAGAGATACAAAGAGAAAGAGACTTCTCCCTGAAGATTATATAGCTAGTCTTGATTAGAATAGAATCTCTTATTTTGCCTGCTTCACTGGGCCGGGTTACTATTTTTAAAGTCAGAGATAAATTGGGGTTGATCTGTGACCTGACTACTTGGTGTGAGTCAAAATTCCCAGTAGGAAAGCAGTCAACTCTAATGGCTTGAATTCCATCCGGTTATTCAACTTCTGGGTCTCTGAAGCACCATGCTGCCCCCCAGTCTGAGTCATTTTACAGACCAATGAGCAAGGCATCCTTGGGGATCTTTCAGGAGTCCAGGCAAACTGAGTTGCTTTTTCCTAAACAGCTCAGGATTCCCTAAGGCCCAGGCAGGCCCAATTGCACAGGGGGTACAGGCCTGAAATCCAGCTCCTGGTAAGGCTAAAGCAGGAAAGTCTTCTCAGGACCAAAGGCCGCACTGGCCACGAATGAATTCATTGTCAGACAGAGCAAATCAGTGGGAAATCTGTATCAAATTTAAAAGTAAAGAGACAATTTGGGATCTAGTTCAGTGGCAGAGCATTTGCTCAGCATGTGTGAGACTCTAGCTCAATCCCCAGTCTATAAAAGACCAAAAAGAGGAGGGAGGAATGGGGGCAAGGGCTGGGCATCCCTGGGTAGCAGCAGTGGTTAGTTCAGAGTCAGTCTCTGCTAAATAAGCCAGGAAATCTCTCCAGCAAAGTGTCAGACAAGCTGGGTCCAGCAGTTAAGACATCACTTGAGGTTGAAGGGACTTAATTGGAATCTTACAAAGGAATGGACTTTATCTTGAGTTTGCTTGTATGTGAAATGTCAGCTGAGGTGAACATTTTTTTAGTTATTTTGTAGAGTTGGAATAGCCATGATTCTACATGTTTTCCTACTTTGGGAATGGAAAGAGAGCCAGGATTTGCTGGGATCTCATTGTGTCCCAAGCCTACAGCTATTATATTTGCAGTTATGGTGAGGTGAGCTTACATCTGAGGGGCTTGATGTACTTGGATGTTAGTTAGCTCATCCCAAGCCCCACAACTTGTATGTGACTTAGCCAGGCTTTGAGCAGGAATTTTCTGGTTCACTTTATCATGGCATCTTTGCTAGGGCAGATTCTCCCATCCTACATCTTTATGAAGGTGCTGGGAACCACAGCTAGAACTTCTTGGTTGGAATTGGACAGCTTTGCTATTTTGTTGAAACCTGTTTATTTTGTTCCATCTCATACCCACCTGCATCCTCTCCCTGAAGCTTCTGTGCCTGTCCTGACTTGCTTCACACACATCTATCTCCCAGACCCAGGTCCTTCCTTTCTATTACTCTGGTGTTCTGCCCACTCCTCCTAGGCTTGCTGTTCCTCTTAGTTTAGTGCATGGAATTTACTTTGTGAGGTACAAAGCTGAGACTAACAGTCGTGTTTCTACAGTTTTATGAAAGAAGAAATAAAAGCAGACATAAGACACAGAGTAAACTGTGAAGTGCCTTAATAGTCAAATAAATACCTATGAGAACTGAGGAGACAGCTCACCATTTCAGAACCCTCACTGTTCTTGCAGAGGACCCAGGTTCAGTTCCCAGCCCTCACATGGCAGCTCACAACCATCCTTAACCCAGTCCCAGAGGATCCAACCCCCTCTCCTGGTTTCTGTGTGCACCAAGCACATCTGCAGTACCCATGCTTACATGCAGGCAAAGCACTCATACAAATGAAACAAAAATATGTAAATCTTTTTAAAGAATACTCATAAAACAATAATGACCAAATAGGCCATAGAAGCAATGCCCTGTGTGAAGTAAGAATGACACCCTAGGTTTATACTCAATTTCAGGTGTAGGGTAGCTGCTGTCTTTACATGACAATGCCTGAAGTGTAGGTACCACAGACCTCAAGTATGTTCACCACTGTACATAAGGGATAACGTTGTTTCCTGGTGAAGAAACATCTCCCATCTAGGTCTTTATCCCTACGAAATAATTAGAGGCAAATTCTTTACCCTCTATCCAACTTGGTCGCTATAATAGACTAACGGTTGCACAAGTTTCAATGTATTTATACAATGGAACACTGTAGTCATTAAAATCAGATTTTAACAAATGCCTGACAGTATGGGAAATTGGTTACATAATGCAAAAGCAATCTGTAGATGAAAGCTGTTGTCTGTACTACTTCCTGGCCCTGTAAAAGAACATATATTTGATATTATTTATGCCTTCAAAAATATCTATTCTATGCCTCCTATGTAGGAAGCACCATGCTAAGTTGTAAGGGCTGCGATATAAATGAGCAGCAGTCTCTCCATGCTCACAGAGCTGAATGAGCAAAGACAAGTCTCAAGCAAGCAGGACTGAGTCAGTTAACCTCACATCACTGGGGGTTGGAATGCCTGCTCTACTGGAGATAGGTTGATACCTGGGCCTAGCTTAGACTGTGAGACAGAAGGCATGCTCTCCCTGAAGGTGACATTTGGGTCAATCCCTGAAAAGGTGTGAAGAAAGAAACATTGCTACCAGAGAAAACTGGGCAGGTGACAGGAAGGCCAGAGGTAGCAAAGGCCCATGAACAGGTGAGAGGGATGGCCCAGGGAAGGGTCAGGGCTGGGCCTTGGAACAGTGGTCGGAGTGATATCGAAGGGTAAGGTAGGCTCAGTGCGTAACATAGTAGGTCCACAAGGTATTCTATTTGCAGCTATAATGGATGGGGGGGGGGGGGTTGTCTCTGAGCGTGATGATAGGTGAGTAAAGAAAGCACAACTTAGAGGCCACTCCCCAGGCCCTTCGCTCCACCCACATGCTGGGTAAACCAGATTCTCTTCTGGGGCTGAGACTTGGCTACAGAAACTGTGAGCAGGGAAGAGCACCCCATACTTCTGGCCTTCCACCTTGCAGACCTTCTTAGTAGTGGAGCTCCACTCAGTCCTGTTTTCCACTTTTCCTGGAGAGTAACTCCAACAGGTGACTGCCAAAGTCTCTCTGTAAAGCCAGGAGTTAGCCTAGTCCATGAAGCAGACACTCTAGGGCCGAATTGAAAGGCTGGCGAATGAATGTGTGCTGCTGTTTGCTGTGAAGGGAGCGGCAGTGGGAAATTCTGATTTCCTCCTTGGTGCTGACTGCAAGGCTCATGGCAGCTTCGAGAGCATCTGCCTCGGTTTCATCTCACAAGTTAATCAACACTTTCTGTTGCTCTGGCAGCTTTGGGGGCACTGGGATTGGGTGTGACAGTCTGCGCTGCCTTGGGTTAACCCTGAGTTTGCTCTTCTTGGGGAGACAGGGAAGAGTTACCCTCTGCTGTGGGGTGCCGGTCTACACTGACTCTAACCTTCTCTCCACAGCTGGGGCACTCAAGGTGACTTCTCCACACCCCACGCGCTGCCAGCTGTTAAAGTAAAGCTATTCACAGAGAGCACTGGTGTCCTGGCCTTGGAAGACAAGGAACTTGGGCGGGTGAGTGCTCCCTGTGCAAGGGCCACATGACAGAACACAGACAGGGTATCTGTGGTGACCTTCCTGCCCAAAGTCCTGAAGAAGCTCTGCAAGCACTGAGGGGCCGACATTTGAGGCTACATGCTGAACTATGCTCTGTTAGCTGTGAGACCTTGAGCCAGTCTCTCAACCTCTCTGAGCCGCAGGGTCTCCTCCATAAACTCTGGACAAGTGTGATTCAGAAGACAGGCTGGGGAGACTCCTCAGCCACACACTGGGCCATTATTTATAGCAAAGATGTGCAATGCCGCTTAAAGTGCAATTCACTGGTATTAAACGACCTAACTTCCTGGCAACATTAAAATTAACATAATAAGATAAGAGGAACAAAAAGAAATTACTCCATGTTTTAACGGGGACATTCAGAATATGAATAATTGAAGTGTTCTGATTACCCCAATGTGGAGAACATTACGTAAATGGCAAGTTCGAGACCTGCTGCTGGAGGTACTCAGCATGGCAGACCCACAAACCGGACTATCAGTGAATCAACTGACTGATCCATTAAACAACCTCAAGTAAAGTCCTCCTTACTGCCCTGGAAACATGCCCACAATGCTGTGCTCTAAGATGTCACACATAGTTAGGTGTAGACAGAGCTGACTATAAACAGGTTGTTTTGTTTTATTGTTTATACATAGATGTCTATATCTACACATTCGACAATATCAGAAGGAGATAACAGAGTCAGGCAGGCTACCGGGTGCTACTGTCCAGAAGGGCTCTTCCTCCTTATCCAAGGGCTGAGCATACCCAGCCCACCCATTCAGTAGTTGAGGCACAGAGAGACCAGCAACCTCAATTTCCAGCCCCTGGTAAGACCTAGGGATCTTATTAGGCTCAGCCCTTCAGGGACTTCATAAGTGTCCCCAAGGCCATATTCACAGAGCCCATGGGGATAAAGTGACTTGTCAGAGAAGGAATGTGGACAGCTCACACCACATTAGCCCTGGGAACAATAAGGAAAGCAGGGCTCGCTGAGGTGATAGAGGCCTAGAGCTGCTGTTCTCCACACAGATCCTTGCATCTAGGTGCCTAGGCACACTTTTTTCTTCCTTCATGCTTCAGGAACTCTCTACTCCATAGTGTAGGCCAGCCTGGCCCTCTGCTGACTGGCCATGTTCTGTTGGGCTGGTTCTCTCTGCAGGCAGTAGCTCTAAAGGCAACTGGGGGACATGGCAGCACCATCTTTTGCATGGTCAGCCATTCAGTAGACCATATACAGTGCTCTAATGAGCCAATTCTACCAAGCTGAGCAGAATCTTCCTCCAGGGTTCCAGGGTTAGCTTCATTCCTTCAGCCATATTTCACTTTTTCATCTGTTTTATATCTCATGTACATCAAATTTTAAAAATAAATGAATCTTTTTTAATACACTCTAAAAAAAAATTCCTTGAGGGTACGGAGAGATTGCCACCACCCAGGCCTGCCCTCAGTCCCAGCTCCAGCCTCCAGCATGTCTGTGTGGGAGGGATTTATACATTTTCCCACAGTTTTAGCCAAATGGACCCTATCTAGGTGAACAAGAGACTCAGATCATGGTATAGATGATTATACAGGAGCATATTCCTTTTAATAGGACAGGCACAGGGACAGGCCTGCTGGGTTAGTGCAGCACACAGGGTAAACCGAAGTAAACTCAGGCAGAAATCTTTAACTTGCAACATTACAGGGAACTGGCCTAAGAGCCATAAGGTACAGTGCAGTGTGGGAAGCTCTCCACCTGAGTCCTGGGAGGAAAGCACACAGCAAGAGGTGGTCCCTCTGTGAAATGAGGATGCCTTTCTCAAGAGATGCAAGCAGGTAGGGAGAAGGAAATAGAGGCCCAGGCCAGAGATCAGCCTGGTAAAAAGCCAGGGGATGGTAGCCTCAGAAGGCTGCCCCTGTGCCCACACCAGGAGGAGAAGCCTTGATGACTGATGTGGAGACTCTTGAAAGAATGGGTTGTGGCTGCCAGTTCACATCTGTACATCAAAGCATAGCACATATGGCTTCAGCTAAGAAAACAGAGTGCTCAGTCAACAGTCTAGGATGCCCAGGTGAGGTGACAGGTCACCCTGTGGCTCCCATACATCCAGAAGGGCTCTCGTCATCCCAAGGTGCTGACACACAGGAAGGGGACTCTAGCCCATCTCCACCATGGCAGGCTGTGGGTGGAGACAAAAGAACCCCATCTCTCCATCTACCCTGCAGAGGTTTCACCAGAGAGTGACTACAAGGGAACCCTGTGGAAGGTTTTGTGGAGTGACCAGTGAAGTAGCCATCTGCATTTTGAATGGACACCATATTGCCAGTGGGAACTGCACTGGGGTCTATGTGGTGGAAGGCTGTTAACGAGCTCCCAGTGTACAGGGTGCTGCTCCTGCCCTGACTTTACCAAGCAGGCAGAACAGAAGGAAGCTGAGACCTTTCTTGCTTCTGGCCTGGTCATGGTGCTCTTACCGGTCCTCTCTTTGCTGCTTGCCAGCATGCTCCTTCAACCCTCTCTCCCACCAGACTGACTGGGGACACAGCTGGATGGATAACTTTCTTCCCTCTGTCGCCAAACAAGGGCAATGATGCCGTCAGAGCTGCAAAAGTCCACAACAGAGAGCAGTGAAATGGCTCAGCAGGCAAAGACACTTGTCACCAAGCCCAACAACCCGAGGTCAATCCTCAGAACCCTCAGACTAGGAGGAGAGAACTGACTTCAGCACTTTTTTCTCTGACCCAAGCACACACACATACCCCCACATATGCACATACATACTACACACACAAACTATACACACATACACACATACTACACACACATACACACACTACACTTACCACACACACACACATACACACACTATATACTCATACACACACACTGCACACACGTATACAATATTGTACACCCACACACACATTACACACATTGTAGAACACACAGTCACATAGCCACACACTCACATAAATAAATACTAAATAAATATAATTTTTAAAATGTTTTAAAGAATTCTCTAGAGCTGGAAAGATAACTCAGAGATACCACTCTCAGAACTAACTTGCAGATTCCACTAGCAAGCTGAGTCCTGGCCAATAGAAAAGAAATGCTGAGATTATGCCCTGGCCTAGTAGCATTGTGCCTTCAGTTCAAAGCCAGTTCAGATGTCACAGGCAGAGGACGCACTGTCAGTCAGAATGTCAGGCATGGGGTAATGGAGTTCTGTAACCCTCTGATACAGCACCTGAGTAACACTGCTAGTTCCACAGTCACTCAGCACCCACAAGGGCTGCTACCAGGAGGCCCTGCAGACCCCAAATCTCAGGACTCTACCCCTTATGTACATTGGCACTGTATTCACATGTCTTCTCGTAGGCTTTAAACCACCCGTAGGTTCCTCATCAAGTAGCAAATACAACACAAAACTCTAGTGTGCTGTTAATCCACTTTCCAGCAGTGGAGTATGATGCCCCCACCCTCCAAACCCCAGAGAGCACCTAAGGCAGCGCAGGGCCACAGAAAAGTGTACCTGACATGCTGCCGAGAGGCATTTTTCAGAGGGGAGGCTGCTTGGGGCTTCTTCCACCCACAACGAGGAACTGGAAGAGAATAATCCCAGTCCACATACTACTGACCCCTGACCCACGTGGGATGCACCGTAGACTCCTCTGCTGTCTAAGTCTCTCGTTTCCCGCTAGTCTGTCGTCCCACACACACAGGCTTTGAGGTGTTTCTCTTCCTGTAATGTTGTAGAAAATGGAAAGGGAAGGAGTAGCGATGAGCTATTACAAACGTGCATCTCTTCTCAGGTGGCTGACATGGTTAATGGGAGATGGACAATATTCTCTCTCTTTCATTACCCTAGTAGTTCTGAATCTTAGAAAAACCAAGGTAGGGCCATGATGTCACCATGATGTCACCCTCCTTGCTCTTACAAACTTAGCCAGTGAGAGAAAGAAGGAAGCCAGATGGCATTTTGTCCTGTAGATGTGACTGTGTGATCTCAACCATCCACAGTTCCTAGAGGAGTCTCAGCAATGGACCATGGGCTAGTGGTTGCATGTGTTCATATCACAGTGTCGAATTCTAAAAAACATGACTGTGTGCTGCTTCTGCCTTCTGACAAAAATGTATGCCTTCTCCTTACAGGTTATCCTTCATCCCACCCCAAACAGCCCCAAACAATCTGAGTGGCACAAAATGACAGTCTCCAAAAACTGCCCCGATCAAGACCTCAAAATCAAACTTGCTGTCCGAATGGATAAGCCTCAAAACATGAAGCATTCTGGGTAAGTGTTTCTTTCCCAATCTGAGATATGTGTACATTTATTTCTAGAGACAACAATAGAACAGAAGAGGGGAACATACCTTGGGGACAGATCACTTTCCTGGCATGTATAAGGCTCAGTTTTGGATCTCAAGAAGTGTAGAAATGAATTAAGCAAAACCCAAAGAGATTCGGAGGACTCTGTAGAAGGAACTTGCTAGCAGCGATTAAAGAAAATGATGTTGACAGTTCCCACTGGCTTCTTCAGCTACAGTCACTACATCTCCATTTATACCATCAAGAGAATAACTCCCTACTCCCTCTAAGCAGACTTCCCCCAAACAGCTAAAATCTGAACACAGGATGCTGGGGTTTGTGCAGGGGGTTGTTCCTGCCAGAGGCCTCCAGAAATCCATCCTTCTAACCTGTGTGGACAGTCACCTTCATGAGATTTAAGCAAGTGCCTAA
The DNA here is from genome assembly GCA_019843965.1 of Rhynchomys soricoides. Classification (NCBI taxonomy): domain Eukaryota; kingdom Metazoa; phylum Chordata; class Mammalia; order Rodentia; family Muridae; genus Rhynchomys; species Rhynchomys soricoides. The sequence goes on from JADRCH010000125.1 coordinate 3,403,315, forward strand.
ATCAGGTCAAAAGCGATGTCAGGTTGACTGAAGTAATAACTCCCCAAAATGGAGTATGTGCAGCCTTTATTCCATGAAGGTTTGCAGGAATGGCCAGTTGAGTGGCTTCAGGCAGAGCAAAAAGAATGGGGAAATGTGGTTTCACTTTACAGAACAAAGCATTGATTTTTTTTTTTAACCAAAAGGGTTGTTAATGGCTGGTTTTCTGTGGAGCCACCGACTGTCAATTTATCTTTTAAGATGTGATCCTTTGCAGAGGAGCGGGGCAGTATAATTATGAAGAAGGAAGAGTCTAGACAGCAGAAGAAGCTGGGCTCTTTCTCAAATGTTCTATAGGTGCCATTTGTGGACTGGCTGTCGTTTCCATGACCTTCAAGTGAAATGTCAAGATTGCATACATGGCCTGGAAGTCTATGGAAGTTAAAAGCCCTATTCCCAGTGACAGCCAGCAATAGGGGCCAGTTGAGAAGAAGCCTAAAAGAAGTTCAAAGTAACAACCAGAACAGGAAGTAGACATCCTTGCAGAATAGCAGAGCCCATATCATGTGCTCAGTGGCTGCCTGTGATGCCTTTCAAAGGCTGCTTACAAGCTGGACACCATTTCCTGAACACCACCTGTGTCTTAGGCTGGTAGAAGTTATACACCGTACTATTGAAATCAGGCTATCCTCAAAGCCAGAGGTGGGATTGAAGTGTGAGAAGCCTGTGAGGAAGGATACGGGCTATTTAACACTTAGTCTGTGCTCAGCCATCACTAGTGAGTCCAGCCAAGTTTTCCTTATTTCACTTGGTACCATATCATATGGCTATGGCACAAGTTCAAAGTCAACCTGGGCGGAATGCTCAAACCATGTAAAAAGAAACGATGTATTGAGGAAATGCCACTATCAATAAATTGCTTACTGTGCAAGCATGAGTTTGATTGCTTGCTTTGCAAGCATGATCACATCTTAAAAGATAATGTGGCAGGCTGTGGCTCCACAGAAACCATTACATGCAGCAACATTGGCCTGTAATCCCAGCACCAGGCAAACAGAGGCAGGTGGATTCCTGGAACTTACTGGTCAACTTGTCTCATCAGTTGGGTGAGCTCCAAGCTCAATGTGAAAAGCTGTCTCAAAAAAAACAAAGTGAGAGTGATTGAGGAAGATGCCTCTTGCAAACACACACATACACACACACACACAGAGAGAGAGAGAGAGAGAGAGAGAGAGAGAGAGAGAGAGAGAGAGA
>JADRCH010000125.1:3404557-3416897 GCA_019843965.1 Rhynchomys soricoides
AGAGAGAGAGAGAGAGAGAGAGAGAGAGAGAGAGAGAGAGAGAGAGAGAGAGGTGGGACCTGCACATGTGCACACACAATACAAACATACTATAGGCATGTTTCTGAGGTCAGTTTTTCCTCCTCCCTGTTACACTCCTGGTACATTTTTCAGAAATATAAAGAACATTTTCTCCAATATCCCTTCTCCCTCCAAGCTACGTAGTCTTGGTTTCAAGATAACAAGAATTGAGGATTGACAGGTTCCTGCAGTATTTGAGGAAATATCCTCCATCTTTAGCACAACGCTGACTCAGAAACAGTAAATATCTATTACAGGAAGCAGAGTGTGAGTAAGCAGGACAAAGAGAGGAAAGATAAACAGGGGAGGAAGCTGACCAGAGGAAGCAAGCACAGAAGCACCGTCCGCACATGACCTCTATAAAGTCCTTGGTGGAGTTAGTGCCTCAGCCTACAGGCCAGGCTTTGTCCAAACACGCCCTCAGTCACACTCAAGCAGACACTCAACACAGTGTTGCTCTCTGCATTGGACAAAGCCCAGTTCCTCACACTCTCTTCATGTGCTCTGTAGAGAGAGCTCTATGTGATTTACATTCAGGAACTGTGGACTCGTTGGTGAGTGTGCTAACATGATAGAGAGGATACTTAGTTCATGTCTACCAAGTTCCCCTATGATTGAAGCACTAGGCTGCCATTCAAAAATGACTCCCTGCCAAGAATATACCAAGAAGGTCAAGAACAGCTTCAAAGAGTGGACAAGGATCCACTGACATCAAGTCAGAACCAACATGGCCCAAACTGGGGCAAGCAGCCTTAGCTGTATACGGAATGATTCGGGAAAAGTAAAAGCATTTCTGTTGGGAGCTGGGGGAGATGGTCCATTTTATAAAGTACCTGCCATGCAGGGACAAGGACTGAGTTCATTACCAATATCCACATAATCAGGCTTGGTGGGGTGACATGCTATGGTAATCTCAGTATTACCGTAGTAGAGACAGCAGGATCTTGGGAACTTGTACCCTACTTGGTGAGCTGCAGGCTACTGAGGATGTGTCTCACAAAATAAAAAAGGGACAGCACCCGAGAATGATATCCAAGGGTAATATCTGAACTCCAGAGGCCCACACACTGCACGCACATGCATGCAGATACACATAAGCATGTGCAATATTTATGCACATTTTTTTCTATTTAAATACAAGGAGTAGGGGATTAAGCCCTACAGCGTGGGGAAGTCAGAGTAAAGTCACAGCTTAAATAGAAGGGGGAGCCTTGAAGGTACACAGCTGAGACTTAAGTTATAGCTGCTTTAGCATGTGAGCAGAAAGTCAGAAGTCTTGGGAAATCCCCTTGATTGGATGCTTGGTTTCATGAAGGAGCCCCTGGGCCTACTAAGTTGTTCCTAAAAACCAGGGAGTTCAAATCCACACTGGTTCTGTTGGTTTTGAGAGTTAGCATGGCGAGTGTGTGAGAACTAGGCACTCCAGGTAGCTTTTGGTCACCCTGTGGCCCCTCCACTTTCAGAAATCCGAGGTCAGGGGAACTTCAGATCTCTTTCCCCATTTTATCTCTGAACCAGCCAGGAGATGGTACTGTCCTCCCGTCTTACCAGCAGCCCCTCCCTTCAGCCAGATGTTCAGACCTACAGCCCTGAAGTCACTGGATGGCTGTCTCACACTTTCTTACCTCACACAGGCCAACATCACATCCCAGCTCCTCATCCCTACTCTTCCTCTCTGCTGACTCCAGTCCGTCCTTTCTTTCCCCCCCCTCGCCTCATCATCTCTCGCTTGTCCTCTGCCTCCCTGTAGTCCATCCCATACTCTGAAATTTTCTTTTTAAACTGGGTCCTGTCACTCAAGTGCTAGAAAACATCCAGCGAACCTCCATCCCACTCAGAGCTAAGACCCTGGCTGTTGCCATAGCAACCTCTCTGCACTCTCTTGAGGACTGTGCAGCCACACTGTCTTCCTCCAGTGTTAGAGAAGTCCAGGCTACCTCAGGGCCTTTGTGCCCTTCTGCCCAGCCAGCTTTTTTGGAATGTCCCCGGACCTGTGGGAAAGTCCTTCTTCACTCTCTTCAGTGTCTTAATGCTCCTGCCTCCTCCTCGTCTCCCTCCCCCCTTCTTTCATCATGAAATAAGATTTTGCATGATATAGTACAGTACATGGATTTCCTGTTCATCTGTTTATGTCATGCCTTCCCTTCTAAAAAGTAAGGTCCTTTCCAGACAGCCACTTGTCTTCTTCAGTCATAGTACCTAGCACGAGACATGTTTTATAAAAGCCTCATGTATTGTTTGGAATCTCACTGTATAGACAGAGAAACTGAGGCTCATCATGGTAAAAATCCTTCTGAGTCTGAGTAAGCATTGAAGCTGGGCTTAGACTCTTTGGCTAACACTGCCAGGACAGGCTGATGGAGTGCTCATAGGACTCTGTGTTCTTTGCTCTGTTTTTAGGACTCCTGCATTCACAACTTATGTCAGTTAGGTTGGGATGTTTGATACTGCTCTGGTGTTCGGTAGCATAGTAGGAAGGCGCTTGGCATCTCTGTATTTCCCTTTGCTCATAGCAAATGGAGATAACAGTCTTGACCTCACAAAACTGTTGTAAAGTTTAAGACTTAACTGTATGTAGATTAGTATAGAACAAGTTTTGAAATGTGGCATGAGCTTTAGTTACACAAAAGAATTGTTGTTGTTGCTGCATTGTTGTTTATGGCTGTGGTGGTGGTGGTGGTGGTGGTGGCGGTGGTGGCGGTGGCAGCGGTGGCAGTGGCAGCGGCAGTGGCGGTAACAGTAGTAGTAATGGTGGTGGTGGTGGCCATACCTGCTGCCTGTTTTCATTCCTTTCAGAAGGGAGTTGTTTTCCTTTGCTTTGTTTTTGATGCAGGGTCTCACTATGTAGGCCTGGCTGACATGGAACTCATTACATAGACCAGGCTTACCTTGACTCACAAAGAGCCACCTGCTTCTGCCCCTTCTCCCACTCTGGACTTTCCTCAGAGCACAGCTTCCCCTGAACACTTTCAAGCTTTCTCCTGTTTGCATTCAGTTTGCAGGGCGAGTGCCCAGTGGGGCCCTGGCTCCTGCTGCTGCACTTTCTTCTAAGAAGGAATTGCCTTCTGACAAAAAGAAATAAGTCCAAGAGAACTGCTGTGTAACGTGGTGACTCTGGTTAAAATTACATCATCACTGCACCTGAAAAATCACTAAGAGTGGACTTTAAGTAATCTCACCATTTAAAAAAAGACAAGACTATGCAAAATTATAAGCTGATTAGTTCAATGCAACCATTGCACACACACACACACACACATACACACACACACACACACACACACAGGCCAACCTTCTGTATCCCATAAATATATATAATTTTGTCGATTAAAAAATAAGTCTAAATGCTATTTTTAAAATCATAAAATAGTTATAAAGACCTGACCAGAAAAACGCCCTGCCTTATAGCCTCTTTTGATGCACCAGACACCCAAGAAAGCAAGAGCCACAGCCCCTTCCACTTTACACCTAGGCCAGAGTAGCACCAACACCACCCTCACGGCTCCTCAAAATGTAATGTTGGTCAGTCTATCAATCTCCCTTCCCACATAAAAAACCCAGAGGCTGGGGATTCTGGAAAATGCCAGTTTTCTGCATTTGGTGCCCATGACTAGGTAGCCTGGAGAAGATACGCAATAAGCCGTTTTTACTAGTAGACACTATGAATACCTGCCACGTGCGATTTGGTGACAAGCACGGATGCTCTTTAGTAAACAGAGCTAGTTCCTAGCACATAGTAAAATCACAGTGCTGACAGAGCAAAGGCTGTACACACATATACACATACACACACTGAGAGAGACACAGACATATACACACACAAAGATACACACAGATAGACAGACACATACAGACACACACACATAGAGACACACACAGACACAGTCACACACAGAGACACACAAACAGACACACACTCACCAGTTGCAAGCATTGCTGCACTGCTGCCCTCCCACACAGTCCTAGGACAGTGGGACACCAAGACCAGGGGATCTTCCGTGACATGTCTAGTTTGGGGGATTCCTGCAATGAATCCAAATACACCACCGTCTTCTGTTTGGGGTTTGTTAGTCCTTCATAGCTCATTCTGGCCTCACTTGTAACTCAGACACCCTTAACAAATGGCAGGAATATCAATGACCCACTCACTTAGGCTTCATAAAATATGACAAGGAGGTCATGATCAAAAACATAACCAGAGTTTCAATACCAGATCTGTCACCTTGCTATTTCTTCCTGAGAAGATAGGTACCCAAAAGCTAAATTCAGATCAGGCCTGTTCACCATTGTGCTTGCTGTTGTCAGCAGTGAGTATAAAAACAATATCACCTAACATTTACCAGACACTGCCTGCCCTTACCATGCTATGCACTGGGGGTGTATGTCTCTGCAGCCCCATGATGTTAGCCCCATGCTACAGCACAGGAGACTAACTCAAGAATAGTTGGTGACTGCACCAGAATCCCCTTAGGTGTCACCTTCAGTCCCAGACATAAGCACCGGGCTGGGCTTCCCCTCACTACACTTTGGACTGATGACTTCTCTGATGGTCAGCCCAGGCTTCCAGACAGCCAGAAGAAAGCACTGGAGCATTAATCCTGCCACATTGATAAGTGTGCTGGGCGTGGGGCTCAAAGTGGGAAGCCACCTGTGTGTCTGTAGTCTCATGGAGTCCATCTGCTCCAGGTACTGTACATTCTGTTCTGGGAGGAAGCGACGCGGGGCTCACTAGACAGACACGGTGCCTCACAGCCCTCAGAGCTTCTCAGTTTTGACACCTTCTGGCATGTGCCACATTAGCAATCCATTCTGAGGAAAGCCTGGAGGGGGAGCCCCACCCTTACACAGAGCAACTGATACTTTCCAAAGGAGAATTGTGAATTTCCTCTGATCCCACCAGCTTTTCATTCTCAGATGCCTTCAAACAGAAACCCCTCTCTAGTTAGAAAAGCAATTCACAGGGTTTCTTTCTGCACTTTTTAAATGGAAATGTATTTAACTGATATGTAAAATCAAAATGTGTGCACAGTTATGGGATACCAAGTTATTCTCCAGTGCATGTAAACACTGTGTAGTGTGTGTGTGTGTGTGTGTGTGTGTGTGTGCGTGAAGGGGGAGTTGGTGTATATGTGTGCAGAGGTCAGAGGTCAGCCTCGGATGCCATTCCTCTAGGGCTGTCTACCATGCTTGAATTTTAAGACAGGGTCTGTCATTGATTAGTCTGGAGCTTACCCATTTAGTTGGGCTGACTAGTCAGCTAGCCCCAAGGACCTGTGTATCTCTGCCTCCCCGGTATTGGGGTTACAAGCACATGCCACCAAACCCTGCTTTTGTATGTGGTTCTAGAGGAAGCAAAGCCAGGTCCTCATGCTTGTATGGCAGGTGCCTTACTGATTGAGCCATCCCTCAGGCCCACTCTGTGTAATTGACAGCAGGATAAACACACCGATATCCTCCAGCATTGATCATTTCTCCATGATGAAAACATTTACATGTGTTTGCTCTCACTGTTTGCAGTGCACTGTACACAACGTTGGTTTCTTGTGACTTTACCATGCAGTGTGCATCAGTACCTCTTGTTCCTCCCCTCTGTAGTTCCTTACTCTATCTCCCCAGCCCAACTTATTGACACTAGGTGGGGAGGCACTTCCTAGAAGGGCACAGGGGAAACCTGTTCTACAGTGAGGTGACTCTGAGTTTAAACCTAAGCCATGTCACCCAGTGGTCGTGCCAACTCCATGCAGAATGGTTGCCTACTCCCTTCACACAGTAGAGTTCTTTATTCAAGGTCTCAATCCCTCTCCAGGTTATAAAAAATCCATGCCAAGTGCCTGGAGAAAGGCAGAGTTGACCATTCAAAGCAAATCCTGTTGTGGATTCTAAGGAACTTCTACTTAAGTTTCTCTACAAAAACTGCAACTTTCTTGCTATACACGGTAGCTGTGTGCATTGTTAGATAGATATATAGGCATGGTCAGGACAGGATGATGGGGCTTTGAACCTGCCACACACGATTCCAGAAAAGAGGAGAGTTACAACTTGAGCCTCTTTCTTGGACCATTGTGTATCTTGTGTATGTCAGTCCAATGATGCTCACAATATCCAAGTACTCATTCTTTGGACTCAACGACGCTCTATAATAAGGATCATACTTGGTGTGCATCTATTCTTTGTTTTTTCTTTCTTTGTTGTTCTTGTTTCTTTCTTAAAGCTTTGATAAAAATACCCTGACCAGAGCAACTTAAGAGAGACAGGGTGTACCAACTTACAGTTCCAAAAGGATTCAGGTTCTCATGAAGGGATGTATAACAGCAGAAGGAGAGGCTTGCAGGTCACGCTGCATCTACACTTAGAAAGCAGAGAGTGAACAAGAAATTGGGCCAGGCTATAATGCATCAAAGCTTACTCCCAGGGATCCAGTTCCTCCAGTGAGACTCCCCCTCCTGAACATTCCAGAGCCTTGCCAAACCACCAACTGGGAACCTAGCATTGAAACATTGAGCTGTGGTGAACATTTCACATTCAAGCCACGTTTGTTTGTTTGTTTACTTATATATTCATTCATTCATTCATTTATTTACTTGTTTGTTTTCTGTGGTCCTGGGGATGACATCCTGGACTTTGCACATGCTAGGCAAGCTCTCTACAACTGAGCTCCATCCCCAGCCAGTGTTGAGACTCATGTTTATACTTCAACAGCCTTGTCTAACAGAATCCTTCCAGCAGCAGAACATCAAAATTGAAAGTTGCCTCGCCTCTCTGGATGATTGACTAGAAGACTAAATGTCACTGCATGCCAGTCACCCTCTCTCCCCCATGCCCTGGCTGAGCCTCTCTTTTATGTCCATAAATGCCATGAATATACTGATACCCGGTCTCAGCACATAGTGAAAGAATGATAACACGGTTGGCTGAGTGGTCTACACCGGCACTGCTGACTGAGGTGATGTCAGCTATAACATGAAGCCACCAAGCTTCCATCGGTCTGTCCGCCTCTCTGCCTCAGCCATGATGCTCCAGCCACCACCTCATTCTTTCATACTGTCTACGTGCAACGCCTTCTCCACCTGCAGCTAGTGTGCACATCTTAGATAGGACCTTTGCCTAAGTACCCTGCCTAAGGACTCTCTATCCTTATTTAGAAAGTTATGGACTGATTTGCCCTTTTAGAAAACCCCGTGGCTTTTGTGTAAAGTCTGGAGCAAAGGCCAAGAGTGGGAAGGGCAGACAGAGGTTCCATCATGGTCCAAGATGCTAGTTTTTGCCCCAAGGACTAAGCCTGCCCCATGTATTCATAAAATGAGTAGTATACAGGATCATTTCAGTGTTCCACACAAGCATGGATTATTATTTATTTTAGTGTGTTCTGTATAATGAGTATATCAAACCCACGTTATAAAGTTTCTTTCAAAATGCTTTGATTCATGATGTCATAGACAATTGAAAGAAAATGTCAAGTGAGTCACAGACTATGTCAATGTAGGATGATCCATGAACACTGAGAGGAGAGAGGCTAGAGCCTGGGGCTTCCTCTCACACCATGTGGGTGTGTTGGAGACTCTTAGTGGATGAGGACTAGGCTTCCTGGCGAGTGTGGTGAACAGTGCTATTTATTAGTCAGGCACTAATGCAGCCTTTCTTTCTCCCTGCAGGTACTTGTGGACCATTGGTAAGAATGTATGGAAGAGGTGGAAGAAGAGGTTCTTTGTGTTGGTGCAGGTAACTTTGCAGATCTGTCATCTCAAGAGCTATCTGTATTACAGATGCAGCAGGATGAATGCATGCTTTTGACCTGAGGTACGGCGCGTGGAGGCCACAAACAAGCTTTGAGCTCCATGATGTTTTCCAGATTATAAACTCACAGAACCACACAGAGGGTCCTTCCTCCCACACCTGTAAAAACTTCCCTTTTTAATAGACTTCTGGATTTTGCCATTTTGACTATCACTGTCATTACCACAAAGAACACCCATAGATACAGAGACCTATACACAGAAGTAGACTCACACACAAAGACCAATAACGTGTTGCTGATGTTCACTGTCCCAGATGCATCTAAAACTTTCCCCACAGATATCCTCAAAAGTCTTCCTGACCCCTTTTGCTGTTGGTTTGTTTGGTTTGTGCTTCAATATTTTTCAGTTTGCCAATATATTTGCCATTGACTCCATCCAGCATGCAGCCTCTACCAGGGCAGGGAAGCCATAACTCAATCTCCAAAATGTTCATTGTAATGTTCTCTGAAACACATCTCAAAGTGAGGTATTTTGTAATCATGCTTCCTGAGCTATTTGACTTCTGCTTGGAGCCATGCCTTACTGTGTAGCAGCTCCCTCTTGGTTCTAGTGACTGTGGAAATTTCTGGCAACACTGTATTGTCAGGTCTGTACAGCTTTGCACTCCTTTGGGGCTAGCTGCATTCCAATCCATCCATCAGTGCTTCTGTGTTGCCCACACCATACTCACTCCTTCCCAGTGTCCACAGAAGCCTTCAGCAACTGTTAGCTCAAAGGGAGCTAAAGGAAGAGAAGAGCCATTCCTGCCAATGCCACGTGTTCTGAGGAAGTCAGATCATGTGGTCTAGGCAGTAGCTGATGACATCTTCCCAGAGAGTAAGCAAGCATTCTCTCTAAACGACATGGGATCCCTCTGGATTCTGAGTTCCGAGGAGTGCTTCACTCAACACATGACTTTCCTCTGAGAATCGTTGAAAATGAAGGATGTTTAGAAGCAGCTGATCTCAAGCTAGGGAGAAGACTCTGTCAGGAAAGTGCTTGCTATACAAATATTCCTAGAACTCCTATAAAAAATAAATAAAAATAATTTACACAAGGAAGCAGAGATGAGAAGTTCTCTGAGGCTCACTGGAAAGCCAGTCTGAATGAACTGGCCCTCTTCAATTTCAGTAAGGGAGCTTGTCTCCAGGTGCACGTGTGATCGTAATGCACATCTGTACACATGTGTGTGCACACACGTATACACACTCATACAAGTAGCTGACCTCTCTTTTTAGAAAAAGAAGCTTTAGAGGAAGAAACTGGGTGGGCGGGGTGGGGGAGATTTGCAGAAAATGTCAGAGAAGCTGTGTCTGCACACTGTGTACTGAACCTGAAAGGGGAGAATGGCTTTCTGGCCTGTGCAACTGGAACACAGATGTTTTGGGGCCTTCACACACAGACTTCCTTTAAGAGGAGATGAGAATCACACCATGGCTTTAAAAAAGAAAAGAAAAAAAAACTGTGTGCTGACTTTGGAAAAACATAAAAGGGCACAGGCTGTCTGAGGCTCTGTGGCATTCCTAGAGAGCAGGAGAGATGCATTTCGGGATGCCAAGAGGCTTCTCATGAGTAAGGGGTGCTCCCTGCCTTTTATGGTAGCACACCCACACACTAAGCAAGCCTCTGCTTCAGTGAGATCAGACCTTTCATCCCTTACCAGTCTAAGCAGCCTCTGGAGGTGGCATGTCAGCTCCTTTGTCGCAGTGATGGGGAAGCCAGCACAAAGCCTCTAGTGTCCTGTCTTGGTCTCATGGCGTTGACTACAGACTGCCTGTTCCTGTTGTTCATGGAACTAAGGATCAAAGAAACTAACTGGGTAATTATATGTAAACAGCACACCAAGACCTCAGCCATGATCCCTGAAATCCTTACCCATGCCCTATCAGTTTAGCTGTAGCCTGTAACCCAGAGATAACAGGGTCTATGGCATCCTGAATCAGGGAGTTCCTTGGAACTCACTGTCAGTCAGTGGGAGTTGTGGCAAGGACCAGATGTACCTGTGTCACTACCACTGACCACACTGTGGGGAAACCATTGGTAACTAGAAAGACTCCAGTTCCACAGAGCTCCATTCTAGTCAGAATCCCTGACCTGGGTGTACAAGTGTAGCATCAAAGGGAAGCATGTGTCCATTCCAGATCACAAAACCTCACCTCTTCTCCATCTATATCTTAAAGTTGTTTTTCATGGAACTGGGAATGCAGCTCAGTTGGTACAGTCAGACTCTAACATGCACAAAGCTTTAGAATCTCTCCCCAGCACATCATAAACAAGCTGCTGTAATGAATGCCTGGGAGGTGGAGGCAGAAGGATCAGAAGTTAAAGGTCATCCTTGGCTAAGTAGCAAGTTCAAGGCCAACCTTGAGAACCTGTCTCAAAAAGTGTATTGTTATTCTCCAATATGAAAACTATTCCTGGATTTAAAAGGAAGGTGTTTGGTTTCCCCTTCTTCAAAGTATTTCATCCAATGTCAGTACTGCCAAATTGTATTTTAGATTTCCCCTAAATTGCTAATAATAGCGCATTTCTATGGTCCTGTGGAGTTCACAAAGTGTTTTCGAAGCTGATTGTTGCAGATATCTATACTACAGTGAGTATAAATTTTCTCCAAATTTAACATTAGGGAAAACTGAGGCTCAACATGGTTACTTGACCCGTTCAAAGATAGAGGCCGATGGAGCTAGAGAGACTGTTGAGTGGTCTTCAGAAGACCCAGGATTGATTCCGAGATATAACTCCAGCTCTAGGGATTTAATACTGTCATCTGAGCTCTACAGCCATGTGGTTCACAGATATTCAGGCACATAAAACATATATACACATAAATAAAATTAATTAAAAATTAAAGGTGGTGACTGTTGAGCTGCATCTGCCTTATCCAACTGAACACCTAGGTGGGTCTGGGGCCCAACGAGATTTACACACAAGAGGTCCTAGGATTCATTTACATAAAACCCCACTCTCTGTTTATGGTTTCCTACAGACATCATGATCAAAGTCTCTCATTATTCCAGCCTTCAGAAAAGATGCTGAAGCTGAATATGATAAATAGTGTTAAATAATATAAAATGACTTGTCTAGCAGTACTTCAACAACCCATCAAGATTCACTGTTATTTCAAAAATGGATTGTAAGACATATCATTCGAGTGGTTTACAATTGTTACGAATGTGTTTGCACACAGTTCTGAAGGGTGTACACAGAGTTACATTCCGATTACAAATGACAGGAAACAAGCCAAACTGGCTTTCTGGTCATTGCCCTCTCCATCTTCTGTTTTTGTTTGATTGGTCGGTTAGGGTTTTTATTTTTAGATTCTCTCTCTCTCTCTCTCTCTCTCTCTCTCTCTCTCTCTCTCTCTCTGTGTCCACACACACACACACACACACACACAAGCTGTCACTAAATGTAGATGTACATGTACATGTATATGATGTATACGTATATGTGTGTGTGTATTCAGCCTGCCCTATAACTGGTGGTCTTCCTGCTTCTGCTCCTCAAGTGCTGGGATTAAGGCTGTACACCACCACACCCAACACCTTGATTTTGTTGGTTTTGTCTTATACTTTTGTTTTTCAGTCATGGGGCTCAGACAAGGATCCTGGGTCTAAGCCTGTACTATCATGCTCTACTGCTGGACACTCATTCTTCAGCCATCTCAACTAAGGCTCTGATTCATTTCTCTGATTTCAAAGAATTTACCTACTTGGAATTTTCCCTGACCCAATACACACACAGATGCTTTATGTTGGCAACTGCTGCCCACTCCTTTATAATCCCCTTTCTACTTTAAAAGCAGCAGAAAATGAGCCAAAGTAGCAAAAGCCTGGTCACCTGTAAGATAAAACTTTGACCAAAGCCTCAGAAATTCCAGGAGCCCATCCTCAATTCTACCCAGAGTGCCATTGCTAAAGATCCCCTTGACATAAAACAGGACTCTGCCTGTCACTAGGGACCATTAATCTCTACTCTGCACTGCTTGGACTCTCTGACTTCAAAAGTCATCTCCTAGATTCTCTCAGTGGCATGAGTCAATAACATTCCCCAGCTCCTTAACTTTCCATCCACATAAATCCAAAGCCACATGTAGCCAGGTGGAGAACACTCACCTAGAATGTGTGAGACCCCGAGTCCAGTCCCAGAACTTCTCAAAATGAATGGAAATGCAAGGAGAAACCTGCATTTCACTGGGAATAGCTTTCTATTGGTAAGATGTGACAGCTTTAAATTTTTAAAGTTCCCAAATCTTTGTTAGCTCCTTGGTGACCTCCCAGCATTCTGGGAAACTGAGATGCATCTAAAACTAAGGATAATTGTCCAAGATATTCTCCCCCTCTTTTGAATCCTAAAGTAAATTGTCAGATCTTAAAGAAAAAACACTCCCAGTGAGCCAACTCAGATTTGTTTAGTTTGTGGTGGTGGTGGTGGTGGTGGTGGTGGTGGTGGTGGTATTGCTGCTGCTGCTGCTGCTGCTGCTGCTGCTGCTGCTGCTGCTGCTG
>JADRCH010000125.1:3416907-3449175 GCA_019843965.1 Rhynchomys soricoides
TGCTGCTGCTGCTGCTGCTGCTGCTGCTGCTGCTGCTGCTGCTGCTGCTACTGTTGTTTGGGTTTGGGTTTTTTGTTGGTGGTGGTGGTGGTGAGGAGGTTGCTGTTTTGTTTTGTTTTGGGTTCTTTACCAAGTCACACAGCCTCAGCCTGCAGGGCATGTCATCAGTACTTCCAGAAGAGGGCAGCAGCAGACAGCACTGCAGAGGGGGAGCCATCAAAACAGAAAAGAAAAAGTAAAGAGTTCAGGAGTAGTAGAAACCTGCACCTCGACATCACACACTTTTGCTGTGCTATTTCTCTGGACCTCAAGTGCATATTGGAGCCTTTCTGGCTGACCTCACTGACAGACTCTACCCTGTCTCCTGTTGCCAGATGAAAGAACTAATCTCAATCACCGTAGGAGAGATCTAGCTGTGTCTCCTGTCCTTGCTTTGTGGTGAGGGCATCATGGAGAATTTGTTGTGGGTAGGACTGGCCACAGGTTGGAATGGCCTGGTGCTGTACATGGAGACACTGTATACTGTGGAGAAGGATGTCATGGATCAAACATATGTCCCCCATGTGTCAGACTCATTTAGCAAATGCCCATTATTATTTGACCAACTAATTAACAGTTTGTGGAACTGTAAATAGGACAAAGGTACTCCTTTAAAGTACTGGTCACCTACAGGGAAGTCCTCCTTTGAGCTGCATGATGGGACCAGATCCAACGGGACTACTTAGTTACACACACTGATAGAGTGATTGCTGTGTGGGCCTCACACATGATGTGGGAATCTCAGTAACTACCCAGTAATAAGATGATGCACAGGGATGAGGGGGAGGAGGAGGAGGAGGAGTAAGAGAAGGAAGGGAGCACAATGCAGATGAGAGAACTTTGAGGCTGAAAGATGACAGTTTACTGGACCTGGCCGGGAACCCAGCTTCAGTGGCCACCCCCATTTGCACTCAGACATCTGTTGTAGGTCAAGGGGAGGTCTTGGGGTGCTCTGCTTGTTATAAGGCACTAGTTCCTGTTCCCTTATGAAAGTTCTCCTTCTGGTCTAGCCTGTGAGACCATGCATTCATTCTTCAGAATCCCAAATTGGGCAGTGAAATTCTTTTCTGAAACCAACAGAGGGCAGCAGCAGACAAACCAGCCACGTGAATGCGCTCTTTCCTCCTACTCTGAACCTTCAGGACTCGGGACAGCGCAACCTATTGTGGAGCCTGAAAGCACCAGTTTAAATTGCCAGTCTCATTGTGGTGGAGACTACAATTGTCCCTAGCTGGGTTCAAAGTCTTAGAATTGTCTCCTTCAATAAAGGGAAGTGAGGGGTGAGGAATGTGGCAGTCCTTCACCGAGGCATTTGACATCCGTGGATGACGGTAAATGTGCCTGTGAGCTTGGCTGGAAGCTGGGGGTAGGCCTGCTTTGCCACGGGCTCCTTGCCAATAGGCCAGATGTAGAAAAGGGAAGCATCCTCGCCAGTTCTGCATACACAGTGACAACAGGGTCCTGAAGGCGGGCCTGCAGCTTGGAGCGCCACCCTGCACTGCCATGGAATGCCAATATCAGTAAAGTGAGGGCTGCCATTTAGGGCGCCAGTGACAACGGCCATGCCATCGGGGCTTGGGGCTGCCTGGCTGTGACTGGCACCTAGCAGTCGAGTGCTCATTGCTTGTGACAGCATGTCACTGCGGCACTGTCTAAGACAGAGGGGAGACTTTACTAAGTCACTGCAAGTGCCCCTTCAATAGCAGTGAATGGCCAAAACAAATAGAGAAACTCAATACTGACAAAAAGCAGTGCTTGTTATATATGAATTCGGTGTGGGGGGGGGGTGCTCGAAAGAGAGGGGAGCATACCTTTGTGAGATTCCAAGTACATACATGCCACAGAACAGGTCAAAACCCAACCTTGAGTGTCAGTCTTTGACTTCCACTGTGTTTGGAGGCAGGATCTCTTGTTGCTCTCCACTGAGTATGGCAGTGTGACCAGCCTGTGAGCTTCTGGGCATCTCCCACCTCTGCTTCTCCTCCTTCCATGGGGCACTGAGATTTCAGATTTGTACTACCCATTATGGCTTTATGTGAATTCTGGGGAACAAAACACTGGCCCTCATGCTTGCTGGACAAGTGTCTTACCCGCCAAGCCATCTTCCAAGCCTTTCAAACAACTGCAAAGAAATGAATTTTGTTCTCTAACTACTGGCCAAGATTGTATTGGTTAACACACGTAGAACTGTTGCCATGTACTCAGCCCAGTGTCATAAAAGAATAGCAGTGTGTGTTCTAACCCAGTCGCTATAAGAACAGCAATATGGGCTGAGGTAGTGCACAGTGTAACCCCAGAACCCAGAATATGGGGGAAGAGAATCAGAAATTCAAGGCCAACCTGAGACATGAGGTGAAATAGTAGATAGCAGGCTGGAGAGATAGCCCAGAAACCACACTAAAAAATGGCTTGCTGGCCAGTCAGCACAGCCTAATCTGTGTCTTATAGGCTGATGAGAAACACCATCTCAAACAACATGGTGGATAAATGTTACCTGAAACTAACCTCTAGCCTTCAAACACAGGTTCACATTCATGTCAATATGCCCCCACCTCCACCACATGCACACGTATACGTGGGCACCCATATGAACATGCATACACTTGACAAAAATAAAAGCCAAACAACAGTAATGATAACCCTGACTGTTCCTAAGCATCTACTAAATGCCAGACACAGACTCTTCCATTCTGCACATGAGCCTACTCTAACCTCGTGGACCACTGTCAGATGCTATAGCCAATGTGAACGAGACAACCGAGCCCTGGAGCTTCAGTTAAATGTGTAGGGTTTCCAAAGGGGATGAGCCTTGTTGGGACAGTTCCACAGTCCGCTTTTCTGTCTGTCCTGCAGCTTGGGGCAGTCCCACAGTCTGCTTTTCTGTCTGTCCTGCAGGCTTGGGACAGTCCCACAGTCTGCTTTTCTGTCTGTCTTGCAGGCTTGGGACAGTCTCACAGTCTGATTTTCTGTCCTGCAGGTCAGCCAGTACACTTTTGCCATGTGCAGCTATCGAGAAAAGAAAGCAGAGCCTCAGGAGCTCCTACAGCTGGATGGCTACACCGTGGATTACACTGACCCGCAGCCAGGTAACCAACCCCTTCCTTGGCCAAACCCCTACAAAAGATAAGCTCATGTTGGCAAGATAGTTGGTCCATATTAGGCAGTAACCTGTTATACCAAAGAGTCTCTGGTCAGAAGCCAAAAGGAAAACACACGCTCTGGTGTTTCTGCACCTGGGACGAGATTAATGATGTACTCTACTGCATAATGCTGAAAATATCCATGAGGAAGAATATATACTTGTATACCAAGGACTGCATTTGTATGAGACTATGATGTGTGTGTTTGTGTGTATATGTGTGTGTTCGTATGTACATATGAGTGTACATGTTCGTGCATGTGGAAACCACAGGTTGAAATCAGGAGTATTCAATTGCTCTCCTAATTGACCCAGGAGCTCAGTGATTGGCTAGACTGGAGTGATGGCCATCAAGTGCCAAAGTCTCTACACCCTCCAGCACTAGGCTGACAGGTATAAACCCAGCTGCTATACGGGTGCTGGAAATGAGACCCTTACGCTTGCGTGGTAAGCACTTTACCAGCAGAGTCAACTCTTGAGCCCCTAACTAAACCACCACTTCAGCCCCAGTGTGTGTCATTGTTTTGGTGTCCAAGAGAAGCTGCCTCCCTGCATGCTTGTCCCCTGGCCAGAGTGCAAAACCACACAAGGTTAGCTGGTGGGACTGGAGGAAGAAACGTGTGCTACCCACTGTATTCCTTACAAGATGCCTCTCTCTGAATCAAAGCGTTGACGCGCCTGGGCTTATGTAGCAAAGAACGCCTTGCAAGTGGTGGTATTTCTTGTAAGTTCTCCATCGCATACATTCTACATCCTGCCCCCTCACACCTCTCCCCGTACCCATTTTATTTTTTTCCCAGAAAACTGAATAGAAATCAGTCTCAAAGAACCTTCAGAATGGGTGGGGGGGTGCGAAATCATTTCAGCATATTAATGAACAACAAGCACCAGCAGCCCTCTCCCGGAGAAGTTCATTTCTATGCCAAATCTGCACAAGGCTTTTCCAACCACACTGCATCATTTGGCCCAAAACCTTTTTTTCAACTCCCATATTGCTCCTCCACGTGCAACAAAATACACAGGAGGGAGAAAAAGCAGAGTTTGAGAGAAGATGGGGTATTAACCCAAAAAGGTATGACAGAGAAGTCCTGGTTCCTGCCCACTTAGGGACATCAGTCCCCTCAAAGTCCTAGTCCGGGGGGATTTGAGTGAGTTAAACCCTTTCCAATTTCTGTTTGTAACTACATCCTGCTGGCGTATCCACTGTACAGCGCTGAGTCCATAAGATCTGAATTCAGATTTTGCCCAGAAGCTTTCCTAATGAACAGGAGCTCGAATGAACATTCTGTGCAACATGTCTGAATGACAGGATTCTGCATTGGAAAAGCCAGCAGTTGGGACACTGTGAGGTGGTTTGTATTTCTCTCAAGTTTCTTTTTTCTCTCTCAGGGTTTCTTTTTACAAAGGAAATCAGTTGTGCCTACGATGTATATCTTAGAGACGGAGGCCAGAAGGCCAATGTGACAAAGAAAACCAAGGCCATTCTATGCCAGGGATTCTTGTTAAGTCAATCCCCACTCCCTCTTCTGTATGGCCACCAAAACCATTGTTTGTCAGGGACTCCTGTCAAGACAGCCCCAACTCCCTTTCTTCTGTGTGGTCACACCAGACTCTCATCACAATCCCACAGCAAGTGGGATCAGAAATGTCATCCTGTTTTTCAAATTAAGAAACAAATTGGAGAGGTCTCAGGCTCTCTTTCAGTGGATCCAGGACCTGGGACCAACCCATGTCACTCTTCTGTGCTTGTCTCTGAACAATTATAGCAAAGCTACCCGTGGAATTTACAGATTAAATCAGAGCTTCCATGGCAGGAAGGCGGAGGTGGGGAGCTTCTATTCCACACACAGGAATGACACTTGAATATTCTCGTTTTTAAGTTTACATTTATTCTTACCTTCTGTGTATGAGTGTTTTGCCTCCATGTATGTATGCCACATGCTGCAGGGCCCACAGAGGCCAGAAGAGGGTGTCAGATCCCCCAGAACTCGGGGGATTGTGTAGATGTGGTTGTGATTTGCTGTGTAGGTGCTGAGAACTGAACCTAGGTCCTCTACAAGAGCACCAAGAGCTTTTAAGCACTGAGCCAATGTCCCATCCCTGCGTGTATATGCTTAAAGCTTCATTTATTATCTCCACATTGATGAGATGTAATTTCTCCATGAGAGATGTAAATAGAAAGTTAATTGACTGTTCCTGAAGGTGACAAGCAGTTGCTAGTCTCTGCCTTTTCCTCTGCAAAGTATTTATTTCCCAAGTAATTTTTTAGTTGAAATGGAAATTTAATATTTCTATCATCCTAACTCAGATTATTTTTTCTTTCTTGTGATCTTGGTGATGGACACTAGGGTCTTACACCTACTAGACAAACACTCAGTCACTAAGTTAATCCCCCAGCTCCTAAGCTCTGCATTTGATTGTTAAAAATCTCTGGTCCTTGAGGAGCCAGAAAGAGGTAGGGCACAATTCTCATACTCCCTTAAGTATTAGAGGGAGTTTCTGTATACTATGCACTTGGCCAACTTTATCTATGGAGGTGTAAACAAATTAATAACAATGTAGACATATCTTCAGAGATCAAGGGATGCTCTTGGATGGTGAGCCTCTTAGTCAGAAAAGACATTAAAGTCTGTCTTCCTCATCCTCCTCTTGACCTTGTATAGGCTCTATAAAGTTGTTGGTGGGCTCAGCACCATTGTAGTCTATTCTTTTTTGCCTTAGAGAAAGGTGTAACTGGAACTCCTTGCAAGTCTTGAGGCAGTGGGAAGTACCTCTCACATGTCTACTGATTGTAGCAAGGTGGCCTATCTCCAAGGTTAGCTTAAGAATAAAAACAAAATATGTTGACTTGCTCTTCCTCTTGTCTCCTTGATGCTCATTGGGGCATCCCTCAAAGCTATTCCTCCACTTCTAAATTTTTCTTCTTATCGTGCATACAGGTTCCCAGTTTGTTAAGTGTGCACTGTCCTTGCTAGAGCATACATTTTATACAAGTTATGAGAAACCAAGTAAATATCTCCTCAGAATCAAAACCACCAGAAAACTCTTCTTAAAGCTATTTCAGTGTTGAATTACTGGATCCTCTTTGTAAAGAAGTAGTCAGGGCTGGAGAGATTGTTTTAGTTAAGGTCCTTGCTGCTCTTGCAGAAGGACAGGAGTTTGGGTTCCAGCACCCACATGAGTGGCTCACAGCCAATTGTAACTCCAGCTGCAGGGAATGGATGGTCTCTTCTGGTCTCCACAGGCACACATATGCACATGCCCACACAAACAGATACATGCGTATAAATAAATAACTAAAAATAAAAAGAGAGTAGCTATTTATTGATCCTAGTCCCTGGTCATTATCAATGAAATATCCTTATAATGTATGAACATTTGGAAAAGAGATACTTAGATTAATACATTGAACTCAGTGTAGAAGACTTCACAGCACTGCAATGAGATCTAGCGCTGCTCTGCTGCAGATAGACTCCTGCCGGGCTGGCAGCTTGAAGATGCTAATCAATCATTCCTGCACTTCTTGGCACTCAGCTAATAAGGAGATGATACATATCTGACAAAGGTATGAACTTTATATCTATCTAGAGAAACACCGTCTCACTGAAAATGCAGGCTGCCATAATCAGGGTTGCTATTCTTGCACAAACATCATGACCAAGATGCAAGTTGGGGAGGAAAGATTTTATTGAGCTTACACTTCCATGCTGCTGTTCATCACAAAAGGAAGTCAGGACTGGAAGTCAAGTAGGTCAAGGAGCAGGAGCTGATGCAGAGGTCATGGAGGGATGAAACTTACCGGCTTGCTTGCTTCTCCTGGCTTGCTCAGCCTGCTTTCTTATAGAACCCAAGACTACCAGCCCACAGATGGTACCACCCACAAGGGGACCTCCCCCCCTTGATCACTAAATTAGAAAATGCCTTACACCTGGATCTCATGGAGGCATTTTCTCAACTGAAACACCTTTCTCTGTGATAACTCCAGCTTGTGTCAAGTTGACACAAAACCAGCCAGTACAATTGACCCATTGTCAACTTGACAAACAAACACATCACTATTAAGCCTCAACCCTTACTTTCTTTTTCATCCCCAAGATCTAAATAACTTTAAAAGTCCCACAGTCTTTGCAAATTCTTACATATTAAAATTCCAATCCTTTTAAAGATATCCAACCTCTTAGAATTCAAACTCTTTTAAAAATTCAAAGTCTCTTAACTGTGGGCTCCACTAAAATACCTTCTTTCTTCAAGAGGGAAAAATATCAGGCTGCAGTCATAATCAAAAGCAAAATCAAACTCAAACCGTCCAATGTCTGGGATCCACTCATGATCTTCTGGATTCCTCCAAGGGCTTGAATCACTTCTCCAGCTCTGCCCTTTGTAGCACACACCTTTTCTTCTAGGCTCCAGATGCCTGTACTCCACTGCTGTTGCCATTCTTGGTGGTTGTCTCATGGTACTGGTATCTCCAATCACTGCTGTCTTCCACTGCAACTAGGCTTTACCATGGTGCCAAGCCTCACCTCCTTTGCATAATCCCTTCAGTCCTGGGCCATCAATTGCAAATGAGGCTGCACCTTCACCAATGACCTTCTGTGGCCTCTCACAATGCCCAGGACTCAGCTGCTCTTCATGACTCCTTCATGACTTCTAAACCAGTACCACTTGGGTGACTCTTACACATTACCAAGTCCAGCCACGGCACAAGGTACAATCTTGGCTATCTCTGAAATGTAACCTCTGTGCTCTCAGAAAACACTTCTCAGAAGATTTCACCCCAATGATGCCAATCACAGCCAACTTCTCAGCCCCAGCTAACCAGCATCAATAGCCCCAGTAATGCAATGGTTTTGCTTTAGTAGTGGTATCTTGTTAATCACAGTTGATTTCTTCAGCCCCACATAACCAAAACTATAGAATCTTAAATCAAACTAGCAATGGCCCTGATAAGAGTTTTTAATCTTCCCTCTGAAATTTCACAAGCCAGGCCTCCATCTTCTGCACTGTTCTCAACGTTATCTTCCAAGCTCCTACACAACATCCCACAGAGCTCTTAACACCGAATGGATCTTCTAGCCCAAAGTTCCAAAGGCCTTCCACAGTCCTCCCCAAACATGGTCAGGTTGTCACAGGAATACCCCACTCTTGGTACCAATTTGTCTTAGTCAGGGTTTCTATTCCTGTGCAAATATCATGACCAAGATGCAAGTTGGGGAGGAAACGGTTTATTGAGCTTACACTTCCATGCTGCTGTTCATCATGAAAGGAAGTCAGGACTGGAACTCAAGCAAGTCAAGGAGCAGGAGCTGATGCAGAGGCCATGGAGGAATGCTTCTTACTGGCTTGCTTAGCCTGCTTTCTTATAGAGCCCAAGACTACCAGCCCACAGATGGTACCACCCACAAGGGGCCCTACCCCCTTGATCACTAATTGAGAAAATGCCTTACACCTGGATCTCATGGAGGCATTTTCTCAACTGAAGCACCTTTCTCTATGATAACTCCAGATTGTGTCAAGTTGACACCCAAAACCATCCAGTACACAGGCTTTGGAATATCTTGATGGACATGAGCTAACTTTGGCCTTGTTCTAAGTGCTGACCTTGAGAACTACCTTCAGAAAAGCTAAGATCAGTTTTTCAACAAATATTTTTGAACACCTACTTTGTGCTAGAAATTATGCTAAATACCAAAGAAATGGAAGAGGTTAAGCTAGATAAAACCTTGGTTCTTATGATGCAAAGTAAGCTACAGGAGCTTAGTAGACGTTTATAAGAGCAGTAGAGGACTGGAGAGGTGGCTCAGCAATTAAGAGCACTTCCTGTTCTTGCAGAGAACCAGAGTTTGGTTCCCAGCCTCACATCGGGCAGCATACCACCTGCAGCTCCAGATCCAGGGGATCTGACATCTTCTTCTGGTTTCCAATCTGCATGTACAAACACACACACACACACATACACACACACACACACACACACACACACACACACACAAATAAAAAATGAATCTTTCATTAAAAGAATAATAGAGAAAACTAGTCAAGAGAGGTTCTTAGAAATAACTATCAGAGATAGAGGTCAAAGAAGACTTCATAAGAATGTAACTTTCAATTAAAGATATGTAGGGAAGGGGTGTGAATCATGCAGATGTGAAGGGCTTACATGAAAGAAGAGAGAAGAGACTGCAGGTGTCAGAGAGTCAATTGATGTGGATTGCAAACCTTGACAGAACCTGGGGTTTTGTTTCAATAGGATGGTGCCTCTGGTGAGCTGAGCAGAGAAACAGCATGACTTATTTATTATATTAGGAATTGACTGGGTTCAATACTGAGAGTTGGCACTAGAATGTGAGACTGAAAGTACTTGGTTGAGATAGGAGATTTCTCAAGGTATTTATAGCCGGATTCAGGAGCCAGCACCAGTGGCAGCAGAAGGGTCTCTGCTCTGGTAATCCACAGCATAGCACCAACAGCCATGGGAGAAATTAATGAAAGATTCTAAACTAGTCCAAAAATTGCAGACAGCACATTCCAGCCGGATGGGCTCAGCTCTCCTAAGATGACAAGAGGTGGAGACAAAGCCCAGGCCTTCAGCATTGGGAGTGACATGTTTGAGCTGTTCATCCAAGTGCACAAGTTCAGAGAGCCACCACTAGTCCAGGTCTGGAGTTGAAGGGAGCACTCCAAAGTGCTGAGGGGAATGTAAAGTCCCTCTCAGCACATTCTTAGCACATAAAAGTTATCATCGGGAACTGTAAATACAGGAATGAAAGAACAGAACTCAGGAGCTTCCACATTTAAAAGGTCAGATGGAGAAAGAGGAGGAGCAGACAGTAAACCAAGAATAGCAGTCACCAAGTGATGGGAGGTAAGTGAAGAGTCAGGTTTCTTGAAAGTTTCAACCAGAAGAGAGCGAGGATTGCAGCTGATCGTGTGATACAGTGAGCAAAGTTAGGATTTCACACTGAACACTGGATGAGGCAAAGTTAATATCATTAGTAGCCTTGACAACAAAGGTTTTAGGCAGGCAGCAGCCAGATTAGAAGAGCTTTATAGTCAAATGGAGAGAGCTCCTTGCTGCTCAGAGATGATTCTCTCACCTATAGTATCAGCATCTTCAGAGAGCTGGTTGGAAGCTCAGTATCTCAGGCTTCATTGCAGACATATGAGATCAGAAACTGCACTTGGTCGAAATACCTAGTTGTGCCACACGTGCAGAAGTCACAGAAAAGCCTCAGTAGATATGTTCTTTTCACTGTAAAGAGAAGAACCACAGAAGAGTAGCTGAAGGGAGAAGGGGCCAAGAAAAATGGTTGTTGTGACTGCTGGTAATGGTTGTGATGGTGGTGCTGGTGCTGGTTATAATGGTGATGCTGGTGGTGATAATGAGTTAGGAAAGAATTGTGTTTATAAACAGGTGTTTAATGTGGCTGTTTGGTGTATTGTCACTAAAAAGACAAAGAAAGAAATATGAGCAAAACTTAAAATGTTTCTTAAAACACCTTGTTCTACTGTCATAGTCAGGGTTCTTATTCTTGCACAAGCATCATGACCAAGATGCAAATTGGGGAGGAAAGGGTTTATTGAGCTTACACTTCCATACTGCTGTTCATCCTGAAAGGAAGTCAGGACTGGAACTCAAGCAGGTCAAGGAGCAGGAGCTGATGCAGAGACCAAGGAGGAAAGCTTCTTATTGGCTTGCTTGCTTCTCCTGGCTTGCTCAGCCTGCTTTCTTATAGAACCCAAGATTACCAGCCCACAGATGGTACCACCCACAAGGGGACCTCCCCCCTTGATCACTAAATTAGAAAGTGCCTTACACCTGGATCTCATGGAGGCATTTTCTCAACTGAAGCATCTTTCTTTGTGATAACTCCAGCTTGTGTCAAGTTGACACAAACCAGCCAGTACAATTGACCCATTGTCAACTTGACATACAAACACATCACTATTAAGCCTCAACCCTTACTTTCTTTTTCATCCCCAAGATCTAAATAACTTTAAAAGTCCCACAGTCTTTGCAAATTCTTACATATTAAAATTCCAATCCTTTTAAAGATATCCAACCTCTTAGAATTCAAACTCTTTTAAAAATTCAAAGTCTCTTAACTGTGGGCTCCACTAAAATACCTTCTTTCTTCAAGAGGGAAAAATATCAGGCTGCAGTCATAATCAAAAGCAAAATCAAACTCCAACTGTCCAATGTCTGGGATCCACTCACAATCTTTTGGATTCCTCCAAGGGCTTGAATCACTTCTCCAGCTCTGCCCTTTGTAGCACACACCTTTTCTTCTAGGCTCCAGATGCCTGTACTCCACTGCTGTTGCCATTCTTGGTGGTTGTCTCATGGTACTGGTATCTCCAAACACTGCTGTCTTCCACTGCAACTAGGCTTTACCATGGTGCCAAGTCTTACCTCCTTTGCCTGATCCCTTCAGTCCTGGGCCATCAATTGCAACTGAGGCTGTACAATCACCAATGGACTTCCTAGGCCTCTCACAGTGTCCAGGCCTCAGCTGCTCTTCATGACTTCTTCATGCCTTCTAAACCAGCACCACCTGGGTGACTCTTATACATTACCAAGTGCAACCACAGCACAAGGTACAACCTTGGCTGTCTCTGGAATGCAGCCTCTTTGTGCTCTCAGAAAACACTTCCCAGAAGATTTCACCCCAATGATGCTGGTCTCTTCTTAATCACCACTAATATCTTAGCTCCAGCTAACCAGCATCAATAGTCCCAGCGATGCAATGGTTTTGCTTTAATAGTTCTGGTATCTTGTTAATCACAGGCAATCCATCAGCCCCAGCTAACCAAAACCACAAAACCTTCACAGTCAAAATAGCAGTGGTCCTTCCCTCTGAAATTTCACAAGCCAGGCCTCCATCTTCTGCACTGTTCTCAACGTTATCTTCCAAGCTCCTACACAACATCCCACAGAGCTCTTAACACCGAATGGATCTTCTAGCCCAAAGTTCCAAAGGCCTTCCACAGTCCTCCCCAAACATGGTCAGGTTGTCACAAGAATACCCCACTCTTGGTACCAATTTGTCTTAGTCAGGGTTTCTATTCCTGTGCAAATATCATGACCAAGATGCAAGTTGGGGAGGAAACGGTTTATTGAGCTTACACTTCCATACTGCTGTTCATCATGAAAGGAAGTCAGGACTGGAACTCAAGCAAGTCAAGGAGCAGGAGCTGATGCAGAGGCCAAGGAAGAAAGCTTCTTACTGGCTTGCTTGCTTCTCCTGGCTTGCTCAGCCTGCTTTCTCATAGAGCCCAAGACTACCAGCCCACAGATGGTACCACCCACAAGGGGCCCTACCCCCTTGATCACTAATTGAGAAAATGCCTTACACCTGGATCTCATGGAGGCATTTTCTCAACTGAAACTCCTTTCTCTGTGATAACTCCAGCTTGTGTCAAGTTGACACAAACAGCCAGTACATCCACTCAGTGGCCAAGTAGTTTACAACCACTCCATCTAGAAGTCAGATAAATTGCTCCTCCCCATTTTGGCCCAAGGAACAGCAGTAGGAATTGCTTTCTAGGGACTGTTCCCTGCTGATATTCTCACAGCTCAGCTGAGACAGTGCTCTTCATTTCCTTGCAGGTTTGGAGGGTGGCCGAGCCTTCTTCAATGCAGTCAAAGAAGGAGACACAGTGATATTTGCGAGTGATGATGAACAAGATCGGATCTTGTGGGTCCAAGCTATGTACAGGGCCACCGGGCAGTCGCACAAACCTGTGCCCCCTACCCAGGTACAGAAGCTCAACGCCAAAGGTGGAAACGTGCCTCAGCTGGATGCCCCCATCTCACAATTTTGTAAGTACATATGCTATTTCTTAAAAACAAAATGATAGTTCTGTAAAGTAAATCTTCCAAAGTTGAATGAGAAAAATTAGTTGCCTTTATATGTAGGATTCTAAAATCACATTTGCTAGGAGCACGTAGCTAATGCAGGGTGAAACTTGGGGCAAAATCTTAGATGAAAGTAATTTTAAAGTGCAATACTTGACATTCTCTACCAAGGACTAAACAAAGGAATGTATATTTTATATCTATGCCTATCTTTTGATTTTGCCGAGAGTTTGGAGTTCACAGCCAAATGCGTATTTGTTTGAGTTCCTCAAATATAGTAGATTCCGTATATCGGTGCTTCGTCTCCTCCTATTAAAAGGAATTTAAAAATAGGGAAGATTTGAAATAAACTTAAATCTGCAATTTAGAACCATTTAAAAATAAATGATGACATTATCACATGCAGTGGGAAAAAAAAAAAAACCACGATACCTAAAATCACATTCTGAGCAGAGATATCAGAGACCCAAAAGCAGCCCCAGTTCATCTGCAGTTCCGCCGCCTCTGTGTCTCTGTAGTTTTTGTCTTGCCACTTTTTGCCCCAAATCTCCCAAATACTTCTAAAACCCAGGATATGGTGAAAGCCAAAGCTAGATTTTTATTTTAAGAAAAAAAAAAGTAAGGGATCTAAAGATTCATTGTTTACTCTGCACAGAGATCTTTGGTTTTGTCTAAGGACAACTAAAGTGTGCATCCATCCACGGAGCTGTCATGGTGGTTTCTTACTTTAGTACAAGATTTCCTCTTTCAGCATAGGTCACTGAGCACTTGTCTAGCAAGGAGACATATCAATAAGGAAATCACATGAGACTCTCTCGATCTTACAGCATCTGTATCCCAGGGAATATTGAGGTTACCCCCAACTCAGCCTCCCTTAAAGCTGACCATTTCACACAATGACAGATATCATGGCAAATATCACAAGGTGGTGAGTGACCAGATCAAGACGATATTAGGCAAATAGACAGTCAAGGAAGCCTTCTCAGAACTTAAGTCCAAATGCTAAGGCAATGGCTCCCAGATCCTAGGAGGCGTGGACTTGAGACCAGAGGTACCTGTAGGAACAGAGCCCAAAGCAGAGGCTGTACTTCTCTGCGACGCTTGCTCAGGGCTTCACTGTTGCTCTAGAGCCGAACCTGAGTGTGCATGTAGCGATTTTACAGATACAGAAACTATAGAGGGAAGTTATGTTTTCAGTGAGTCCCACTGCTGTGTATATTTCCATCTGACAAAGTTATGCTTTTTTCGGGGGAAGGCAAACTCTACTCATCAGGGCCCCCAGTTCCATACCAATGATTTCTTAAAGGAAGATATGTTCTTTGGTGGAATCTGACATACAACTCCATACAGTAGGCCTTCCACACAGAAAACCATGAAAGAACAAGAAACACATGAGGCTGGAACTAGAGTAGAGGGGACAGCCCTGTAGTGACTACGCTTGAGCTGCCTGCTCTAAGATCTTGACTGACATAGGCATATCCAGTATTTATTTAATTTCTAAATAAAGGGCATCTGTGTGACAAGTCCTCCCCTCTTGCTGTCTGACAGCGTCTGGTTAGCACATCTGGAAATAACATTACCCACCACACCGTACTGCATTCTCTTCGTATGAGGAAAAAAATCTTCATTATAATCACCATTCAAATCAGCTTCGTGAAAGATCTATCTGAAGTGATATTTGGAAAATTCTCTTCTTTCCAAATGGTCTCCGATTCTCCCAAGATCATTTCACTTTGCATCTTGTGTCTCTTCTGCCATCCACCCACAGTAAGAAATGGCTGCTTGGCTTGTGCTTGGCCCTACATTTCTTCACTAATAGAGGAAAGAGAAAGGACAACTGGGGGTAAAACTGAATGGAGAAATAGGAGTGTCCCTCAGCGATAGAGCATATACTTGGAGCATGTCCTCAGATCCTAGCCTCACCCCCACAAAGGAATTTAGAGGACCCTTGATAGAAGCTGTTGAAGATGGAGAGCCTTTCATGGAAACACATGAAGGCCAATGGTAGAGAGTGCCCCTTAGAGACAGGATTTATTTCGTTCTAAAACTGAAGTGCAGGTCCTTGCAAACCAGCAGATCGAATTCAACTGAAAGTGCAGTGACTCAATGCATGTAACAGCCCTATTTGAAACATCTTAGATGGGTCAAGCTGCAAAATCCTGGAAGGTAGGATGGGAGGTAAGACCATTCCTGTAGATTCTATAGTATAAATTATACAAGGTGGCCTAAACAAATGTGATAGTATGTGCCCATAAAATTATCAGAACCTTTGGTAGTTCACTTTCTTTTCTAGTGACCCTTTAAACTCTGCATAGAAGGGAAGGACCTTCAGAGAGTGTGAAGTGTCTTCATAGCTACGTGGTTCTCATCTAGCCATTCCAATTACCCAGTACAGGAGCCACAGACAATAATGCTCATTTAATTGTGCAGTACCCAGTCTTCACAGATGTGCACCGTGTCCCCCATGATTAATGCAACCCAGTAATACTGATTTTCATGTCCCCACTGTTGCTTTGTTGCATCTGAAGCAGAGCCCCCATGCTACTTTAGACTGATAATTGCAACCACAGTACCACCAGGATACTGTGTTCCCCAAACTTTGAAACCAGAAGAGGAAGCCAGTGAAGATGTGAACAGCTCCTTCAGACCCTGAATATTTACTGTTAAGGATAAAGAAACCCACAGAAAAGACCAGAAAGGAGACCAGGGCTCTGCATTCAGTGGTGTCACAAGGCAATTATGCCTGGCAAGCACACACAGCAAAGTATGGTTTTGAGTGGGGCTTATTAAACTTAGTGGAACTTGCTACCGCACAGTCACAGTCATGGCTGCCTGTATTGTCTTAAACCAAAACTGTCAAACAGGTCAAGGTTTGTGTGTGGGAAACCCTACTTGCCTAAGGCTTCCCTACTTGTAACAACCAAGTCCCATGTCCCAGAAACTCCTCAGCACAGGGCAAACTGAGCTATGGTGATCACTGAGGGCTACAAAGCAGGCAAAGGAAGTATTAATCCCAGTGTAATTCTAAATAGCAAACCTTGGTCATTTGCTTAAATGAAAGCACAGATTTTCTAGCTAGAAACAAAAAGGGAAAGGAAGAAAAGATATAAAAAGAGAGAAAGAAAAAGAAAATCAAGTATTGCATTTTAAAAAGGTTTCCTTAAGTTCCAAAAGGTCAGGGTCATTGCTACATACTTGACTGTGCACACGCCTAATTAAATCTTGGTTGAGTATTTGTTCAAAGCACTTCCTATTCTTGCCAGGGGATGGTCTTAATGACTTTTCCATGACTTCACTTGGTAATTGCTGCATTACTATTTACACAGCTGACACAAGCTACATAGAAAAGGGAAGCCACATAGGAATGTTTGGGGAGCAGAGGGGAAATTTTTTTTAAAAAAAAAAAAAAAAAAAAAAAAACAACACTCCAATCTTGTCCTGTCGCTGTCTGTTCCGAGGGATCCTGGGAATGGGACATTTTGCAGTTTGGGAGAGTCGAGAGTATCTCTGTTTTGGGATGTTTCCAAATTCAGTTTAACTGACTTTTTGGGGGCAGTTGGCATTTTTTTTCAATTTCAAAAGTTCAATTTCAAAATGAAAAGACACGTCTAAGAAAGAGTGGAGTGAAATGTTTATATGGAATTGAAAAAACTGGGAAAAAATAGATCCTGCTATTCATTCGTGACTGGGAAGGTCTGGGGAGGGTTCCATCAGCCTTTCAAACCTTTTGTTATTCTGTGGCTTTTATTTTGTATGTGTGTTGTTGATTTAAATTTTTCCATTTTAGTTCATTTTTTTATGAGTTGGTACCTAGTTCCACAATTTTTTTGAACAAATACTTGTAATTCTCCAATTTCTAAGGCCAATAATGCACACTTTGGATATGCCCAAATCTGGAATTGAGCATTTGCACAGTTCACTGTGCTGAGTGGCTACTCACTGACATCTTATTCCTATCAGTGGGTATTAGAGAAATCCTACACAGAAATAATATAGTGCTCATTTGGTGTGGGGTGGGGAAAGAAGGTGTGTTAAGCTTTGCCATTTGGTCAATGATTGCTGCATATAGAGCTTGCATTTACTTGTTTTAATGTCTATTTCTCAACTAACAACTGTTAACTACCTCACGCACCCAGAGTTGGATGTTGCTGAGAACTGCTCTATTTTTATCACTACTGAGATAATCTTCAACAGTTAGGGGGATTATGAATAATGAATACTGATGGTTTGGGGGAGGTTGATTTTTGTTGTTGTTGTTGTCGTTTTGTTTCATTTTAAGTTTTCTCGTTCAATCTTTGCTCAAACCCAAGAACTGTAGCTGCTAGGTTAGAACTCCTGTCTGCTTTCCTGAGCCTTGTTGCTAGTCTTTATGTTATTCTGGTTTGTTCCTTCTTACCCTGCTAACTTCTAGCTGGACTGAAGGGTAAGTGCTCCCCCATAGCTAGCACAGCTCAGATAATCTGAATCGATTATCTGACACCTGCAATGTGCTTCCTCTCTCCTCTTCAATCTCCCTCATGTCTAGACTTTGTAGCACAACTCTTGTGTTATTTCCTGACCTTAGGTCTGAAACGTAAGCTTCCATACTGAAGCTAGGATGCATGTCATGTGTGCATAATTGCCTCCTCTCCTTGGCTTTCATATTGGCATCAAATGAACCTTTGAATAAAGCCAACCAGGAACTTCTGATGTCTCTCATTCCAAGAATATTGATTAATATCACAATGAAATGGCCAACAATGCCACTGTTTCATGGAATCCACAGTTACCTGACTGCTCAATGCCTGAAAACAGATCATTTTGCACATTGACACAATGATGTGTTGTTGTTGTTGTTGGTCCCCTGTCCCCATTCAAAAGATTAGAATGGTCAGCTATGAATGGTGTAACCATGGATACAGTAGCAGATAGAAAGATGAGGTAGGAAATCCACTGGTCTTAACTGAGCAATATTTGAAATCTCAAACTACAATTAATAAATTATTTGAGCCTTAGAGAATGTATTCAACTTGGCCTACTGGTATATCCTCAAATAAGACCCACTGAGGATTGATTTTGAAAGCAGAGCTGTAAAACATAGTTCGTACACAACAGTGACAAGTTAACATGAATGAGTCCATATACTTTATTCACAAAGAGTTTTGGTCCAGGATCTCACAGTGCCCAGGAGGGTTTTGAACTCTCTACCACTCTGCTCCGCCCCCAGGAACAATGACAACAATAACTTGATCAACTTCATTTGTATTTCTATTGATTTTTTTAAAATATAAACTTCTAAGAAACAGAAAAAAAACCTGATACTTTAAAACTTTAGGAAAATCTTTCTCTATTCTACTTTTAACAAAAGAGAGTTTACAACTTCTTTATTCTTATAGGATCAAGCTGTCTACACGAAGTGTGTTGCGAGAAGACATAACATTAGAAAGAGCTAGACAATTTGGTCAAGAGAGCAGGCAAATATGTAATTTGAGTTATCTGGATGCTAATTTAGAAAACTGTAGGTCATACCATTCCTCCTGATCATTTAACAGTAGCCTTTCCTTCTTATTTATTTTTGGTTGGTTGTTTTATTTTGATTTGCTTTTTCTCCCTTTCTTTCTCTTTTATTTTGCATACATGTACCCCTGGCTAGCAGACAGATGTTTTCCACCACTCCCAGAAGATACTTAACTTGACTTTCCCTTCTTTTGAATGTCTGATGAGGCATCTTAGCAGCTTACTATCTAGAGGGGGAGTTAGGGGGGATGTAGGACTTGGTTCTACTTTTGTTTCTAGAATGAGAGGACGGATGTCTAGAGAACTGACTGATTCTGTTCTGAGCGAATTGACATGTATTTGCACAATGCATTGCTGTCCTAGTAGATTTTCTAATAGTCATCTGCCTTATTTCTTACAGTTTTATTTTATGAGAGTTTTTGCTACATCTTCTTCTATTGTCAACTTGCAATTGCTACATTGCAGGAATGCAATACCAAAGAATGAATTCAACATCCACGTAATTTGTATGACCCCCACCACAAAACAAATCACTCTTCCTAGTGTTAAGCGCAAATGGCTTTTTAAAAGGACTCTATAGTAAGTGAGGTCCAAATATTTCCAAAACCCATAATCCAATCTAAAGAAAATAAATTAAATGAAGATGCATTTTTATTGACTAATAGTCAACAGATTGTTACTTAATTGATTATTATGTCAGTAAGATACATTATGAAGTAGAGAACACTTATCTCTGCTTATACAGTAAGAAATATAAAATTAATTGAAAATATAAATAATTATAATAGGACAATTTGTTGAAAATGTAGTCATTGCAATAGGGAAAATTACAAAACGTTTATTATTTTGGCTTTGGATTATTGACAAAACAATAATCTCTGTTGCGATATGATTTTTACTCAAAGCTACTATCTTCCAAAGAACTAGAGGAAGTCAGTCCTGAAATAATGTTCATGCTTTCCCTTTTGGGTGTTTTGCCACGGTGGTTTTACAATGCCATGTGACCCTTGGCCTCCAAAGACACCATCTTCTCCCAGCCATTCGCAATAGATTGCTCGAGTCAGAGACACCAAGAAGTGAAGTAGTTTCCTAGGCAAGAGGTCCACAGTGCACCTCAGGGCAGCAGGCATGGGAGGGCCAGTTTCATGCTGTGCACAGCTCAGACAGGGTACAACATTCCCTAGTTCCTTGACTATGGCAAGAAAGCACTTCTAGAAAGATCTGTAAACAGCCGGCTGCCACCAGTCATTGTCAGTTCTTGATGTCATGTCTTCTGATGGGGCTGACGACTGTCACTGTTCGTTACTGTCCAGAGCATACATTCACCCCTGCACTGTCAAGCAGATATGACATGCACACATTTGCCATTTATGAAAGACACAAAGTCACCTTTTAATTTACAGTTTGAGTTCATAGATGACTTTCGAGTTACATTAGCTACTCACTTGCCTCTAGCACCTATCCGGAGCAACAAGCGTCCTGCGTGTGCCCTAAATTTCAGAAAGAAAACAGCTACCGCCGCTTTGTCACAGAATGGTTTCCTGAGATAAAAGAGCCCTGTTATACAATTTATTAATAAACTATCAGAATTATGTTCAGCAGAATTCTTTCTGTTTTTCACATAAAGTTCCAGAGCATAACATTACAAAATAAAGGTATTTATTTACCTTTTGTTTTCAGTCTCTGAGATGTTGTGATAATAGTGGAGAGAACATTAAAAATTCAAACTTTAAAAACTGCATAATCCATTCAAGCAAAGTGTATTTATTTGCTGTATACTGTAAATGCACCTAAAATATAATTTTCTAAAATAAGATTACACAAATATGCTTTCTAATAGTAGAAGGTATTATGAAAACCATTACATATTTTTCTAGTCATATCAAATTTTTTAAAAAAGAAACTATCAACCTTGAACTGAGCCCAGACATCATAACCACCTAAGGAGTAACCTAAATGTCAGGTAGTCTTTGGGGACTAGTCACATGAATTTCAAAAAAGGAGATTAAATGAGGATATGAAGTCCATAAAATGATAGCACTGTAAGAAACAGTATTTTTTTTTTAAAAAAAAAAAATTCCTTAAATGTTGTTTCTAGCCAACCTCAGGTAAAGTCTTGATGGCTATTCACCTAATGACCATATACCTGCTTATCATAAACATGAGTCCCTCACCCTGTCTCTGTGTTATGAGCACCAATAATAGGATTTAAGATTCTTAACGTAGTAGAAATGCCATTGCTAACTTTATTCATTGAAGTCCAACCTGAAGCCCATCCCCTATCCCATACCACAAAGGACTTTAGACACCCTTACACAATTAAACCTCACAGGTCACACGGCCAGCGTCATCTGAAAGGTGTGGATTACACCCTAGCTATATAGCCTACAAAACCACATGACCCACTTTCAGCATACTTCAAAGCCTCACAGACCAATAAGGACTTGGAGATAACTTCTGAAGCCAAGCCTGGGGAAGGTTGAAGTGAATACTCAAAATTTATTAAATCAGAGATATCTTTAGATCATTTCACGTTAATAATCACAGCAACAAAGATTGTTCAAATGTATCAACCAAAGCAAGCAGTGTTGCAAACAGCACTGGGCTTTCACAACACTTCATTGTCCTTCCGGTGCTATTTTGCTCAACCTAACATTCAAACTCCTTTTCATTCTCTGACACATGCAGGGGAAATGATCTCAGTGTCCTGAGTTCAGGAAGTGACTCTAGAACTTTCCCCCTGGGCTATTTTCCCCTGGTGATGTCGACTTCAGCCCACCAGTTCTCACTGTTTGCACAAAGGGAAAAGGGGTTGCAAAGCGCATTTGGTTTTTGTGTTCAGTGCTGTAAGAGAACAGACTGGGGCAGTGTGAGAATGATTATATGGTGTTGCTTGGGAAGCACCCACAAGTTCTTTGAAACAGAATTTAGAACAGCTGGACCACTGCAGTGTTTTATTTTAAAATAGACAACATATGTAATGCATATGGTCCTAGACATGTATGGAGACACAAGCAGACAATCTGAATGGTATCCAAAGACACCTGCACCTAGAATTCTGTTTCCTTCTATAAGATTTTTCCTAAGAGCACATGTTCCCACTTTTGGATTTGTGAGATGCCATCTGAATCCCCATGTGTGTGTCTCCTTAATAAAGCTAGTGGGGACCTGCCTAGGATAGAGGTGTTAGAGTCATTCCTTCAGTTGATAGCCACCTGCTAAGGATCTGGTTCTCGCAGGGGCTAGCAAGGAAAGAAAAGATCAGGGAATGCTCTCAAGGAGCAGATGACCTGCTCAGAGATTCTTCTGTGCATGTTCTGACACCAGAGAAATGAGAGCATAGCCTAGAAAAGCCAGGCCAGTATAAGCATTGGTTATGTAGGGACAGGGCAGAATTTTAAGGGGAGAGACAGGAATGGGCTGAACGTTCCTAAAATAATATAAACAAGCAAGAAGATACGAACATTAGCTATAAATACAGAGGCATCTTTGGCTCACTTATGGCTTTGTAGGCATATGAAGTCTGCCCGTTTACTCCTAGACACAACTACTGACTGTTTACTATATGGCAGGTATCTTTCTGGCCAGTTATTACATCCTGTCAACAGCTCTATGACATGGTCTGTAAATACTGAGGACAAGGGATCTATGGAACCTTAAACAAACACATGCATATGATTCATATCACACAATTGGTATTCCAAACTTAAAAGTAGTTATGATAAATTCCATCCTAGCCTCCTGATGAACTCTCTGCTCTTCTAACTAACAGATAAAATGTGAGCATAGTCTAAGAGTATTCCTAAGATCAAGAAAGAAGACACTGGGCCTGAGAGATGGCTCAGTGTGTAAAGGTGATTGCTGACAAGGCTGACAGACCGGGTTTGATCCCCAGAACCCACATGACAGAAAGAAAGACCCAGGAGTTGGCCTTTAAATTCAATATGCATGCCATGGCCGGCATGCACAAGTACACACGGATGAACACACACAAAACACAATAAATTTTGAATAAATGTAATTTTAGAATAAATACAAAACACTGAAAACACATGTTTATCTACTTTGATGAAATAAACTCAGAATTTGAACAAATATGTGCCAAGTACTCTCAGTATTCTGGGTTCTTTGCTGAATACTAGAGCATAGCAGAAGACAGAAAATCCTAGAATCCCTCCTTAAAACTCAGATGTTTTGAGTTGACACTTAAAGTTAGCATTTCCAGCTCATTGTTTTATTTTTCTTTTCATAATATAAGCTTGGGGAAGCTATTCAAGCTAGTCCCAAGAATCAGGCACCATAAAAGCATTCTTGAGTTATCAGAAGAATTAAAATAATGAGCTTACTTCTGAGTGGATGGGAATGTTATCTTACTAGAGCTCACTCCATTATGCACCATCCTACATGTACAGGTGTGAAAAGATCCTAAAGATCACTAAATTGTAGTCCAAGGGCAGAAAAAAACCAGAAATGTCAACTCATCTGTCACACATGGAAACCGAGGCTTAGAGACAAACAATCTCACCAGCACATGACAACTGTTTAAAAATGGAGGCCAGATGCAGGGAGGATAGCTTAATCAGAAAAGTACTGGTCATGAAAGCATGAGGACCTGAGTTCAGATTCCCCAGGACTTACAGAGAAGCTAAGTCATATCCAGTGCCCGGAAGGCAGAGAGCAAAATCCCTAAGGCATGCTGACCAGCCAGTCTTGTTGACTCAATGAACTCTAGATTTAGTGAGAGACCTTGTCTGTGTCCAGGTCTCCCTAGAGGGCCAAACTTTCTCTTCAAACCATTTCCTGAGTGTCCAGGAAGCAAAACAGATCAACAGCAAAGTATTCAAGAGACTCAAACAGCTAAAAAGTATGATACTTGAAAGCATAGCTTTAACAGTTTTATAAGGTCTAAGCAAATAAGATTGAGAGTCATGTAGGAAGATAATCATCGTTAACCTCTTGCCTCCAATACACCTCCCCCCCCCCCCGCACACACACACACTAAATGTTAAGCTAAACTCCAAACTTCGTTAACTCCAGTTCTGGATCATTCTTCATATAGACAGAAGAAGAGACATGAAGGGGAAAAATATGTTTTATTTTTATGGTTATTGTTGAAAAGAGGAAACCGCTGACTTTACTCATATTTTTCTATAAGCCTGTTTCAGACTATCAGTAGAGAAGGAAGCTATCTCTAGATGTACTCTCAGCCAGTGCCAGCAATCAGCACAGCCAGCTAGATTCATAGAGGCCCTGTGACAGCTTAGAGACAGGGAGGCTGGCTGTGTCCAGATCTTCCTAGAGGGCCAAATTGTCTCTTTTCAGACCATTTTCTGAGAGGCCAGAAAAGCAAAACAGATCAACAGCAAAATATTCTAGAGGCTCCAACACCTAAAAAAATATGACATTTGAAATCCATGTCATGCTTAAAAGAGCCCCCTTTCCCCCAGGCTGACTGACCAGGGTAGTACCATCATAACTGAAGAGCGGTAAACTAGCTGAGCCAAACTGGCAAAGTAAGGCCCTGGCTAATTTGTCAGCTTACAGCCTCTGCCGAGAAATCTAAGAGCAAGACTCTGAAGCTAGCCAAGCTGCCTGATCTATCTGTTAAATTGAGAGGCAGGGGGTAGGTGTGGCTCTCCATGAGGATGCAATAGAACAAGCAAGCCCTCCCCACACTCACTTCTTCCTGAATTGAGTTGACTTGGGAATCACAGGATAGAGGGTGAGGGCAGTATCTGTGGCAGGAGACAGAGGAGGGCAGCTCAACTGTTGTAAAGGTCTTTCTACTGGCAGGGATCCTGAGCGGGAGAATGTGGAAGATACT
Organism: Rhynchomys soricoides; assembly: GCA_019843965.1. Lineage (NCBI taxonomy): Eukaryota > Metazoa > Chordata > Mammalia > Rodentia > Muridae > Rhynchomys > Rhynchomys soricoides. The sequence continues at coordinate 3,441,265 of JADRCH010000125.1, forward strand.
TTCCTGCCTTGGGCCACAAGTAGCACATCCACACCCAGAAAGAGCCAGCTTCCCCTGCAAGCTGCATGGTCCCAAGGATTCTGAAGCTTAGAGACCAAAGCAAAGGAAAGCCAATAGGGCATGCAACAAGCTCTATTTCAAAGCGCTTACCCAAGGATGAGTGTGAGCCAGCTAACCCAGCAAGCCAGGAGTGCTCTTAGAGATCAGCTAACACAATCTGCACAGGTAGTACGTCTCCCCAAAGCCTTTGCTTTATCATTTTAACGGACAATTTGTCTGTTAAAATCCTATTCTATCACTTGCCTTCTGGAGACATTGCTTTTGTGTGACTTGGGCATAAACAGCATGTCTTAATCAAACACTGACCACTCACTACTCGTGTGCAAAATGCTAAAGATTTTAAAGGGTAGAAACTGACAAGCTGCACAGTTTTGTTCGAATGATAGCTGAAGTCACCAAGCAATCAGGGTGTTAAAGTTCCACGGCTACCAAAAACCAAGCTTACAGCCATACCCTAAGCAAGGGAGAAAAAGAAGAAAAAAAAAACCTTTCTGGGACAGAAGCCATACAGGAAAATATTCGAACACCCCCTCAAGTCAGAAATCAAGTTTCCTTTGCCCTGATTGCTCTGCTGGCTCCTGGCAGGTCCCTGCATCCCAGTAAAATGTGGCATTCAAAGAGATGAAGACAATCTTGCTTAATTCCCTCTGAGATTTCACCTTACTGTAGTTGGCTATCAGGAGAGGGAGTGAGGGGGTTGACTGAGCAGATCTCTTTACCATGAAAAAGACCTCCGTTCCTACCTTTTGAGGATTTTTCTTGGTGGCGCTTGAGCTGAATTCTCTGAGTTATTTCGCCAGCTAGGGATAGTCTATTTTAGTTACACATGTTGAGATTAATTAGTTAGCCCTTAGGAGGTTTTACCTACAGCCTTCACCCTATAGGAAAAGTGTGAATACATGGAGACTATTAACTCACAGTAAGTGGCAGACCGCAGCCCTCACAGGGTAGTTTCTGTTTACTAATGGAGCATGTGCCCCATGCCTATCCGACACTAAATCACCACTTAACTTATTCTCCCAGTTTCAATGAAAATCTTAAACTTAAATTAAATTTTTTTTTTTTTTTTAATTTTGGAGGGTTGGGAATCAAACCTTTTGTGACACCAAATTGGCAATGAGAATTTGGAAGGGGATGACACAAATATTGTCACTCTGCTGAAAACCAGCATAAGCCTTTCCCCAGATAATTCCAATAAGCACAGAGAAATTACTCTAGACACAACCGCTGGAATGGCAGAATCTATTACAAGCTTGCAGACCTAGCTAGACTGCTATCAGCAAAGAGCCGATCTGCTTTCAGTGTTCGGTGAGATGCAGGCGAAGTTACGGTCTCATGCATGGTTTTAAAGAGCAACACGAAGCACTGGAATTGTGATCATTTGATAAACATGTTGATGCCAATATATTTTTGCCTAAATGCAGTAAACTTACCAGTAAGTGATGCAAGTTGACAAGGGGGGGGGGGGGGGAAAAAACTTTTGTGGGGGGGGGGGGGGGGGTGGCAGGGAGGCAGCTGATGTTCACAATGCCTAGTGAATCCTGTGAATCTGAAATGTCACAAAAACCCTGTGATGTGTTTCTCTAAATTGTGTCTCTCTCCACATGTGTAAATGAACAGACGCAGATAGAGCTCAAAAGCATGGCATGGATGAATTTATCTCTTCCAATCCCTGTAACTTTGACCACGCTTCCCTCTTTGAGACGGTGCAGCGGCTGACTTTGGATCACAGACTAAATGATTCCTATTCTTGCCTGGCAAGTATATCCTTTGATGTACAGCAATTGCAACCTGACATTTCTGAAAAAAATCAAATAGCCCTCTACCTTTATGTCAGAATTCTACCCACTCCCTACCAAACCTCGTTAGCAATTATAAGCACGTCTTTCATTTTCTGCGTGGCAGTAGTTTTATTTACCCAAGAGTGAGTTGGAGGAAGAGCTCAGGAGAGACATAGCCAGTTTCCCAGCCGCCCCATCTTAGCTTCTCCCTTTTCAGCTGCAACGTGAGATATCTTCCTAGGAAGGTGGTTGAGCTTGGCACCTGCTCATAATGAACTTAGAAAAATTGTCTGATTGTCGCAGATATCCCACCCTCTCTATCCTGTACCTGGTGCCCCTAGCTCGTTGAGGAATCCAATGCTTTTGTCACTTTTAAAGATCGAGACAGTTGCTAATACGCTCCACTGCCGTAAGTTTAATGGATTTGGGCTTGTTTATTTGGAAGGCACCTTTTCTCTCATACTCAGAACTGCCTTTACCCTTGAAGAGAAAAATTTAAAGGTGCAGTAGGCATCTAGAAGCTCAGCTACCCAGCAGGGTTTCTACACGCCCTAAAATCCCATTTTAAACCCACAGTCAAATTAGTTCAGTTTAAAGACTGCTGTTACATATTTATCCAATTTTTGAAAACACGTTTTTAGTTTACAACTATCAAGCCCCAAACCATGACAAAGATTCAGTTCATTTCTGTCTTCAGATTCTAAACGATGAATTTATTTCTTAAGTGTAAATATTACTAATCCCACTTTGTAGACAGGAAAGAAGGAGGGGGGGGTGATCAAATGATTTTATGCAGAGAGCAATTCTTCTCCTTGACTTCAAACATGGAAGTTAATATCTTTATGTAACATTAATATTATATAATTAACTGACGTTAGCATAAGCCCTTATTCTGAATGATTATTTTAAATTCCCTTTTTTTTTTTGCTTCTTGACGATATAGTGTGTTTTTTAAAGAGGTTAAAATCATCTTAAAAATAGAAGTGGGATTCTGTGAGATAATTTATTAATCTATGGCTCACAGTGGCACATTATCTCATTTAGAATCTCGTCATTGGAGACTCTTACTTTGCCAAGTTGGAAAGGAACACCACATTGACTTAAAAAACAAAAAAACAAAGCAAACAAAACAAAACAAAAACCCCTTACCTTGCACGCAAGTCCATTTTTCTCAAATAGATTTCCTACTATTATGTATCTCTAATTACATCATGGACACCTCGAGGTGCCATTCAGCGTACCCACCCTTCCAACAGGGATTCCTCTCCCTTTGATGAACACTTTGAGACATGTTTACACTGTGAGACATTTTCACCTTTACGACTTTCGTTCACATCAGTGTTTGAAAACAATTTTTTTCCACTCTGAAATTTACCACGAAGGAGAGATAATAAATGCCCTCTAAAGATTTAACCAGAAATGACAGGCTGATGCCTATTTCCCATTAATCACCAAAGACTTAACTATGTAGTCCAAATTTTAAAATAATCATTGTGAATGATCCAGAGCAACTCCCTTTCCTGTTTATACACCTGGATCTATTAATTAAGGCCAGAGTTTCAGAAAATAACAGAAATGCAAAGGACCTTATCCCCTATCTCTCTATTCCATTTTTCTCATTAGTACAGTCTTTTTTTTTTTTTTTTTCAGTTGGTTTTGGAGACCGACCAGCAGGGATACATAAATTTTTCTGTGTCTTCGACTCAGTTCCTAATTGATATTTCTTCAACTCTTTTCAAAGCAGCTATTTTGGCATCTACAAAAGACTTGGTGTCATCTGAGTCGTAGAAAATATATTTTAATCTTTCACAGCAGTGTTGTCTCTAAGATTTAGCATTTGGGGTAGCAGATGGAGTGGCAAAGAAGTTGCCTATAGGGGCAGCCCACTGCCTCAACTACTCTCCCGCCCTCTGCAGGAACTTATAATTTGAAATAGGAAAGATGCCGTCTTTCGTTGGATGCATCGCTGAGCTGCATGCTGCCAGTTGAAGATCCCCAGAGCCTAATACATGAGGAGAACATTGCAACCCCCCCCCCCAAACTCATTTGGCCTCTCCCTATTCCACATCACTGTCTACCCTCATCTCTTCTGCCCAAGCTGCAGTGAAACAAAACAGAAAACAACTCATGAGAGACTCTCAAAGGAAAATGAAGTTTTTCAAAAAGAGACCAAATGTCCGATCTAGAAACTGCCACCTAGACTGGCTCACTTCTCGCTTCAGATAGCAAGGAAGTGAGACGCTGTGGTTTGATTTTAGACTCTGTCCACACTGACCTCAATGCCGAGTCACTTGACCTTTCTAAGGACCTGTCTTTCTAATTACACAAGAGAGGCACTGGTTTCTACCCATCATGCCACTGAATTACCATCAGAGACTCCATCTGGATTCTCTTTTACAGCAAAGTTTGGCTGGTCTCATGGTGAGCAAATATAAACAGGAAAACAAATAATTGCAGGGGGTAGAGCGGAACTGTAAATGCAGTCGTGAGAAATCGCTCTCTTTTGTTCAAATGACTCCTGTTTGTCCTTGGAAAACTTACTTATCCTAGCTCTTTGGAGTGCTATGTTCTTACCTTCATTTTAAAATGCCCTGAAAAATTCTTATAAGGTGTAACGATTTACAAAGTTTAGTCTATGTGTAAGCTGACTTAAATTTCCTTTATGCCTGAAGATAGGGAACCAGAAGGACCCAGAGTAGAAGCCGGGCTGGGTCTGGTGTGTACAGCAGCTTCCTTACCCAGTCTGTGCCTGTCCTGTCTGCCTCACTGGCTCACTAGAAGGCTCAGCTGAAAGCTATTCACCAAGTACAAGTTGTCTACCAATGGAAGGCATTTATATCACAATTTTTTCTTGCCAGACTCTGCCCCAGCTTCACCCCTGAAGCACATGTTGGAGCCCTGATGATTCTCTTTCCCTAGAAGCATGTATGCAGCTCTGCCAATTATGTTGAAATCCCATGGCATCCCTGAACTCAGTTTACACACCTGCAATCAAAAGAGTTAACGTTGGCTGTTTGTCGGTCCCTTCCTCTAGCCACTCCTGATACTAGCAGCTTTCCAGAAAGCAACCTGTATTTAAAAGAAAGCCTCTCCTTTATTCCCCTCCAGGGCTGGTTCAGTCCTGGCCAGGTGTTTGTATTAGACGAGTATTGCGCTCGAAATGGAGTCCGAGGATGTCATCGGCATCTCTGCTACCTTAGAGACTTGCTGGAACGGGCAGAAAATGGCGCCATGATTGACCCCACGCTTCTGCACTACAGCTTTGCTTTCTGTGCATCTCATGTCCATGGTAACAGGTAAGCAGAAGTCTGGAGGTATTCCTAAAGGATTAAAAAGAAACTTCCAGTGGTTTGTAACTAGTTCTGCCTGAAAGATCGACCCTAACTCACAATCTATCTCTATTTACCCAGTGGTGCGAATACATTCTAGAAGTGGGGAACCCACACATATGGTGGGTGGGAGGGTAGGAGAGAGGGAGAAAGGGAGGGAGAGGCATGCTAAGTTGATTCCCTTTCCTTAGACAACTGTGAAGAAATCAGCCTAGGTAGTAATCATTATTGGTGGTGGGTTTTGTGACCTTGGTTGGTAATTAAATCCTCAGAATTACAGTTTTCTGGTCTATAAAATGGGAATGACAGTTTTCTCATGAAGTTGAAAGGATATTTGTGAACATAAAAAAAAAAAACTCAACAAAACAGCCAAAACTTGGCAAGAAACTGATCTCTATTTTGCCTTTGTTGATAGTACCGTTCATTTCAAGAGTGTTTGATGGTTGCTTGCCTGGTATGAGACTCAGGTTTGCATTTTGTATACATGATGAAAACTAAAACCCAGGGAAGATCCATTAAGAAAAGGAATTAAATTCTGGGTAGAGTTCAATAAGGAGCATTCCTCTGATAAAGGGGCGGAATAGCAGCGGGGGACCTCCCTGAGGAGATGGTGCTAGAGCCGGGAACTCATGCACGCGCATGCGTAGGAGTCCAGAGAGTGGCTCCAGGCAAAAGGAACAGCATGTACTACTGTCCTGTGAAGACAGAAGCCAAGCACATTGCTAGAGCTGAAGCAAGATAGGTAAAGCTGGCTGCCAAGATACCAGGAACACTTTGAATATATCCTCAGAAGTGGGAAGAACTTTGGCGATCACAAGCTAACCAACTTCCTCAGTTTGTAGGTTTCCCAAACAAGACCAGAATGTCAAGTCTCCTGACTCTGTACTAAATATTCTATTTCTTTAGACCTTGCCCAGCTCCTGGAGGGGAAAAATCCATGTTCTGAATAATGCAAAGAAGCAAATAATTTAAGAACATTGCCATTTGGCTCTAGAGGCACGGAATAAATTTCCACGCTGCCACAGCCAGCTTACCATCTCAATGTATGTAGCCACGAGTTTAGTATAAAGATAAGTCTTTGATATTCCAAAGCACCCCTGCCAACAGCCAGGGGAGGCAGCAGAAGACAGCTGGGTGGCTTTGGAAAACAAGCCTCAGATGAGCAAGTTGTCACTCGGGGGAAATCCACGTCAGGGAAGAAGCCAGTCCAGACTACCTGGCATTGAAGCCGAGGTTGTGTTAGCCTTCCTCATCTTTACAAGCCACACAGCCCTGGAATATTTGTGGGATTTGTTCTGTGCTTTTCCTGTCTCCAGCACTGATAGACTTTTATGAAATGCAACTCCATCCTTTAGAGCTGGATAACAATAACACTGTAGCTTTGACTATTTTAACAGACAGGGAGATTATCTTCATCTCCTGATGTTATGGCTCCACAGCCCAACACACTACCTTTTATTTGCAGAAAAGATACTCATGAAGACTCTGATACCTGGGTTGGAGCATGCATAATTCGGACTTTTATAAATATGTACAATTTGATGACTATCTGTTACAGCCTCTCGGATTGAATTTTTTATAGGGGGAGAGAGAGAGAGAAGTTGCATTATATTCTCTGGGTTGTCACACTGTATTCTACATATGTTACTGAATAAGGAAGTGTTAAAAAATAATGAAATGTTTTTGTAAACTCCCTGGTAAACATCATCATGAATTATGATACACATTGTCTGGGTTTCATATTGTAAGACTGCCACTTGATTCACAGTTAGGTTTATACATCTTGTCGTGGGAACAGTTTGGGATTTCTTATTTCCTTTTCAGTTCTGATTTTCCTTATGCATTTTGCATTTTTTTTTTTTTGCTTATTACTTTAGTTTGAATGCATTTGCCTTTGCTTTTTGATGCATCCTTCTTTCTCTTTCTTTTTGTTTGTGCATGTGTATGTGCTCTTGGTTCTTCTATGGTTGGCCACCCTCTATGCATGCCTCCTGCCACCACTCCCTGTCCAAAGCCAACAAATGCATGTGTATCTTAGTGGGCTGCTATCAAACTCAGACTTTCAAGGGGGCAAATCTCAACCTTCTTCTGAACCAGACGCTAAAAAAGATCCACGAAGAGAATCCAAAAAAAGAAAAGAGTCCAAACCCCACCCAAATCAAGAGCAAAAAAGGTAAGAAGCCATGTGTGTGTTAGCTTGTTTTCAGCCCCTTTGTCCTGTCCCTGTCCCTGCATGCATGCTGCAGTGTCCATGTTAGCAAACCACAGCTTTATGCATCCCCTAAACCTGAATCCTTTAAAGGTTTCCGAACGTGCAATTTTTCGTAAAAGATCTCATAAATGGAAAAATGTGTGTTGGGACTAAGTTTGAGTCAGATGTTTGGTGTTGGAAAGACTAACCTAGCAATAAGCAGAGAGAACTGAGCCAGATTGGTTTGAGTATTGTTGTTGTTGTTGTGTTTTGTTCTTTTGTTTTGTCATCATGTCTAGTTAGTGGTCTGATGCCTTACAAGTCATTCATAATAAACAAGGTATGCTTTGTAATTTTAACTAATATTCAAGAGGTAAATAAGATGGGTTAACATCAAATAGGCCCACACATTTACTATGGATCTAGTTTCTTGAGCAAATCTTCCTAATTCCCACACTCGTCTGTTAAGAAGAAACCCATCTGAAAGAGTGAGCTATACTAATGAACGAAGTAAAGCCCATCACTACACCAATGGCCGATAGAACGAAGT